>NQII01000196.1:645758-761767 GCA_002778355.1 Clitarchus hookeri | reverse complement strand
TACAACTTCGCCGTTATTTTGGTCGCACGCACTTAATTCTTAGTGGGCTGCAAGTTCAACATTTTGTGCAACAAGACAAGAAGACGAACTGTTTTAGTGTGAGTGAAATACTCTAGTGACCCTGAGAGATATTTTTTGCTTCGAATGTCCTAGAACTGCGGCAACCACTTCTAGAGTAGGTCGCTCTCACAACTTTATTTCTTTCTTTCAACAAACATGTATTCATTACTTATTTGCAGACTTGTAATTCCTACGAACTCCTTATTTGGCTACGTAATCAGTTAAATGTAAATTACAAACCCACACGTCATATTCAAACGACACGATCACTTTAGTGCATACATGTTTGTATAGGCTGTTCACGGTGAAGTGAGCACTTTTGAGGCCCTAGTTGCTTTTTTCTTTCAGCCATATTTTAGCCTTTAACCACATTCTTACATAAATAATGTCATGTAAGTAATAAACACAGTGTGTATATTCCACCGCACTCTGAAATTAACGTATATTTATTGACTATCATCCCAAATGAGAAAGCTTTCAAAAGTGCTCACTTTACCGTGAATAGTCTATAGGGAGGTCAGCAGCTCAGTTCCAAGTACAAATTAAAGGATAATAATGGAGAATTGACAAGTTCAGGCGCACTGCCGTAACGTCCATTACAGAACACGTAACCTTTACAGAACACCGTAACAAAAAAAAATCCAATGAAAATAAAGACATCGCTTAATAGGTTAATCTATTTTATAAACATTTTTATTTTTACGGTAATTATAACCACATGGTAAAAGTAGACCAAAATTTTTGGAACGAAATTATAAAGAATGTATCTTGTAGTCATTGCAGTAAATACATTTCAAAAATCAGATTTCATATGGTTTAGGCCATTTCTAGCACCCAACACTTGTATTGTTGCGCGCGGGCCCTGCCCCCTTCACACGCCAGGAGAGCGTCCCTTCTCCCCCTCTAGTCTAACTACCCTGGGCATACCCGCGCTGGGATGCCATGGGACAAATTACGGCGCATGAAGCTTATTATCAATTATTGTCTAAATCTTTTACTGTTGACGGACCTTTGTTGCATCACTTCGCTTACTGTTGTTCGAACAATCCATGGCAAGCATTTGTGAGAATTACGCCTCTAAAAATTCCCTCTTTTGTTTGCATGTGACACGTGGGGACCCACGTATAGTCTATTCGCGGTTTCTTTACACTTTTTGAATAGAACCTTTGAAAAATCATCTTATATATCACGTGTTTGGTTCTTTCCTTAATATATGCATCACAGGCGTTTTATAATTCTGTTAAAAATATAGTACCTTATTTTTGGTTAAATTGAACATTTACTTATATTTTATGTATAAATTATGACATTTCATTGATAACTGATAAGAATAAAACTAGAGAGAATATGTGTGTGTTGGTAATAATGCCTAGTCAGAAATAGTTCTTATGCAAGGTATTACTGAAGTGAGTGCACACGAATGCGATGCACCGGCCCTTTGGTGTAATTTTCTAAACTTGTTTAAGCTTTGTTTGGATGAGGCGGAGGAATATCCTGGAAGTAGAACTATAGCAGGGCTTCAGAAAAGTTGGAAGTATGTAACCGTGAAAGGAGTATAGTCGCCGGAGGAGTGGTGCCATCCCCTCCGAACGGCGGCTGACCCGTTGCGCGAGCTTTCTGGATGTCTTCCTCCACGGCGCGGGCCGACGTGTGAAGAAGATTGTTCTCGATCGAGCAGACCCCTATAAATAGCGCCACGCCCATGACGGTGGGGGGTGGGGTGGAGATGTCCCGCCCCTTCCCTACTAGTATTTCTCTACCCAGTAATAAAGAGCATGGTTGGTTCTTACCTATCTGTCTCCTGTAGTATTTGCCATTAATGCATGTAACAATTTGTAATTATTTCCGGACTAAAGGGTTTTTAAGATGTCTATGCCAGTTTTCCCTTTCTCTTCTTAGTTAGAGTAGTTTAGCTGTAAGTACACTCAGGAAGGTTGTCATGGCCCTAATTGCGGCCATGGTAGCCCCAATCCCTTGCCGCCGCGATGCATGTCTCCTTGCATGAATTACTTCCCTTGCAGGCGTATGGGGTCTAGCCCTGAGACGTACTTAACTCCCGTTCCTACCGCGTGTCCACACTTACCACTTAGTTTTACGAGTAGGTTAGAAAAAATACAGGGGGGGGGGGTAGCCTGTGGCAGCCAATTGGCGAAATGTGGCGCGAGCATTGAACGAAGAAGAGGACCTACGGCTGAGGTGAGAGAGACTGCGGCGGACGTTAGTGCGTGTTCGACGGCGACGAGCGAAGCACGCGAATGCTGTGCGGACAGTGAGTTACCCGACGAGTTGAGTGCGCATGTGTACGGGAGCGCTCAGGGCGCTATAGAACATTCCGGGCAGGAAAGACTGGTGATGCCTGGATTGAAACAAGGTGGGACTTGAATGCACGAGTGATACCGACTTTAATGTAAATATTAGCTGTGAATAGCAAGTAATAGCTATTGTTGTCGAGATGATATTAGAGTATCTTTTAAATTGTTTATAAATAAAATTAGGAAATTATTATAAACTCTTTTATTTAAGATAAGAACTCCATCATTTAAAGAACCTGGCTACGTCAAGAGGTTCTTGGAAAATTTGTAACAGTATGAATAAATGTGTTGTACAATATTACATTAATTTTAAACAAAAAAATAGAAGAAGTACCAATGGCCTTGATCATGTCGTTGGATGGGCTCGAAGCGCCACAGGGGACACGGTGGCTGAGTGATTAGACTGCTCGCCTCCCACCAAGGCGAACCGGGTTTGAACCCCGGCCGGGTCACCCCGGACTTCCGCAAATGGCAAATCGTACCGGACGATGCCNCTGAGTGATTAGACTGCTCGCCTCCCACCAAGGCGAACCGGGTTTGAACCCCGGCCGGGTCACCCCGGACTTCCGCAAATGGCAAATCGTACCGGACGATGCCGCTGGTCGGCGGGTTTTCTCGGGGAATCTCCCGTTTCCCCGCCCTTGCATTGCTGCTCCATTCTAACCTCATTTCACCCTCATCGGCTCTCAAGACTTTGTTGTTAAGTGCCGCTCAAATCTCTCAACTCAACTCAGCAACTCGAAGCGCCACGTGAGAGCGACGCTTCTGCGAGCACGGCGACGGAGGACCCGCAGCGACGATTAATCCCCGGAGGATAATAATGGGGNGGGGGGGGGGGGATGAGCTGTCTTCACGTGCCTCGACCAAACAAAGGCCGCTGCGCCCGTCTACACAATCAGCATATTCCATTGTTCCGGCGGCGCTACGAGCACCGGCTCAATCTCCCCGGGGGGCGTGGTCCCCGGCCGGGACATCCATAGCTACCCACGTGCCTGCCGCCATTACAGCTGCTAGTATCCCTAGTAAACAATTTTACACGCCTCAAGGTCACGTCGGGCCATAAGGAAGCGTTGCGACGGGCTCTCCCAGCATTGTGATGTGCATTCCCGGGAAAATGAATTTCTCGCAATTATATCTGTAACGGTAAAACATTATTACACTACGCAAGCCAGTAGATTAAAATGCATATGCCACTTCGTACTTTTCTCCCCTTTCTTGTAAGGAAGCTGCACCGGAAAACCCTAAAAATNAGATTAAAATGCATATGCCACTTCGTACTTTTCTCCCCTTTCTTGTAAGGAAGCTGCACCGGAAAACCCTAAAAATTTAATTTAAAAAATTTCATTATTTTTACGTCTTGGATATATTTGAAATTATAAAATTAAAAGTGACGGCTGTAGATAACGGTTTTTTATTTTACTGCAAAAAATTCGTGTTCCCAGAACATTTATTTGCTTATTTACGCGTATACGTGCAAAAATAGACGGCTACAGTAGTGTAGTGGTTAGACTACTCGCCTCCCACCTAGGCGAACCAGGTTCGATTCCCCGGCAGGGTCGATACCGGATTTTTGCATGTGGGAATCGTGCCGGACGATGGCGCTGATCGTATTTTCTCAGGGATCTCCAGTTTACCCCGCCCTTTCATTCCGGCGCTGCTCCATACTCACCTCAATCACCCTCATCGGCTCTCAAGACCTCGCTGTTAANCCGCCCTTTCATTCCGGCGCTGCTCCATACTCACCTCAATCACCCTCATCGGCTCTCAAGACCTCGCTGTTAAGAAACGTCCAAATCTCTCTTCACTCTCTTCACTTCAAACCGATGTCCCACATATATATGCCAGAGGGAGGAGGAAGAGCACTTAACAAAAGGTTTTTCTTCCGAATCATCAAGTACTACGGGGACTTCCCAGGAAAACGTTTTATGTAAAATAAGTATTTGCAAGTCTTGGTAAACAACTGTCCTAGTAAAGTATTATTTTTTTTTAAGTAAAATAATTATATCCAGGGTTGCCACTTTTTTTTATTTGCCCAACAAGATAAATCAAAATAGAAAATAATTAGTGAAAATTACTAAAAGTCACATGTACATATTACTTGCTTGCACAGTCTCATTAAGAGACGGGACAAAAAAAAAAACAAACTGACACCTAAAGTTCAATCTATTGGCTTCCATTGCGTGTAATAATATTCCGTTACATATGTAATTTTCGGGGAATTCGGCTAAAGAGAGTTCAAGTCGAAGCTGCTTCCTATCGGCTTGGTCTGACCTTGAGGAATTTAAAAATTCTACTAGGAAGTCGCCTTAACACGCAGGAGCAGAGAGGAGCCAGCAAAAATTCCTGGAGGACTTTTTATTAATCAAGATATGGTATACTACACGACAGCTTTATCCTAAGATATGCGAAGGAAATCATTTCCGCAAGGTGTCGAGCGAAGAAAGAAGTAGGCTATCTTAGGTATGTAGTCATACAAACCATGCATGCTCTCTTCTCACCAAGCAGATTAACGTACACTAGTAAAATTTACCAATTATTTCCAGAGACTGGAAAAGATTAGACAATTTTATAGTCTAGAATTTTGTTGTAAGCAGCTTTTTGGAGTTAAATCCTCTATAGAGAACAAAGGTGAAGAAGACCTTCAACAAAAGAAATCTGAAGGGAAAAAATGAAGCTAACAGACATTTTGAGAAACCTAGAAACTAGTAGAACCCATTTACTGAAGAGATAATAGCTAAATTTTATGTCTTTAATACATTCCTACAATTCAATGCGTTACATAAATTACTCCATTTACTGCAAGGACAACACAAACATTACATCTNCTTAATACATTCCTACAATTCAATGCGTTACATAAATTACTCCATTTACTGCAAGGACAACACAAACATTACATCTAAGATAGTAACAACTCGCCTCTTTACAGTTGTGGGAAAAGGAATAAGGATTATGTGAACGGCGTATTACTGACATGGTTCCCCTGCAAACCTCTCCGTATTATTACGACTGTCNAAGGAATAAGGATTATGTGAACGGCGTATTACTGACATGGTTCCCCTGCAAACCTCTCCGTATTATTACGACTGTCAGACCCAATTTCCTTGTATATGATCACTTATAGCACTGAGCCCACATGTAATAGAGATACCACTATATTTATCGCAAATCGATCTCTATGACTGTCAGGTCCGTAATAACACGGGCTTACNAGATTAAAATGCATATGCCACTTCGTACTTTTCTCCCCTTTCTTGTAAGGAAGCTGCACCGGAAAACCCTAAAAATGTAATTTTAAAAATTACATTATTTTTACGTCTTGGATATATTTGAAATTATAAAATTAAAAGTGACGGCTGTAGATAACGGTTTTTTATTTNCATTATTTTTACGTCTTGGATATATTTGAAATTATAAAATTAAAAGTGACGGCTGTAGATAACGGTTTTTTATTTTCTTGGAAAAAATTCGTGTTCCCAGAACATTTATTTGCTCATTTACGCGTATACGTGCAAAAAATAGACGGCCCCAGTAGTGTAGTGGTTAGACTACTCGCCTCCCACCTAGGCGAACCAGGTTCGATTCCCGGCAGGGTCGATACCGAATTTTTGCATGTGGGAATCGTGCCGGACGATGGCGCTGATCGGATTTTCTCGGGGATCTCCAGTTTCCCCCGCCCTTTCATTCCGGCGCTGCTCCATACTCACCTCAATCACCCTCATCGGCTCTCAAGACCTCGCTGTTAAGAAACGTCCAAATCTCTCTTCACTCTCTTCACTTCAAACCGATGTCCCACATATATATGCCAGAGGGAGGAGGAAGAGCACTTAACAAAAGGTTTTTCTTCCGAATCATCAAGTACTACGGGGACTTCCCAGGAAAACGTTTTATGTAAAATAAGTATTTGCAAGTCTTGTTAAACAACTGTCCTAGTAAAGTATTATTTTTTTTAAGTAAAATAAGTATATCCAGGGTTGCCACTTTTTTTCATTTGCCCAACAAGGTAAATCAAAATATAAAATAATTAGTGAAAATTACTAAAAGTCACATGTACATATAACTTGCTTGCACAGTCTCATTAAGAGACGGGAGAAAAATACAAACTGACACCTAAAGTTCAATCTATTGGCTTCCATTGCGTGCAATAAAATTCCGTTACATATGTAATTTGCGGGGAATTCGGCTAAAGAGAGTTCAAGTCGAAGCTGCTTCCTATCGGCTTGGTCTGACCTTGAGGAATTTAAAAATTCTACTAGGAAGTTGCCTTAACACGCAGGAGCAGAGAGGAGCCAGCAAAAATTCCTGGAGGACTTTTTATGAATCAAGATATGGTATACTACACGACAGCTTTATCCTAAGATATGCGAAGGAAATCATTTCCGCAAGATGTCGAGCGAAGAAAGAAGTAGGCTATCTTAGGTACGTAGTCATACAAACCATGCATGCTCTCTTCTCACCAAGCAGATTAACGTACACTAGTAAAATTTACCAGTTATTTCCAGAGACTGGAAAAGATTAGACAATTTTCTAGTCTAGAATTTTGTCGTAAGCAGCTTTTTGGAGTTAAATCCTCTATAGAGAACAAAGGTGAAGAAGACCTTCAACAAAAGAAATCTGAAGGGAAAAAATGAAGCTAACAGACATTTTGAGAAACCTAGAAACTAGTAGAACCCATTTACTGAAGAGATAATAGCTAAATTTTATGTCTTAATACATTCCTACAATTCAATGCGTTACATAAATTACTCCATTTACTGCAAGGACCACACAAACATTACATCTAAGATAGTAACAACTCGCCTCTTTACAGTTGTGGGAAAAGGAATAAGGATTATGTGAACGGCGTATTACTGACATGGTTCCCCTGCAAACCTCTCCGTATTATTACGACTGTCGGACCCAATTTCCTTGTATATGATCACTTATAGCACTGAGCTCATATGTAATAGAGATACCACTATATTTATCGCAAATCGATCTCTATGACTGTCAGGTCCGTAATAACACGGGCTTACATGGATCATAACTTAGTATCACAAGCTCGACTGCGATCGCCTTTGGCGCTGAGATAGCTATCAGGGGAAGACATCAATCTTTCCTGCTACAGTATTTACGGCACCCTAGCAGTCTGCAAAAGCTGACAGCGTTCACTTGAAAGATCACGCCTGATTTCAGTCCTCGCATTGCCTTCTTCCAAGCATCTCGTTCCCAAGCGCTGTCAAAAACAATTATGCTGGTTAATTGCATTCGCAAGTGCGAGTGAGACCAGTAACAACACCACGACCGATACGCGAATGCTGGCATCTGAACATGTCGTTTCATCTTCCGCTGTTGCTGTTCGGAAAACTGATCGTATGGAACAGATAACTGATTGTTAACAAGCTACATCTCGTCAGAAATACTTCCCTGCTTTCCAAATTCCCAAACAAAGTATGTACATGCTTTCGATTAAAGCGGTGAAAATTTGAACATTTCCTCCTCGTTGTAATACCCCTTCTCTTTTAGGTGCTGCGAATGTGTGTCTGTACTCATGCATAGTTTAGAATATAATGTAATTCTTCTAAAAACGTTTGGTATTTTAAAATAATGAACATTCCTTAAATGCGAAACGGTTAGCGCAATTTTAGCTGCAGTAAATGCGCCTACATGTAAGACTACGAACATATGCAAATTTTAGAACATTTGACGTGTTTCTTTGCAAGCATAAATTATATTCATAACAACGCAACTACCTTGATTTAGGAAAACACGCGAGCTCATGCACGCACGACGGCAAAGACTAACAGAACGCATTCGAAATCGATAACGAAAATTGCTTCGTAATTGTTATTTTCATTTAGAAAAATTTATAAGCGAAGTGGCAAAACTATGCGTAAATACCTCAAGAAAAAATTGTCGCTCTACTTATTCAACCTTGCCAACCAACAAACAAACTCGGGTAAGAATTCCCTCCCATCCTCTACGGCCTGACATAACCTAACGAACAGAAGTAACACCGGGCAGAGCGAGTGCTGCGTTTAGTCTTTGATATTCCATTTTATAGATCTACCACACTGTACTGAGTCGCACTGTAATCTTATCACGAATATTCATAACCATATACCAGTTAAGTTCATATGATCACTGGCACATCTTTCATGAGACCACAGTTTGTAATTACAAGAAATAAACAATGGAGTAAAGGATGTAGGAACATTCATCTAACTGTACATACAAGGAAAGTATTATTTGACAGCTGGAATTTTAACATGCTGGCCTGTAGGGAAGACATGCTTAAGGCATAAATATCAAGCTCGATTCCTCTATTTTTCAAAATATCTTTATTCTAAACAGAAAAGAAAAACATGAATTTCTACACAATTATATCCGACGCAACATGTCCAAAAAAAAAAAAAACCCACGAAACACACTGTTCTAACGCCCATTACACAGCGTGTTTTATGTTACATCACAACCAAACTAAAAGACAATGAAAGTAAAAACGTAACTTAATAGCTTGACCTATTTATGGACGATTTTGCTTCAAAGTAATTACAACCATAAGCCAAAAATGTATTTTGTAATCAATTCTACAACAACATTTCCAAATTAGTTTTCATAGTTAAAGGTATTGCTAGAACTTAACTCTTTGATTACTGTGAACAAAAAAATTATTTCTACAACTATTTAGTGGGTAAAATATTGGATATTCTCTGTAGCATAATTTTAAATTTACAAAATAAATAAATAACTCTATTAAATTTGAATTATGCAACTTGAAATGTACCGATAAATGTAACGTGCAACGCATCATTTATTTTCAAACATTATAATACAGCATGCACTAATGACCTTTAATACGTTTCTCAGGCAAAGTAAACATCTTAAATTTCCGTATAAGAAGTGGGCCAAAACTGCGACGCACGGGTATCAAATTTGACAAGTAACTACTTCGGAGCTTTCAACTGTCCCATCGCTCACAAAGATGTAACAATAAATTTCATACATACCTCTTCAATTTCGGGACACTCGTTTTTTTCAAATGACACCCCATTCGCCCTCCTCTTTTTTTTTTTTGCAAAGACCGAACACTATTGGTGTTTGCTTATCTTCTTTGCATTACACGCTTTATATATAATGCCAGCTACATTTATTTCGGTCATTTAAAGATACGAGTTAAGTAAACTACTGATAAGAAAACAACGAGTTTAATGATAACGATTTAAACACTACTGCTACAGTTATAAGTCAATGTGCTAATTACAATTCAGGAGACTTCCTTCCACAAATCATTCGCTATTCCAATGGCGTGAGTCGCACGTGTGTGGTACGTTAGTAAGGTAATATCCTCATTCGCAGCTATTACAGAATCAGCGCTATTGTATGCCCGCACGACAGAGCTTTACACCGTTCCAACTACTCGCCACTACATTAAATCAATGATGAGTAATAAATGAAATATTTCAAGTGCGGTAAAACAATCAAACTGGGTCTTACGTCGTTTCAAAGAAGAGGCCACAAGCAACACGTAAATAAGGATTTGGGCCACCTTCAGACACACGTAAGGTGATAACTATTTCTCTGGGCGGAAAGATAGTGTGTTATTTCTAATACAAGCTCATGGTTTNTCAGACACACGTAAGGTGATAACTATTTCTCTGGGCGGAAAGATAGTGTGTTATTTCTAATACAAGCTCATGGTTTGGAGATTACACGTGTGTTCGACCTTTAAATATCAAATCCACTGTCGATAAGAAATTAGCGTGGGGCCATTTGCTTCAGTCATGGGTTACTTAGCGTCCCGCGTTCGATTTATGATTAAATCGGGGATTTTTCAGGGATGTATTAAAATATTTTCTCAGGTTCACAACGGGAAAATGTGCGGTCTCTTCACTTACATGCTGCGAAAGGCAATGGCAAAGAACCGAAGGATCACCCTACCCATTAGGCCTTGGTTATCCAATCCAACAAAAAAAGTTGTTGCCTACTTCCTCCGACGGACAGGAGCCACGGTGGTGTAGTGGTCAGAACTGCTCGCCTCTCACCTTGGCGAACCGGGTTCGATTCCCGGCAGGGCAGTTCCCGCATTTTCGCACGTGGGAATCGTGCCGGGCGATGCTGCTGGTCGGCAGGTTTTCTCTGAGATCTCCTGCTTACCCTGCCCCTGCATTCCGGCCCTGCTCCATTGTCACCTCACTTCACTCTTGTCGGCTCTCGAGACCTCGATGTTAAGAGCCGCCCAAATCTCTCCACTCCGACGGACNGTCACCTCACTTCACTCTTGTCGGCTCTCGAGACCTCGATGTTAAGAGCCGCCCAAATCTCTCCACTCCGACGGACACTCTCACGAATGGTTTTCATTCGAGCATTGTAACAAACAAAACCTTATACACAGAACTTTCAGCTTTCATCGTGGATGCCAAATGTCTTCCACTGGGTGTGGCTTCAGAACAACACTGCGCGCTCTAGTCCGACACGCTTTCCTTCCACACGAAATGCAGGCCACGCGCATTATTTGTGCGCACGCCGACTGTAAACATCTGTTCCGTCAACATTGTTCGNTCCACACGAAATGCAGGCCACGCGCATTATTTGTGCGCACGCCGACTGTAAACATCTGTTCCGTCAACATTGTTCGAGTCCGAAGGCCAGACTTTCCGCGTTTACTTTCTTAGCACGCCTGATAACGCCACAATGGCTCGGCGGCGTACGAAGCACAAATACTCTCCTCTCAGNGCGTTTACTTTCTTAGCACGCCTGATAACGCCACAATGGCTCGGCGGCGTACGAAGCACAAATACTCTCCTCTCAGAACACAGCGACGGCAGAACCCGAGCTTGGCTCAGCTCAGCCTTCCAGCATTTCGACGACGCCAACGGCTCCATCTTGGTCACGTCCGGCCAAGACTATTTCGTGGGGGGGATAAAAAAAAGTCCTCGCGGGGCATGGCCCGTTTTCAACGCCTTTCTCATTTGTGTCACTTGCCCCTCCAATATCACCCGCCTTTCGGAATACTGTGGATTCAAGATTAACCAAACACTTTTGAAAATGGTGTTTCTTCTTTCTGCCGACTGTGCACCCCCCAGCTACAAGAGAATTAACATTGCCACTGACGAAGCGATTGGTAACCCTGCGTCGATCAAGTCGCGCTGTAAAACCACAAGATAAAGTAGATCGATAATCGTCTTCTGCGCATGTACCTCACATTGATTTACCTCGCACCAATTCAACTGCCAAATATATCTGGTCAACAGTGATGAACATGTCTGTTATTATCTTAATTTGCAAAATACAATACTTTTTATATGTATAAAATTGATTGGTTGTTGCCCCACGCGCCTGCATGAAACATTAAATATAACAATTTCCTTTGTGAACTATGTCAGGATCTCTCGTGCACTGCACACGACATGATATGCGCAGTTGCGAATCAGTAGGTTCGAAAACAAGTCGGTAAATTTTTGTGCACACGACCAACGTTATGTGGCTACCATTATGCTTTCAATTGTGAACAAAGCTTAAACGCAGAGGTAAAATGGAGTAGAGTGCGCGTGGCAGGTGCAAGTTAACCTATCCCCATGTCCCGACACTGGGATGTTTTTCTTCCTGCAGATATGTCAAAACCACATAGCTTAGATTGCAATTAGCACGATTTTAACACAAATAAATGTTTGACACGTTAATGCAATATACTTTTGACGAAGCTGTAACGCAAATACAATGTAATCGTGCTACGCAAAATGAATTTATTTTTTTGCAAAAGCGCAGATTACGGCCGAAACGGGAATACAACTCGAGGAGGGGCTACGGTGGTGTAATGGTAATAACTATTAGCTTCCCACCTAGGCGAACCGGGATCGATTCCCGGCGGGGTTACTCCCGTAATTACGCATGTGGGAATCATGCCGGACGATGCCGCTGGTAGGCAGGTTCCCTCGGGGATCTCCCGTTTCCCCCGTCCTTGNCGCATGTGGGAATCATGCCGGACGATGCCGCTGGTAGGCAGGTTCCCTCGGGGATCTCCCGTTTCCCCCGTCCTTGCATTCTGGTGCTGCTCCATACTCATCTCGCTTCACCCTCATTGGCTCTCAAGACCTCGACGTTAAGAGCCGCCCACATCTCTCCACTCCACTCCAACTCGAGTATTTCCAAAAGCGATTCCAATATGGGTGTTGCCTACCAAACCCGCAGCCACGGAGTTTAAACCCGAGTAAAAGAAACTATAGACCACAATTTCAAATGNCGCATGTGGGAATCATGCCGGACGATGCCGCTGGTAGGCAGGTTCCCTCGGGGATCTCCCGTTTCCCCCGTCCTTGTATTCTGGTGCTGCTCCATACTCATCTCGCTTCACCCTCATTGGCTCTCAAGACCTCGACGTTAAGAGCCGCCCACATCTCTCCACTCCACTCCAACTCGAGTATTTCCAAAAGCGATTCCAATATGTCANGTCCTTGTATTCTGGTGCTGCTCCATACTCATCTCGCTTCACCCTCATTGGCTCTCAAGACCTCGACGTTAAGAGCCGCCCACATCTCTCCACTCCACTCCAACTCGAGTATTTCCAAAAGCGATTCCAATATGTCAGGGTGTTGCCTACCAAACCCGCAGCCACGGAGTTTAAACCCGAGTAAAAGAAACTATAGACCACAATTTCAAATGACTGCTGGAAATCGGTGGGGAAATTACAATGGTACTGGGGAATATTTGATTGAGGGCACGCCGGCTATCCATTTAAAAATGTGAACACACACATTATACGCAAAACCTACTTTCGTCACAGTTAATTGGTGTCACACAAAAAATGGGTTGTATGTCTGTGATTTTTGAGTGCTTCGTTCGGCAGAATAAAGACAAAAATACATTTATAACTATCCCGAATTTATCTAGAAGAAAATTAACTTTTTTTGTGCATTTCATTAAACCTATATTGTGAAAGAACTGTTCCTTATTTTCGAGTTAACAGAACTGGTTAATTTAGGCTCCAGGTTCTTAAATCAATATTGTCACAAGGTACTTAAAGAGGATTAGTCCACCAGAAAAGCTGTGCAGAGACGAGAACAATCTCGTACTCGAGCGAGTAGAATTTTCACATTTTAAGGAAACATAACAGGATAAAAAAATTTTGCTGGAGTGCTGAAGAGCATGGCATTAAAATAATTATTTTTTAGTGGGTTGGTATTTTTTGCAAATGCACGTTGTACCCCATCTAAAAAAATTAAAAGGGGGTACAGCGTATAATGCGCCCCTGTACCACCCTTCAGGTTCCTGCGCCGTTACAAGTAAGCCTACACAGTTAAAACAATTCTGTACCTGTTACAAACAATTCTTTGGAAACTAGTTGTCAAATTTTATTCTAGAAAAATAGTTGTTTATGTAGATCAAAATAAATTTAAGGTCTACAACACTTGCTCGTTAAAATTCAATTTTATTTTTACACACTCACTACACACTGAGATTCCGTGAAATTTTCTGTAACTTAGAAGTAGTGTTAGAAAAATATCTTTGGTAACTACCGGTGGTTTCCAAAGAATATTTTTAATTGTATATTCACTGTTTCTACACATTTTTTAAATCAAATCTTTGAAAAATCACCCCAAGTGTTTTATATTTGTATTAACATAAAATAACATGAAAGTACCTTCTTTTTCGTAAAATTGAAATTTGATTTACATTTTATCTGTAAATTATATTTCATTTTTCATTACTAAAAATAAAAACAGTGATAAAAATAGGTGTGTTGATAATGCCCAGTAAGAAATAGTTCTTATACGAAATATTATTAAACTCAAAGCGCACAAATGCTGTGCGTTGTCCTTTTGGTGTAATTTTCTAGACTCGGTTAAGGTTACTTCTACTATAGGTTAGGAAAATCAATGCTAAAAGTTTGGCAATCAAAAATTTCTCCACTAGGTAAGCGTTAGTGCTGGCAATGTACCAGATTTTCTCTTATTTTCTACGTTAAAAAGCAGGATAATTGTAATAATTATAAATAAAATATAAAATAACTTCGTAACTAAGTAAAAGCCTTATATTTTATTATTCATGAATCTTAAAATTTTAGTTATACGCTACCTTTTGGAACACTGCGCACCTATTGGCGGAAATTTTCCCTATGTTAAACTCTCCAATAAGAAATCACGATTTGTTCCTAACCTGAGTAGAATAAACTTTAACTCGGTTAAGTTTTGTTTGCACGAGGCGGAAGAATATCCTGAAAGTAAAACTTTAGCACGGCTTCAAAAAAGTTGGAAGTAACCGTGAATGGGTATATAAATAAAGAAAAAAAAACTTTGTACTCCAATGGGTGTTGAAGTGAGGATCCTTGCAGGCAGTAACGGGAAAGGTGTAATGTTTATAAAAGGTTGAGTTCAATGTTCGAGTGGCCATGAACTTGCGGCAGCCGGAGCGAGAGGCAGGCGCATCCATCGCCAGGGCAGCTGGTTCCTGTTTCCAGCGCCAACCGCATCTCACTCTCGTGTCTCGCGACACATGCGTGCGTGCGCTCTTCCAGCTGCTGGAGGCGCGGCTCCGGGTCGCTCGCGTGGGAGCGACGAGCCGGATTTCCTCACGATATGACCTCGTCCCCCCGCGGCTGTCTCCCCGTGTGCTGACTGCCATCTGTAACTGTGCAGCACAGTCGACTTTCCACGGTTAATTAAGAACTTTTGAAACCAACCTTTGAAAAATTTGACTCCCCCTACCGGCATTCGTATTGAGTTGCATGCACCCTGTAAAGTTGGTAACGACGGGGCGGAAAGTAGTTCCATATCTAAAATATTGAATTAAAAGTTGTACGTAAACATTTGTGAATACAGAAATGATTAATTTTATTTTCTGTTCCTTTAAATAAAGTATAAGAAATAGCAAAATTGTAAAATATTAACTTCTCTAATATTTTTCACAGTTTTACTCGATCGACGCATCAACAAAGTGATCAGGCCCGCGACAATGTTAATTTCACATATGGAGGAAGAATACACAATGTGCATACAAGTAGATTTTAAGCAGGGCTTTCGAAAATGCTCAGTTTATCGCGAAAAGAATATAACGATCTTTATTTCCGTATAGGCACGAAGGATCTTACTTGATGGGCGACGGATTGGGAATGCTCACATCAAGAACGTGCACCGACTTTCGTCTGGAATGAGACGTCAATTCATTTGGAATAAACCATCCCCAGTAAAATCGGTGGCGATTGAACACGTAACCGAACACATGTGCGTCACGCATGCAACCGCACGTCGGCGACTTATAAGGCACCTAAAACTTGGTTCACAATTGCAAGCATGACAGTAACCACAGAACACAGGTAGTGGGCACAAAAATTGATTTTAAAGAAAAACAAAAGTGATAAATATTTTTAATCACTGCCAATTTTTAACAAAATAGAAAAATCTGTTACGAAAATCCATTATTTACCAACGCTGCCAAATGACGTCAGTCTCAGTGGCGCAGCAACCGTCAAAAAAAAGGGGGCAGAGGAGAAGGGCAAGTTTAAAAGTATTAAACCAGATACTTTGAAACTTCCTTTAGGAATATACGTTTACAGGTTACGTGTTATGCATTACCTTGAAAATGTTTGCCTTCGGGTCATGAAAGACAAAAGTATCATCTTTCACATCTCTTGAAATGACACTGGTTAAATGGTGCCCATTTACCGGCAACATTATTTCAGAAAACGAGCTTAATGTGTCGATTCCAGTTCACTGTATTAATACCGTCTCTTTTTTTTTACCACAATTTACGCACGTAACTGCGGGCATTCTCACAAATCAATTTCGCACAATAATTCTGGTCGTATGGATGTTCTACTGTTATGTTCTATGCCCTGTGCTTATGTATTTTGATTGTGAATTTATCATTAGAAACGAAGTTATCGCTGCTGGTTGCTTTTCAGACGTCTTCTGTGCCCATGAACGTGCGAAATCACGAATGTCGAAAGAGTTACTTTTAATGCGTACCAAGGCAAGGCTAATCAAGGGAAGTGGCAATTCATAAAAAATAACCTAAACTCACATTAAAAACGGCACTTCCCGGGCGAAAGTAACGCCTTACTCGCTGACACCTGTGGAAATAGTTCAGAATCTTTGTGAAGTGCTGCCCCAGGTAAATCGTGATAGGAAGCAAGAGACAATTTGTTTCGTCCACACTGCGGAAATTAGACTANAGAAGTGCTGCCCCAGGTAAATCGTGATAGGAAGCAAGAGACAATTTGTTTCGTCCACACTGCGGAAATTAGACTACTTCCTTGGTTCAGAGCCAAATATGCCTTCTTGTAACCAAATGATCGCGAATAACTATTATGAAACTAGGGACTTAAGTTGCATTATGTCCCTTTGAAGATTCACTTACGGATGCTACACCGCGCGTTTGGTGACTGCACCGGCATCTGCCTCGAATGGACATGGAAAACTACTTGGGATAGAACTGTCCACAGTGAGGTAGGCGGGGATAGAACCTAACACTAACCACCCTGATGCGAGGCAGGCACACTATTGCGTGACCAAACACGCCTGCTGATGCAATCAAAATCCAATAAAATGGAAAGAAAATAGCGCTTAGCGCGAAGTGTTGATCGATACGCGTACTGAGGCAGCGCTCCGGGCTACTGTAAACCCGAGGCGGGGGAGGGATAGCGGTCGGCAAGGCAAGCGACTCGACACGCAAATGAAACTACTCCAGGGGCGTTGAACTCTTTTAGCCGTCAACTTGACGTCTCTGGCAGACCGTCGTATGGAACATTGGGCTCGAATCCTGGCTACGTCAAGGCATCACTTTACATCTGTGGACTGGCGTCCTCAAGAACCCTTCAATCACAACACACCTGAAGATAATGGTGTGTGCCTGCCATACCGTAGCCCTGAAGAACCATACATACGAATTCTAAAAATCCGTTCTTCATTGTCGAAAACTGCTCAACATACTGCTGTGTATAAAAGAGTGATTTTAAAAAGTTAAAAGATTTTATTCTGGAACCAGATCTGAACATCAATCAAACGTTTTGAAAACTCTTTCTCCTCCAGTCACCTGCGACCTTCTTTTAGCAATAAAGGGTATGTATATAAACAAATAAGTTTATTCAGAAATGTTACATACGTAACTTTTTCCATTTTGTATAAATGTTTAAGGTTTTTAAGAGTTGCTAACTGTTACAGTTGGAGGCTACTTCTTTATGTTTGAAAGAATAGGTAGGTTTAAGTGGAGTGTATATCGTAACAGCCGCATAAACTATGTAATTTCCTGGTTACGCTGGGGAAGAATGCTTCGTGTACTCGGCATTGTTGCATTCCAGACACCCGAATACGGAGACATGCCGTATTTTGCATTTACGAGAGCAGCTCCTTTTTCCGTTACCATATATCGCGTTTGCGTATATTTACTGCACACTTCCGTACAAATGTCCGTGAAAACACGAGCATTTTTAAGAGTGCCGGTGCGACTGCGATGCGAGGGTAAATATATCTGATTGATTATAGTTCATGCATGGTTACTTCCAACTTTTCTGAAGTCCTGCTAAAGTTCTACTTCCAGGTTATTCCTCCGCCTCGGACAAAAAAAGTTTAACCACGTCTANGTTGCGTTCCTGACACCCGAATACGGAGACATGCCGTATTTTGCATTTACGAGAGCAGCTCCTTTTTCCGTTACCAGATATCGCGTTTGCGTATATTTACTGCACACTTCCGTACAAATGTCCGTGAAAACACGAGCATTTTTAAGAGTGCCGGTGCGACTGCGATGCGAGGGTAAATATATCTGATTGATTATAGTTCATGCATGGTTACTTCCAATNCTGCGATGCGAGGGTAAATATATCTGATTGATTATAGTTCATGCATGGTTACTTCCAACTTTTCTGAAGTCCTGCTAAAGTTCTACTTCCAGGTTATTCCTCCGCCTCGGACAAAAAAAGTTTAACCACGTCTAGAAAATTACACCAAAGTGACAACGCACCGCATTCGTGCGCACTCTGTATAATAATATTTCGCATAAGAACTATTTCTTAATAGGCGTTGCCAACATACCTACTTTCTCTCTGGTTTTCTTCACATTAGTTATAAATAAAATATAATCATTTATATAAATAATATAAGTAAAAGTTCAATTTAACTAAAAATAATGTTAACACGAGTATAAAACGCTTGAGATACATGACATATTTAGGAAACAACCAAATACGTCGCACACGGGGTGATTTTTCGAACGTTTGATTCAAAAAGTGCGAAGAAACCGCGAATATACTACACCAAAAAATTCTGTACTTGTAACATTAAAACAGTTGACTCATCATTAGACTTGTATCTGTGTGTGGCGGGTCACTGAAGTGTGCGATGCCTTGTCCCCACTGACCAGCGTTACGCCACCGTGACGAGTGATGTTGCAACATGTCGAACAACTCTGTCGCACACTGTTGTTCGCTGCCACAGCTAAATGAAACAACGCGCCGTTATTCAAGCCCAGGCGTCAAACTTGTTATATTCTGTACTGCACACAACCATACATAGTAGTACAGTTCTTTGGCATTAGAGTCGATTTCTAATGCACAGCTTCTCTCTACACATATTTAAAAATTAAAAATTACAATAGGTTTCCCTCGCATTTTTTTAAATTTTTATTATTCTAAAATCTGTTAATCATCAGTTTATACTGAAGGCTAAAGTTTCGATTTCGGAGTGCGGTTAGTAAATCGTAAGTTGAAAATAAAATCTGTTCCACAAATTCCTCCCTTCTCAACAAATCCCAAAATTTCTTAATTGGCGCTACACAAAGGCACCGCATTGCATATGACAGAAATACGACAAACATAGATGTTCCTTACATAGAAAACNAATTGGCGCTACACAAAGGCACCGCATTGCATATGACAGAAATACGACAAACATAGATGTTCCTTACATAGAAAACGGAGATTTCTCGGTATTCCGCCACACCGGGAGTGAATCAGTGCGCTAAATGACCACACTGTAAGAAAAAAATGTCCGTAAAATTACGGGAAATACCGGTTACAAATTATTCAGACATCTGCGTTANAATTGGCGCTACACAAAGGCACCGCATTGCATATGACAGAAATACGACAAACATAGATGTTCCTTACATAGAAAACTGAGATTTCTCGGTATTCCGCCACACCGGGAGTGAATCAGTGCGCTAAAGGACCACACTGTAAGAAAAAAATGTCCGTAAAATTACGGGAAATACCGGTTACAAATTATTCAGACATCTGCGTTANGGACCACACTGTAAGAAAAAAATGTCCGTAAAATTACGGGAAATACCGGTTACAAATTATTCAGACATCTGCGTTAATTTACGGTCTCTTCGTTTTTCTTTCAATAACGCTCGCTCCGTAAATTTCACACAAATATCCGCAAATTAACGTAATGTATCCACAAACATGCAAATTTGTTTTTTTTATCTGCTCTTATAAAAGGGACAAACAAAATGTTTTACTTTCTTTATGTGGGTAACTCACTGTGTATAAAAATTACTATAAAAAGTAAACCAATTTTGTCCGGTGGCAGGATTTAAACAAGAATCAACGAATTGGCACTTCATGAGTGGTTCGCCACTCGCCTACTACTATTTCACAATAATTATTATTGTGAAGATGGGATTTTATACGCTTCATGTTTCAACTGCATTGTTCGTGTCTCAAAATCGAAGCCGTAAGAATATGAAGAGCTTCCGTATTTTATGTTTACGGAGCTCATTTCCGTTATTTGTCATTACGAAGTGACTTTCCGTAAATTAACCCTACATATCAGTAAAAGTTTCCGTAAATCTACAGAAATTTCTAACAGTGCCGAGATAAATTTGGCTGCGCCAAACAGAAGAAAATGTCAGAAATATCTACACATATTTTAAGGTGCAAAAATATAAATACGGGTAAAATAAACGTAAATTTTACATCCCTAAACATGAAATTATTTTCATCCTTAAAACTTGTTTAATTCACAAGCCCGGCCCACCGTACTTAATATTTTTGTTAGAACACTCTACTATTTTTTTATGATATTTTCAACATTTGTAGAACTAATCTTCACATACCTTACTAAAACAGTTCGGCAAGCTCGCACAACTTGGAAGCTACCATAAACCATTAACTAGAACGCAATATTTCGTTACTACAGTTTAGAAACTGTGAGAAAATATTTTTTTTTAAGTGATCGGTGCGTTGTGTAGATCTCACTATCGTCACAATACATGTTTAAATAATAAAGCACCGAGCACAGAGCCTCCAACACACATGTCGGTACAAATTCTACAATTATTACTTCACTCTTTCACGGTGTCTTTAAACGTATAGGCTATTCACGGTGAAGTGAGCACTTTTCGAGGCCCTCCCAAAAGGCATTAACCNTCACGGTGTCTTTAAACGTATAGGCTATTCACGGTGAAGTGAGCACTTTTCGAGGCCCTCCCAAAAGGCATTAACCACTATTAAATATATTTTATTACATCCTCAGACGTTAACTTTTGAGATAGATGAATGTATACACTGTGTTTATTAGTCACATGGTAACGTTTATATTAAAAAGTGGAGGAAAGATAGGAATTGGCTGAAAGGAAAAATTTAGCAAGGCCTTAAATAGTGCTCACTTTACCGTAAATAACCTATAATTACTCTGACTAAAATTCAAAAGGATATATAACCATCTACAGGTCATAATAAGTAATGTTTTTCTTGAACATTAAAACAGGGAAAAACCAATGGAGTTGCTAATAATACCAAATCAATTTTTTTTTTTTTTCCAATCGACAAGTGGCGGTGCGGCAGCTGGTGGGAAGAAGGGACATTGTTCCACAATGCCCAGACAAACCTTCTTCAGGAGTGGTCTCTAGTGCGATGTGCACGACTTCCAACGGTCGCAGCAGCTGCACTTACCCGTCAACGTGACACGTAGCACCATAGAGTATTGGCTGTTCACGGTAAACTGAGCACTTTTGAAAGCCCTGTTTAAGACATAATTGTATGCACGTTGTGCATTCTTCTACCATATGTAAAATTAACATTGCCATGGGCCTGGTCACTTTATTTTATGCGTTGGTAAAGTGGAACTGTGTAATTATTAGAAATGTGAATGTTTTACCAATTTCCTCATTATTACATGTATATGCATTAAAAAAAACAGAAAGCCAAATACACAATTTCAGTATTCACAAATGTTTATCTAACACATTTAATTAAACATGAAAATAAGGAACTACTTTCTATCCGTCGTTAGAAATTTTACTGGGCGCTTGCACTCAGCGTGGCAGTTAAAATGTAGGCAGGTAGGGGCCNCTTTCTATCCGTCGTTAGAAATTTTACTGGGCGCTTGCACTCAGCGTGGCAGTTAAAATGTAGGCAGGTAGGGGCCATGACATTTTTATAAGGTTCATTTCGAAAGTGCTTAATTAACTGTGAGCAGCCTAAACATAAATACACAAAGGCGAATGGTATGGTGGTTTCTTTTGATGTCGAAGTTCCTATTCTCTGATTGGCTGCGCGAGGCTCTGGGAACGGACCTTGGGTCTGATTGGATATCGCGTGATACGGAAGATTCATTACTGGCCGAGCTGCCCGCTGGCGAGTAGGTTACCAGGTGCGGACTGGCGAACGGCGTTGCATCGTGTTGCTGGCCAGTCGAGTGCGGATGAGTGAGTGAAAGGATTTGGGCGGCTATTTAACAACGAGGTCTTGAGAGTCGATGAGTAGTGAGGTGAGTANCGGATGAGTGAGTGAAAGGATTTGGGCGGCTATTTAACAACGAGGTCTTGAGAGTCGATGAGTAGTGAGGTGAGTATGGAGCAGCGCCGGAATGAAAGGACAGGGGAAACGGGAGATCCCCGAGAAAACCTGCCGACCAGCGCCATCGTCCGGCACGATTCCCACTTGTGAAAATCCGGGAGTGATCAGGCAGGGGATTGAATCCGGTTCGCCTTGGTNGCATCGTCCGGCACGATTCCCACTTGTGAAAATCCGGGAGTGATCAGGCAGGGGATTGAATCCGGTTCGCCTTGGTGCGAGGCAAGTGTGCTAACCGCTCAGCCACCGTGGCCCCTGTCGATTTCGAAGGAAGCATATTTATCAAGTGGGGGTCCATTTTAAAAGACTATTTTTTATTTACTTTTATTATAAGCCCTTGGCTTCTATAAGCTCGTGCACATTAGAGAGCGAAAGAGGCCTTGGTAGCCGGGCTTTCATTTCAGTTATATTTTTTTTTTGTTAGGACACAATATAATTTTACTAATTCCCAAAGACTATCAATGTTAGACCGCTGGTACTTTTATGACACCTACAGTCAGTTACACTTTATACATTGGTTTTGAAAATGTATGGTCTCGTTCAAACTTGAGCTGGTTATTCACTTGTGCTAGTTAACCACTTTGGGCTGGTTAAGCACTTTAACTCAAACTATTTTTTTTTAAGTGAGCCTAGAAATGTAATTAAATACTAGCCCTACGTTATTCTTGCGAAAACAGATTTAAGGGACATTTCTGTTAACTAAAAATAATGATAATCCGTGCGTTGTGTGGCTATCTCATAATATTGAACCTACTGCACTGGCTTGTGTTGTTTGCCTCATGCCAAACGTATATGTTCGATATTGAATAGAAGTTAAAATGTAATAACTTGACTTGACTTTAATTGACGATAATATTGTTATGATACGAAAAAGTTTTAGTAAAAACGGGGGTCCATGAAGGTCTCTGTAATTGTGGGGGGTTCTTATAACCTCAACGCGGAGTCCTTATAACTCTAGTGGGGTCAGAACCGAGTGCTTAGGGCACTGAAAATGTGGGTGCGGAGACTGCGGTAAAAGCTGAAGTGTGCTGGTGGAGTTCTCGAAATATAATAAGCTGTTGCTTCGCCTCTGTATACTTACCTATCCCGTGAGGAGACGTCGCCGTGTCGTGATCTCTGTCGCGTACCTCGGGCGTGCCTAAGGTGGACTTGCAACGACGAGAGGCGCTNTCAGCCACCGTGGCCCCTGTCGATTTCGAAGGAAGCATATTTATCAAGTGGGGGTCCATTTTAAAAGATTATTTTTTATTTACTTTTATTAAAACCCCTTGGCTTCTATAAGCTCGTGCACATTAGAGAGCGAAAGAGGCCTTGGTAGCCGGGCTTTCATTTCAGTTATATTATTTTTTTTGTTAGGACACAATATAATTTTACTAATTCCCAAAGACTATCAATGTTAGACAGCTGGTACTTTTATGACACCCACAGTCAGTTACACTTTATACATTGGTTTTGAAAATGTATGGTCTCGTTCAAACTTGAGCTGGTTATTCATTTTTGCTAGTTAACCACTTTGGGCTGGTTAACCACTTTAACTCAAACTAATTTTTTTAAAGTGAGTCTATAAATGTAATTAAATACTAGCCCTACGTTATTCTTGCGAAATCAGATTTAAGGGACATTTCTGTTCATTAAAAATAATGATAATCCGTGCGTTGTGTGGCTATCTCATAATATTGAACATACTGCACTGGATTGTGTTCTTTGCCTCATACCAAACGTATATGTTCGATATTGAATAGAAGTTAAAATGTAAATTGAACTGAACTGAAATTAACTGCTATTATAAGTTATGATACGAAAAAGTTTTAGTAAAAACGGGGGTCCATGACGGTCTCTGTAATTGTGGGGGGTTCTTATAACCTCAACGCGGGGTCCTTATAACTCTAGTGGGGTCAGAACCCTCACGAATCCCGTGACTTTTACACCCACGCCTCTGACGCCATTTTGCTGAAGTGTGCTGGTGGAGTTCTCGAAACATAATAAGCGGTTGCTTCACCTCTGTATACTTACCTATTCCGTGAGAAGACGTCGCCGTGTCGTGATCTCTGTCGCGTACCTCGGGCGTGCCTAAGGTGGACTTGCAACGACGAGAGGTGCTCTACAGGCGAGGCACGTACTGTCGATAGTCGGAGCGAGAGGTGTCGTCGCGACGCAGTTGGCGAGCTCAGCATGCATCATTACACTACACATGTCAACACGATATCTCGATTACAGCTGGCACACGGCCAAGTCAGGGTCGGTGCGAGATAGATTGGCGCCACTTCACCCCTCGTGACCCCATCGGTTAGCACTAATTTCTACAATAAGAGGAATCAACGAACATTGTAACATAACATACTAGTATATCGACACTGTTCACTCATAAAAATGAGCGATAGGAATTTACCTTTCCTAAAATATTTAAATTCGCTAATGATAATACGTAATCAATGTTAGTATGTATTAAAAAAATTATTCCTTATGTTAAATTAATAAATAATTTCTGCGTGGCGGTTTATTTTGCAGTGTGCTGAATCTGCACGGAGCTGCAAATAACACGGCCAGTTGTATTTTTTTTTTATATATTATAATGGCGTGTTATATCTGCCGTCGACCGTCCTGCTGCCCTAATCAGTCGTCTGGTNGCGACGCAGTTGGCGAGCTCAGCATGCATCATTACACTACACATGTCAACACGATATCTCGATTACAGCTGGCACAGTCAGGGTCGGTGCGAGATAGATTGGCGCCACTTCACCCCTCGTGACCCTATCGGTTAGCACTCATTTCTACAATAAGAGGAATCAACGAACATTGTAACATAACATACTAGTCTATCGACACTGTTCACTCATAAAAATTGGCGATAGGAATTTACCTTTCCTGAAATATTAAAATTCGCTAATGATAATACGTAATCAATGTTACTGTGTATTTAAAAAATAATTCCTTATGTTAAATTAATAAATAATTTCTGCGTGGCGCTCTGTTTTGCAGTGTGCTGGAACTGTACGGAGCTGCTAATAACACGGTCACCAGTTACATAATCTGGCACCCATCGCTTTTAGCAGTGTACAGTAAAGCCTACACAATACATAAATGTTCCTATGTTTTCCCTATATTTTTCTCCGTATGTCAACATTTAAATAATACTTATCATCCTTTACGTTGATAAACATTATGTCAAACATTTTACAAAGTGTTTTTTTTTAGAACTTTGCCAGAAAAAACTATAACTTTGTGGAATATCTAGTACCTGTTAAGCAATAAATTACGGCCAGGAATTAAAAATTCAGTTTTAGTCCGACAATAATTATTTTGGAAGCTATATCAGCAATAATAATAGTACATAACTTAATAGTAATAAACAATAAAACATGGGTATGCGACGAGAAATTTTCCTCTGCGTCTTCTAAACATTCGTCAATTCAAACATTGGTCACATGCCATTGAACTAATGACTCGTCGATTAAATAAGAGAGTAAACGTATCAGAAATACATAAGGGACTACTACGCCAATTAAAACTTGCATTTAAGAAAGACAAAAATCAAAACAATAAATATCAGTAGCCCCTACACTATCAACCAAATGCCAAGACATAAATTTACATTAAGATGAATATACGCATTTAGAGGCTTTTTGTTTTTACTGGGTAGTACCAAAGGTATTCAATTGATAGCAACCCTTCTAAAGTCCAGCCTACTGCAGGCTCAAAAGCCAGACACTTCAGGCTATCTGAACCATACAATATTATTGTTTATGTAAAAGCCATTTAGTTCAAGTCGAGATGCTGTATTCCTATTTCGCAGGAAAAAAAAAAATATTTTAATCACTGATCTTGGGTGAAACCCGCCAAGCAACACGATATGTTTTTAATACATAATCTTTAACAATCATTGATTATCACTGTAAATTTAAAAAAAAAAAAAGGTTTAAAGTACTGTGCATATGTTACGATTCTCTTTCATTGGTTGCCGTGTGAGTATGAAGATATTTTTCCGTTTCAGCGAGCCAATGATAGTAACGATAACTCTAATATTGAAAGTTTGTCATCGATCTGCAAAGAGCTAAGTCGAGTCAAGAAAATGTATCCTCCAGTCATAAAATGGCCAAGACGTTGAAATATTTTGCCCCCGGAAATGTGTCAGTTCAAAAAATCTGTCGCGGTTTTTCAATGCCTGTAATCATCTATATGGTTTGGTTCAAAATCAATCCGGTTTGATACCTCTACGACGAAATATTTTTGGAAGCTAGGCTGAATTAAAGGTACCGCCTAGCGGCTGGCAGCTGCGAAATTTAAATAGGAAATCCCATGTTAAGGAAATTTCGCCCCAGTGCGTTAATTTTAAAGATAGACGTTTCAAACAAAATGTATTCTTCACGAATTTTTTAGGATAAGTTCCGTACAGTGGAGATGTTTGTATAACATGTGTAGTCTGTTTGCAAGGAATTTTTAAAATTTACGTTTTACAAAAAAGTACATACTGCCTGCCTATTTACGAGTATATTGAAAACTAGTTCTACCCGCGGCTCCGCTCGCGTGGAATACAGAATTATTGTTTAGGTAAAATTATAGATAGATATATGCTACCACGCAGTTTTTTTTAGGTATTTTTATTCTACACAATTCTTTACTACGTGGTATTGTTCCATCTTTAACGGTTTAGACAGCGTATTGCAAGAGAGCGCGCTGGCGGCAAACTTCATTCCGACTTGATTCACTATTATCGTCACTGCTTATTCCTAATGTTACTNCCGTACAGTGGAGATGTTTGTATAACATGTGTAGTCTGTTTGCAAGGAATTTTTAAAATTTACGTTTTACAAAAAAAAAATACATACTGCCTGCCTATTTACGAGTATATTGAAAACTAGCTCTACCCGCGGCTCCGCTCGCGTGGAATACAGAATTATTGTTTAGGTGAAATTATAGATAGATATATGCTACCACGCAGTTTTTTTTAGGTATTTTTATTCTACACAATTCTTTACTACGTGGTATTGTTCCATCTTTAACGGTTTAGACAGCGTATTGTAAGAGAGCGCGCTGGCGGCAAACTTCATTCCGACTTGATTCACTATTATCGTCACTGCTTATTCCTAATGTTACTTTACGTAACAAAATATATACTAAAACCTGGATGGAGAACATAGCTATGAATTTAAAAAATACACGTCATTCGGATAAGTGATTCTCGAGTGATAAGCGCACTAACAGACAGACAGACAGAGAGACGTTGAGTTTTATAATATGTATAGATATACGCTCGTAGGGATCTTATCCTAAAAAATTCGCGAAGAATTCATTTTGTTTGAAACGTCTATCTTTAATAAAAATTAACGCACTGAGGCGAAATTTCCTTAACATAGGATTTTCTATTTAAATTTTGCAACTGCCAGTCGGTAGGCAGTGCCCTTAACAAAACACACACGTGCTATGTACAGTTCAAGAGGATATTTGTACCGTTTACTGACTTCTACAAATATCTCACTCTAAAAACAGTCCTGGAAGCAGAGGGAAATATACTGAACCAGAAGCACAGCAAAACAGACGAATGGCAACATAAACTTCCCCCTTCCCCTTTTCCGGGCACAATTTCTCTTTCGCTGAAACCTGCTTCGTTGAGACTGGGACACTAAAAGTGAAACCAGGCGATAATAAACCGGAATGTTGTCAAATTTCCTATTCGTATAACGAAAATACACACCGAGAGAAAAAGTGGTTTTGGTTGACAAATTGCTTACTTGGCTCGTAACAATTATATATATTTTTTTTATTTGAGTGAACAAATGTCGATGAACAACCAAATCCATACTATCCAAAATACCAACTATAGAGTTTAATAAACTGCATATATTCTTAAGGGGTTCACCACTGGACTAGCCTCGGGAGAACCCGGGTTCGATTTTCGGTCATGCAATCCCGGTTTTCCGTGGTTTTCCAGTCACTCCAGGCGAATGCTGGGATGAGTCCTCAGTACAGGCCGTGGCCGATTTTTTCCCCGTTTCTGCTTCCCTGGGCAACTTGCTCCGTCTCTAACGACCTCGCTTTATACGAGACGTAAAGCCCCACCTTCCTATTCTTAACCCTTTGAGGACGACACAAATGTATTGCCAATGAAGAGGAGGTTGCAGTGAGCTGCCCATATTCTCCACTACAACAATATCAGTTGCGTTGGCCTCTGCATTTCCACTTGCCTTCGTCCTACTGGTCTTGGCTACAAAGGGGACGCTTACTGCACCATACAACGTTTATTATTGGCTGGCCGTCGGCCAATGAAGTCGCGCTTAGACTGTGTACTTATTTATATGTTGCAACATATATTCCAGGTTTTATAGTCAATCCTGTTCATTTAATAAATTATTTGAAAGAACAACTTTTATTACTACGAAATGAAATGTTGACTACTTGTAATTTTTTACTTATATACCGATAAAATTCAGCGAAACAGTNCTTTTATTACTACGAAATGAAATGTTGACTACTTGTAATTTTTTACTTATATACCGATAAAATTCAGCGAAACAGTCAAACTATAAAAGCGTGAGTTTTTGTCTTTAAGAGGAAAACAATTTCCATATAAACGTAGTCCCGAGTATATACGTATATATATATATATTTACCTCGCGTTGCACGTGAATGACCCTGTACTACATCTCCCTGGTCAACCCGGCACCGTACACACTGCAGCAACGACAGACGGGACGTCACATCATAGCGGCACGCGTGCCGTGTCACCGCACGCCGGAACACCTCGCGGGCGCGTCTTATCGATTTAACGTGTTTTATTTNTAGCGGCACGCGTGCCGTGTCACCGCACGCCGGAACACCTCGCGGGCGCGTCTTATCGATTTAACGTGTTTTATTTACGGCGCAGCCTTCCGAACCACGTGTGCCCGATTGGGGTGCGGTTTATCAAGAGGTTAAGTGCAAAACCGGGCGCCTAAAACGTGCGGGCAGACAGCAAAGTGCGTAGGCAGGATCCTGGAACACGCGACCATGATAACAGAGTAGATAGTAACACAGAGACGAAACGCCATGGCGGTCCCTTCGATGTGGGCGTAGCCATTCTTCGATTGGCGGCGCGAGGGTCTGGGAATGGACCTTGCGTTTAATTGGGGCCACTTCAAACAGCGAAAGGTTCCATACTGGCTGAGCTGCCCGCTGTCGAGTAGGTTTACCTGGCGCTGATTGGCGAACGGCGTTCGGACGTGCTTGTTGACCAGTGACGCCTTACTGGCGTGTGCGGCAGGAGTTCGCGGCGTAGGCGCCTGTTTCACCTCTGTATACTTAACTGTTCTGTGCCACGGCATCGCAGACCCCTCATTCGGCCCCGCCTACCTAACTAAACTGTCTGAAATTATTCGCAAATTTACATCAGTGTATACGTGTGATTAGTAGAGACCTGAACAATTCTCGATTTTATTAACTTGTAAGCTAGACTTAACAGATCTATCCACGGTCATGCAGATATCCAATGCTAATTGACTGTTTGCTGTACGAGTGAAAGGATAAATTTGGGCGTGCATTTTGTTGCATGTTTATCGTTGGCTTAGGATTTTTCGGGAGGTGTCAAATAACGCGTGGAGCAATTGCAAAACTGACATCAAGGAACGAGTGTTGGGATTCTAATCTGTCTCGAGTAATTAGAAAGTGTAAATGATAATATTTATGCTTATACATCTGCGGTAGCGTTCCTACATTCACTCAGGAAAGAGTCAAATGCGTAGGGTAGTTCCCAACATGCTATAGTAGCGGCGCCAAACATCCTTATATTTGCATACAATATATAAGTAGAGGCGATTGTTTATCGCAGGTTACCCTAGTTTTCAAAGTACTGTGGACATGTCAGAAAATTTTCTTTCATTGTTGGTTNGCGATTGTTTATCGCAGGTTACCCTAGTTTTCAAAGTACTGTGGACATGTCAGAAAATTTTCTTTCATTGTTGGTTCTGGAATTTGTACGAAGTTAATTTCCATTTCTCTGGGCCGGTGAGAGCATTGACATTCTACGGCTTAACCTTTATGATTAGCCTGCAAAAGTGCCCAGCCGCGTGAAAAATGCACCATCCAATCAAAAGAGGTTCAGGACACTACAGTGTTTTGGAAGATAAAATAAGCTAAAAATATGTTTGCTATTTTCCAGAGTCTCAACGAAGTTTACTAGAATTATTTTTTACAGTGTACACGAACTGTGTACAGCTTTATATAGCCTGAAATCATTGGGAATCACCGGATCGTTACTTGTACTTTTAAATGCAATTAAAACTTTTTTTGTGATATTTATTACAGGTAGATGATAAAGAATACTAGTGCTGAGATTTAATTCGGTGCAGCAGCAGACACCACATGCAACATTATTTTTTGTTAACTAGNCGCGTGAAAAATGCACCATCCAATCAAAAGAGGTTCAGGACACTACAGTGTTTTGGAAGATAAAATAAGCTAAAAAAATGTTTGCTATTTTCCAGAGTCTCAACGAAGTTTACTAGAATTATTTTTTACAGTGTACACGAACTGTGTACAGCTTTATATAGCCTGAAATCATTGGGAATCACCGGATCGTTACTTGTACTTTTAAATGCAATTAAAACTTTTTTTGTGATATTTATTACAGGTAGATGATAAAGAATACTAGTGCTGAGATTTAATTCGGTGCAGCAGCAGACACCACATGCAACATTATTTTTTGTTAACTAGTTATAAAGAATAAGTCGGAGGGGGAACATTTTCAAGTATGGGCAGCTCGAAGAGAAAGTTGCTTACAATGACGTCCCCTGCCGCATGCCCAAAAGCATAAAAAAATTACGTGTCAAGTTTTTGAGCTACTCTGCGGAACAGTTCGTGAGTGGAGCTGATGAGCCCGGACATGTCTTCCGGATCGTGACGCGGGTTTGCTTAATTCCCGGGGAGGAGGATGGGGGAGGTTTAGACAAACGACACCACAAAACACACGAGTATAGGCTGTTCACGACTAATTGAGCACATGTGAAAGCCCAGCTTCGGCTCTAGTATTCTTCTCATTGTACCCATCCGCCATTTGTGAGATTACCATTGTATTGACCGTCTCACTTTAATCGTGCGCGATTCAAGCGAAACCAAGATTTCTTCAAAGGAAAGTAATGAGTGAAGAGTGAAGAGATTTGGGCGGTTCTTAACAGCGAGGTCTTGAGAGCCGATGAGGGTGATTGAGGTGAGTATGGAGCAGAGCCGGAATTAAGGGGCGGGGGAAACGGGAGATCCCCGAGAAAACCCGCCGACCAGCGGCATCGTCCCGCACGATCCCGGGAGTGACCCGACCGAGGATTTCAACCAGTTCGCCTTGGTGGAAGGTGGTTAGGCTAACCGTTCAGCCGGCGCGGCCCCAGAAAAGTAAATGTGTTAATAATAAGCAAATTCGTGTTCTTAAAAATATAAAACTAGAAAAATTGACTTCTATAGCCATAAATTTAGATATGATACTCAATAAAACGTCAACCCTGAGATCTCTTTTTTATCAATTTGCTACCAATTTAACTGGTAGCATGCATGCCAATGTGTAGGCCTACTGTAGCATACGTGTATTAAAGGGCAGTATTTTTTTTAAAAGTTGACTTCAAAAGTGCTTACTTTACCGTGAACAGCTTTTATACAGAAGACAAGGTGCCGGGGGTTCCCTGAAGTAGGTCGCGCACTCCGGCAATATGGCGTGTGGTTATCCGCCAATCAGCGGCCGCAGGTGAACCTGCCAGACGTCAGCACGGCGAAGCCAATTCAGGACGCAATGTCACAGGACACCGAGTACGCTCGGGCCTGNACTGGTAGCATGCATGCCAATGTGTAGGCCTACTGTAGCATACGTGTATTAAAGGGCAGTATTTTTTTTAAAAGTTTACTTCAAAAGTGCTTACTTTACCGTGAACAGCTTTTATACAGAAGACAAGGTGCCGGGGGTTCCCTGAAGTAGGTCGCGCACCCCGACAACATGGCGTGTGGTTATCCGCCAATCAGCGGCCGCAGGCGAACCTGCCAGACGTCAGCACGGCGAAGCCAATTCAGGACGCAATGTCACAGGACACCGAGTACGCTCGGGCCTGNTGAACCTGCCAGACGTCAGCACGGCGAAGCCAATTCAGGACGCAATGTCACAGGACACCGAGTACGCTCGGGCCTGCATATAGCGAACCGCTGAGACACGCCGATTAGGTTTATTTGCCAATGCCGTACGGGCCGCGGTGGTGTAGTGGTTAGACTACTCGCCTCTCACCTCGGCGAACAGGGTTCGATTCCCGGTGGGGTCGCCTCCGGATTTTCGCATGTTGGAATCGCGCCGGACGATGCCGCTGGTGTGGTGAGTGAGGTAAGTGTGGAGCAGCGCCGGAATGAAAGGGCGGGGGGAATGGGAGATCCCCGAGAAAACCCGCCGACCAGCGGCATCGTCTAGCACGATTAATCATATCTGGAAAATATTACAGAACACTAGCGCAACCTTTCAGTCTGTATTGCTGTAAATTCAAGCAGTCAGATTGAAAATGTTTTTGTCGTGTCGTATTTACTGTTTTCGTCGTGTGGTGTACGTGGAACTACTATTTCTATATTGTTGCCAACTTTACTGTTACGTCAATGTTGATGTACAGGCAGTTAAAAGCAGGAATTTTTTAAAACTGATTTCGAAAGAGTTTAACCGCGAACCAGCGTAACAAAAAACTGCTCACAACGCGTTGAAGCAGAAGCAGTTTATGAATACTACTGGTGTAATCCGTGTGTGGCCTCGCCCAGACCTACGTCACATATTACATAAGAATACAGAGGTGAAACTGTCGCTTAAACCTCGAACTCCAGCCACACACGCCAGCAAAATGGCGTCACTGGACAAAAAAAATGTTGGAACGCCATTCCCCAAATAGTGCCTGGTATAGTCTATTCGCGGTTTCTTCACACTTTTTGTATCAAACTAATTCAAAAAGCACCACATGTAAGGTGTATTTGTTTGTTTCCTAAATATTTCACGTATTGCAAACGTCTTATACACGTGTTAACACAACAGTACCTTATTTACTTTTTAGTTTTATTCCATCTATAAATTATAATATTTCATCAATAATTAGTATGAATAAAAAACAGGGAGAAAATAGACGTGTTGGTAACGCCTAGTAAGAAATAGTTCTTGTGCAAAATAATATAACATTGAGTGCGCACGAACCCGGTATGTTGTCCCTTTGGTGTAATTTTCTATACTTGGTTAAACTTAGTTTGCGTGAGGCGGAGGAATTCCCTGGAAGTAGAACTTTAGCGGGGCTTCAGAAAAGTTGGAAGTAACCGTGAATGGACCGTAACTTACTCGCCAGCCCGCAGCCCAGCCAATAGCGAACATTTCGCAGCATGCAGTAGCCAATCAGACACTGGACCCGTTCCCAGAACCTCGCGCGGCCTATCAGATAACGATAACGCCCGCATCAAAGGAACCGCCACGTCGTTTCGCCTCTGTGTAGTTATCTACTCTGAGCCTGCGGAGCGAATCGTGACGCGGGGTAACATGATCTCCCACGACATTGNTGTGGGTTAGCGCGCGGGGGGACGTCTGCGACGGCGTAGGAGGAGCGAGTGATCGCGGCCAGGTTTCACCGCCCGCCGCCGCAAGCCGCACGCCGCATTACCTACCTGCAGTGCACGTTGGTTCCTCTCGCCTCCCGTACTAGCACAGAGTAGAAAACTGCACAGAGACGAAATTGTGTGGCGGTTCCTTTGATGCGGGCGTACTCATTCTCTTGATTTGCTGCGCGACTGGGAACGAGCCTTGCGTCTGACTGACTACTGCATGCTGCGGAAGGTTTCTTATTGGCTTGGCTGCCGACTGGCGAGTAAGTTACCACGCGTTTATTGGTGTACGACGTTCCAACATTTTGCTGGCGTATGCTTCTGGAGTTCGTGGTATAAGCGGCTGTTTTACCTCTTTATTCTTAGGCACTATGTGCGTTGGTAATTGGAGCAAAGAGCCATATGTTACCATTCAGAATTTTTGTATTATTAACGCGTTCGGTCACACATTAATTTCTGAATTCAAGTGTTGCAGTCGCATAACTTTCAAAAAAGTTCAGTTTACCGCGAACAGCCTATATATAGGCTATCCACGGTAAAGTGAACACTTTTGAAAGCCCTCTCTTTTGGAATAATAGTCAATAAACGTATTTTATTTTAGCCTTTAACGTTAACTTCCGAGTGCGGTGGAATATACACACTGTGTTTATTACTTACACAGCAATACTTATATAAAAAGATGGTTAAATTATAAAAAATGGCTGAAAGAAAAAAGTAACTAGGACCTCAAGAGTGCTCACTTTACAGTGAACAGCCTGTATACTTGGGTATTCTGCTGCTGCGTTCGGCGTGTGCGGGTTCCGCAAGTCAGTCCGCGGCGCGGTGCCCATATGCAGAGCTTACACGGCGCGGCGTGAGGCCGACCTACTATACGGGCCGCCGCCCGTGGGAACCTGGCGAAAGGGAACTCGAGCGGCTGTTTGTTACCCGCGTCGTCACGCCACGCGCACGCACGTGCTGCGGCCGTCAGCCAAACTACGTCAACGTGTCGCTATAGTCTACTCGCGGTTTCTTTACACCTTTTGAATCGAACCATTGACAAATCACACTAGAATGGCGTGTTTAGTTGTTTCCTAAGTGTGTAATTTATCACAATCGTTTTATACCCGTGTTAAACTAAAAATAACTTATTTTTTGGTAAATTGAACTCTTGTTAATATTTAATTTTTAAATTACAGTATTTAATTTGTAATTAATATGAATAAAAACAGTGATAAAATATGTGTGTTGCCAATGCCTAGTAAGAAATAGTTCTCACGCAAAATATTATTAACGCCAGTGCGCACGAATACGGTGCGTTGCCCCTTTGGTGTGATTTTATAGACTTAGTTAAGCTTTGTTTCCATGAGGCGGAGGAGTATCCTGGAAGTAGAACTTCAGCAGGGCTTCAGAAAAGTTAGAAGTAACCGTGAATGGACTATAGTCAGAGACGCAAACGAATATATATATATATATATATATATCCTCTAGAGGAGTTCAGAGCTTTATAAGCTGTTCGTGGTTAATTGAGCACTTTTGAAATCAACCTCACAAAAATGGCACGGCTATCTGCATATGTTTTCTTAACGGACGCACTGTGTAGTATGCGTCCAGTAAAGTTATCCCGCCTAGGACAACCGGCTTCGATTACCGGCGGGGTCGCTTCCGGATTCTCGCATGTGGGCATCGTGCCGGACGATGCCGCTGGTCGGCGGGTTTTCTCGGGGATCTCTCGTTTCACCCGTCCTTTCATTCCGGTGCTGATTCATACCCACCTCACTTCATCCTCATCGGCTTTCAAGACCTCGATGTTGAGGGCCTCACAAATCTCTTCACTCACTCTTCGCCCGGTAAGTTGGCAACGACGAAGATACTGTAGTTTCATGTATTAACGTTGAATTAAAAGTGTTAGGTAGTTCCATGTATTAACGTTGAATTAAAAGTGTTAGGTAGTTCCATGTATTAACGTTGAATTAAAAGTGTTAGGTAGTTCCATGTATTAACGTTGAATTAAAAGTGTTAGGTAGTTCCATGTATTAACGTTGAATTAAAAGTGTTAGGTAGTTCCATGTATTAACGTTGAATTAAAAGTGTTAGGTAGTTCCATGTATTAACGTTGAATTAAAAGTGTTAGGTAGTTCCATGTATTAACGTTGAATTAAAAGTGTTAGGTAGTTCCATGTATTAACGTTGAATTAAAAGTGTTAGGTAAACACTTGTGAAAACTGAAATAATTTGTTTTGATTTTTGTATTTATAATGCATATACGTGTAAATTAAAAATGAGAAAAAAAAAATATTATACTCTTCTAATAATTTCACAGTTTTACCACACCGACGCATGAATAACGTGATCAGGCCCACAGTAATGTTAATTTTGTTTATGGTGGAGGAATGCATAGTGTGCATTCAGGTAGATATTAAGCCGGACTTTCAAAAGTGCTCGGTTTACCGTGAACATCCGTCCTTCATTGGGAAATTACTAACCATTTCTGCTATGGACTCTGGCCACAAATAACATTTGACAAACTTCACGTGTATAGGCTGGTCGCGGTTACTCGAGCACTTCTGAAATCAACCTTGTAAAAAGTTCTTACACCTAATTGCAAGCATTTTAATTGGCAAACTCAGCAATATGTTCCCAATAAAGTTGGCAGCCATTTTTCAGAAACAGTCCCCTGTTTTAAAGCCGTATTTTAAAAATTCACTTTTAAATGAGTGGACACTGAAATTACATATTTCATAAAGTTTATATTGCTTTTATGCACACAAGAGTAGAATTTGAATTTTAGTAAAAAATTTTATGTTCCATAGATTGGCGGATGAATACAGAAATAGGGCCCAAGGCAGTGTTAATTTTACACATGACGGAAGGATACAAATTAGGCAGGAAAAAAAAACAGATACCAAGCAGAGCTTTCAAAAGTACTCTATAAGCGAATTCCCTACTTGTATGCCCGTGTTTTGCCCCTTCCCTTCCGTTATCAACTTTTTGTTTTGTTTTTCCGTTTGGGGAGATTTTCGGATATCCGTCAATGGTTCCCGAATGGTGACGCTACCACATTTCAACCTCGACAGCAGGTACTATCGCAACGTACGTTTGTCAGGAAGTGACTTGGTCGCGGCGGTACAGGTTCAACTGGTCCTACCAGTTTTGGACCTACTCGTTCCCAGCACCATCTGTTGTTTACTTCGTCGATACTTGAAGAATCTGGTATTCATTTCATTCTTCAGTTTTCTCATCTGTCCCGTTGCGTACCGATTATCGTTCTTCGTGGCTAGGTTTGTACGAGCATGGTACTGCCGTATCCATTTATCATTTTTTTTCCTTTAATTTGGTTACGTGCCTATTCGAAAATTTTGAGTGACGATGATATTCCCTTCGGTTTGGTATTTCGCAACTAGCTATTCTGACTGCACAAGCTCGTTAATTCTGACTTCGGTCTTGGCCATTTATGTCGATTTTCAGATAATTATAGTTTGTGCTTCGGCAATAGCAAAAACTCATTCATGTATCAATGTAACAGGGAAGTTAATTTTCCGCATTTGTAGTTGCGAGTAAAGTACAATTTTTTTTTTTTGCTCGGTACGCTACTCGCCTGATATTTTAGTCGCTGGCTCAGCGACTTCGACACTATTATGTCAATGCAGATTTGCTCAGTACAAAGCTGTTTGCAACTGATTTTTAACGTTCCTAGAAGCTTGTACAATAATTTGTCGCTCCGCACATTAGTGTGTTTTAGATGCCTTCACCGACAGTTACATTCTGCTTGCGCCTCGCAGGCTCTTTGTACACTGCTTCCTTTCCAATTGTATTTACATCCAGGCAGAAACAAACACGCATAGGTACAAATGCTGTGACTGGTTAAGCTGACAAGTATGTTCGACATGTTGAAGACATTTGAACCCTTAGAAAAGTAAGAAAAACCACTACGGCCAACATTGTCGTGTCCATATAATCTCTTACCACCTTTATGTAGGAAGCGCTTAGCTGTCATTAATTGCAACTTCAACAGCTGTATGTAGCCCTACCGTTGGAGTATATTGATAAACGAATCTTCTACTTTCCTTGCAACAGTTCAGAAGACATCTAAAAGTCGTCTCGAAATCACTCGTTTGAACAATTCCAACTCTAAAAAACAAGACATTTTATAGAGAGTAAACGAGAAACTGATGCTCTGTGGCATACGTGAAACGTTCCTTAAATGTGAATAGCAGCTAGACGCCATAGTGAAGTGCAAGAAGTTTTGCTATAAAGGACAGATTTCTAAAGTTGTAAAGACTTCTTTGTGTCTCAGATAGTCAGCGTCCCATACTCGTCGCAAAAAAAAATATTCGAAATATTTTTGATGGCTTTGAAAATAAATATCTACAGTTGCATCTGAATTTACTAGCGTGAATGCAAAGGCATTTTAAAAAATCATGCCAAGAGGGGGGGGGCAGGGTTAGCAGTAAACGGGGACATTCTAATGGTAGTGGAGAAAAGAAGGAAAAGGGGCAAAACAAGCGGGATCGCCATAAAGATTTATGAAAACTGCCAAGGTTGCAAAAGTTAAGGTGTGTTTTTCTTTCGAAATGTACACCAATCTTTCATCTTTATAAGAAATACTCGACATATTTGATGAAGGCGAAAATGTGCTAGATTTCAAACGAACAACTTTCTGCAGAACAGAAACTGCACGAGTATTATCCAATAAGGGCGCGTTAGCTTCGAGGAAGCTTACAATAAAATACTGCAGTGCAAAAGAGGAACGATCTGATCAAGGATGAACATCTGAGTGCTGGGGAAAACTATGAACAATGGCACTGTGGCGTAAGCGATCGATAAAGACCNGGGGGGGGGGGGGGAGATGCAAGTCGCTCCAGCTAGCTACATACTTAATTCTTCTCTTTTATTGTTGTATCAAGTTTAAAGCTTCGTAGATGCTACCGTTACATTTAATTTGGCATGATCTGCGTGAGTTGGTACAATAAGCAATAAATTACACTAGACCGCGTGACTTCGAAGAGCATTTGGTTGTGAAGTTAACTGATTGCAAAACTGATATAGGATGGAAATTATTATTATTAGCATCATTAACGGAGGAGAATGTACCGCAGAAGATGAAGCAAGAAATGATCTAGAGTTGGACTTCGAGTTCCTTTCCAAAATCTAGACCTGCATCGGAGAGTTAGTTAGGCTCTTGTAATGCCATCTTGCACCATCGTGTAACACAGCTTCGGCAGCAACCAACCGTCGCCGTGCGCATAATGAGGTTACGAACACTAGTCTGGACACCGGGATCCAAATATGAATGGATATACTACTTCTACTGCATACTGCCAGATCAGTCATAAAAAAAAACTTTCAAGTACCATCTGACCACGGCTTATCCTCAATTACCGTACTTTATTAAGATCAATATCTGAACACTGGAAGCCGGGAAATCGAGGGGTGGTATGTTTTAGTTTTCAGTTGTATGTACTTTCAAATCAGGGGTGCCTGGCCGTGATAACTGTTTACCCAAAGGTATTAGAAGAGTTTTAAATGTTGGGATTGCTGTTTCCACAATACTGTCTGTCCGAACGCATTGTTCGTATGTTCGACGCCTTAAGGTGGAATACTAGTTACAATTTTGTTGGCCGATCTCGATGAAAATTCGTACATTACTTTGTTTCGCTATTTTTGTTGTGTACACCCGATTTTGTTCTGTTTAAAAAAAACATTTAGTAGAGATATTTAATAATCTATTTCATTAATCTGTGGCTTCACAATACGAGACCTGTTGAAAATATGTGTACGAGGTTTTGATCGTGTGAACATACAACCTTCTGCTTTGTTCTGATGAAATTTGGTTTACGTAAGTTCAATGTTTCTCTTATTAAATAATATTTATTTGCGTCTCTGCATAGGGTTGATGTGCAGACTTCGGAGAAATTATCCACTATACATTATATAAAACTTGAATACAGATAAAAANTCTGCATAGGGTTGATGTGCAGACTTCGGAGAAATTATCCACTATACATTATATAAAACTTGAATACAGATAAAAATAAGACATGACACTTTCAAGCCACTATGCTAGCATTGTATGGCTAGAAAACCCATTTACAACATCCGAGAAAGCCAAACTAATAATTAAAAAAAGCGTAAAATGTTCAATGGCGATGAGTGCAGGCTCATAGTAAATTGCTTCCCACTCTGCACCTACACAGTAGACCAGGGTAATAACCAGGGCATAACAAAGAAGAAACAATAACANGAAATTGCTTCCCACTCTGCACCTACACAGTAGACCAGGGTAATAACCAGGGCATAACAAAGAAGAAACAATAACAAACATTTTTATTGTTGCCACACATCAATGCCGTGTCCGAAAATACCAAACTAGCACACATTAAAAGCATAAAATTAGTCGTTTGAAAGACGATTCTGTTCAGATTTCAGGACTTTCCTCCCGTCATTGCAGTGCTGCTGGAAATGATGGTAGTGGCGAGTTTCCAGGCGAGTGGCCAGCAGGGTTCAAAGGTGGTAGGAATGGGGATGGCACTTAGCAGGCGGCTCGTTATCTCTTCTCCCAATCAGATTACTGTCTGGGAGAATGCTTCCCTGCCTATTTGCGATTTCTGCAGCTTGGCTGGTGGGAAGGAAAACTTCAGGTAAAAAATTAATTTTTTACTTCTTATCTTTCTTTTGATATACGTACCTAATATACGTACGTATCACATTCACAGCGATTTTGAAAAATTCCTCCAGTAGATTTTATTTGATGCCAAAAAATACCGAACAAAAATTACGTACTTGAATTAAATTTTTGATAAATATGCTAGATGTTTGAAAGCAGTGGGGTCGTGGTCCGCTTGTTTCGAACCTCAGGGTAATCTTGCAATCTGGGTGCCAAGAGAGCGTTTGCCGACCGCTAGCGTAATTCTTAATGCAATGTGGTTTTTTTTACACAATGGGAGCTTTTGGCGGCCGGCACGTATAACTTCAGACGGCCCCCGTCGCGAATTGGCTGATAGCGACAGACCCTCAGGTCTTCACGCCCAGGAAAAATNCGTATAACTTCAGACGGCCCCCGTCGCGAATTGGCTGATAGCGACAGACCCTCAGGTCTTCACGCCCAGGAAAAATTGGGAAAACTTTATGTGATAGAAGTTATAGAAAGGAAAGGATTGAACAACCATTTGTTGTGTGAAAGGGACATACTCTCACGATTACAGTTAAGTTATTCATTGGTCCTCTTTTTCATTTCACTCATTTGGTTGTCATTTTACTGTCATTTTTTAAATGATTTTTTAATCTAGCTTGTATGTAGTTTATTTTACTGTTACAATACATCTTTTTGATTTTAAGGCTAACTTTAATTCTTTCTTTAAGCTTGCCTTTATAACAAGTCCTCTTTTTCGCTACCAATTTACATCTAACTACGATAGAGCATTCATTGCCTCCCGTAAAATCTAGTACAGACACAGTACCTCTCGCACCGCTATAGTGACGGCCCCTGAGGTAGGGTAACGTGCAAGCAGAGGAATCCCTAAGTTAAGTATAACAATAAAAATAGTTTAGCTAATTAAACAACCTTACACAGTAACTTTAAAAGCCATGTCCAATTCTAATGAAACTAAAAACTTTGATTCTAAATTTAACTTTAATTCTAAAAATAAATGTAGCCAGTAATTGATTCGGAATGGCTTACCAAATAGACTAGTTAAGTATATATATATATATATATATATATATATATACATATATATATATATACATATATATATATACATATATATATATACATATATAAAGCAGAGGAAAAACTGCAATTGCTGTACGTAAACAGAAAAATAAGTGATCAGAGCTCGCCTTTAGAAAAAATATATGTATACAGACATATAATTAAACATATATGTATATATAACTTTTGAAATCGCTAAACCCTTTGATATGAAACCAGATTTATTTACTTTAAACAAAACACGCTCAAAGAACGTGTATCTGCTATAAATAATGTAGTATTACCATTAAGAAAAACAAATAAAGAAACATTATAATAACAGAAAACCTGTATGTGTCTGTAACACTCTCTTTGAATTAAACCTAAATTGTATTACTGAAAACCAAACAGCCTCAAAGAAATGTTTTTTCTTTTCTATATATAAAGCGTTGTATGCATTTTTATAGTGCATTATTTTCACACTACTCGTTTCTTAACAGCGCGATTATTGAAATCAGTCTCAATGGTAATAAATTCAATTATTTGCAGGTGATTGTGAAGAAAATGTTAGTAACTTACTTCAGCATCGACAGCGTGCAATGGTAGGAAATTTTATAGTGTCATACATATTTCGAGTTCTCCAAAGAATCACAGTTAATTACAATTAATATATAATTAATTATAATTTAGACTCTCTACTTTAAAGCCATAAAAATAAACAAGATATTACAAACTGTACTGTTCAAATGCCGCCAAGTTAAATCTGGCCATGCATGCCTATACTTAATTACATTCATAACAGCTGTTAGAAAGTCTCTTTAATTATAAACGAACATTAATTCGGTATACAATAGTGTGTGGGTAAAAAATAAAACTTAATATTAAATAATATTTGCTTATACATTGCCTTCACAATTAAGGAATATCCTGGGGCATCAAGTAGCCGTGCTAGTGTATCGAAGCCAACCAAATTACAATGTCTTTCACAGTCCTTTATGTAACTCTATGATTTAGAACCGAAAAAAAAAAAATCATTTTCAGTTAGTTGAAAAGTTCAATTACATCAATATGGCAGTTATCCTTAATCCCTTCTCTTTATTAACAAACGGAATGACATTTTCATTTTATATCACAGCACATTAGACTACCAATTTTCTCGTAGATTAAAACTTCACATTTTTTAAGACGAGTTAAAAACGCGCTAGGAATACGAATACATGCCTTATCCGTGCCCCCCCCCCTTTTTTTCTCATCCTAAATAATTTGAAATTGTAATAAATTTGTAATATTGAAAGGGTATTTATTGTTATTTTAGAATTGGTAACAAACACTAATGTAAGAGTCCTTATGGCTACGAGTCTTGCTGTGCTGGTCTGTTATCTGTCATCTGACAACACTAGGTAATGAAATTTTGAGGTTGAGGGGATTAGCGGGTGAGCAAGTAGAAGTTCTCTCCACCCATGTTCACGTCGAGAGCCAACTGCGCGTCTACGACACCTGCAGATAAACTGGCGCCATAACTGCTTCGACGCTGCTGCTACTACCTAGCGACAGATAGCTGAACTACTTTCATCTAGATCCGGACATTTGTCGGTATCGCTCCCTGCTCCTAACTAGCGTTCCACATTACATTGTCGACGAGGCCAGACACTCAGAAACGTCCTTACTTTGAACTCAGGAAAGCACGTCGAATGTTGCGAGAGAGTGAGAGATCGAGCAGCGCTGAGATCAGGTATTTAGTGCCAATGATGCGAGGTGAGGGTGAAGTAGCGACGGAATGCCTTGTTGAGGTAAAATGGCGGAACCCCAAGAAAACTGGCCGCCAATATCAATGTCTGCCACGTTTTCTACGTGCGAAAATATGGGGTTGACACCGCAGGGAATCGAACCCGGTTTGCCGGGTGGAAGGCGGGTGGTCTTACTGACCACCTGTAATTTATTTGTTTGCATTCCTCTTGCCATGCTTCGAACTCAACGACACGGTTACAGAATAGACAGTGCACAGAGACTAAATTGTGTCGCGGTCCCTTTGATGTGGGCATACCCTTTCTCTGATTAGCTTCGCCGGGCTCCGGGTATGGGTCTTGTGTCTCGTTGGATACTGCATGCTGCGGAAGGTTCCCTATTGGCTGGGCTGCCAGCTGGTGAGTACGTTACCAGGTGCTGATTGGCGAACGGTATTCCAGCATCTTTCAGGCCAGTGACGCCAATCTGCTGGCGGTATAAGTAGCTGTTTCAAATCCGTGTTCTTAAGTACTCTAATAACGTTTCCCGTTTCCCCGCCCTTTAATACCGGCGCTGCTCCATACTCACCTCGATCACCCTCGTCGGCTCTCAAAACCTCGCTGTTAAGAGCAACCCAAATCTCTTCACTCTCTCTGTCAACGTTAATAAAAACTAAAATATATATGTGATATAGTCTATTCGCGGTTTCTTCACACCCCATGTATGACGTGCTTGGGGGTTTCCTAAATATGTCACGTATGACAAGTGTTTTATACCAGTGTTACCACAAAAGTACCTCACTTTTGGTTATAATTAAACTCTGGTGTAATTTTCTAAGCTGTGTTTGTATGAGGAATATTCTGGAAGAAGAACTTGAGCAGGGCTTCAGAAAAGTCAGAAGTAACCATGAATGGAGTATACTTCTCGATGTGAGTAGAGTGGAGAGAGTGAAAAAAAAAGAGAGAGAGAGAGAGAGAGAGAGAGAGATTTGGATGGCTCTTAACATCGAGGTCTTGGGATGAGGGTGAATTGAGGAGAGGATGGAGAAGAGCCGGAATGCAAGGGCGAGGGAAACAGGAGATCCCCGAGAAAATCCGCCAACCAGCGGCATCGTCCAGCACGATTCCCACATGCGAAAGTCCGAGAGCGACACCGCCGAGAATCGAACCCGGTTCGCCTAGGTGGGAGGCGAGCAGTCTGACCACTACACTACAGCGGCACCGTTATCGATACGAAAGAGTTGGCAAACAAAAGCAGGGTACTGCGAGACGTAGCGAACAGGACCTCCCCACTATCATCAAACTCCTCTGCCGCTCGAGTGATCTGCCAGGAGTCGTTATCTAGCGACTTACACGGCCGCTAACTGAATAATGTGGTCAAGAGCAACGGGACGAATATGCGGTTGGCTCTCTGGCTAACTTCCCACAAGGCCCCTCGCTCCAACTACGTCCAGCCGAGTCTCCCATTACCTATGACCGTTATGACCCTCATCCAATACTAAAAGTGCCTTCAGATCGTATTGGCCCACTTTTAATTCTGGCGTGATCACACGGATTAACGAAATTTACTGATCCAGAAGACAGTAACGAATACGCTAAATTAACTTACCACAAAAGTAAACTTGTAAAAAAGCAAATCGGTGTCATGTAACAACAGTTACAGTTATATCAGTTAACTTATATACACAGAATGATTCATTTTGCCATTTAAGTTGCACAGGAAGGTTAGATATTTCAGCGGTACTATGCTCGTACACTGCGAGTCTCAGTGCCTAATGATCTTACCTGTGTGTAACTGATTGCTAAACCATGATTCTGCGCAANGGGGGTAACTTCTTCGTAAACCGCGCTACTGCTCTGCATTATGACTGGTGGATATCACTGATCATTGAACACAAATCCTACAGCGTATTGGTGTTGGTGACGTAACACGTTCTTTGACAGCTTAAGTACAGCACGCATCAACGAATTTCTTATTTGCAACACCGGAGACCATTTAGGGCCTATTAATGCGGGAAAGAGTGTACGTACTAACAAATGCTGACACACGTACGCCTGTATTTCGTAGAAATAATCAACCGTGGGCATATTCAAATATGAAGTGTATCTATGGAGTGTGAGAAGGCGTGGAGGCGTTCGTGAAAGCCGGTGANTGGTGACGTAACACGTTCTTTGACAGCTTAAGTACAGCACGCATCAACGAATTTCTTATTTGCAACACCGGAGACCCTTTAAGGCCTATTAACGCGGGAAAGAGTGTACGTACTACCAAATGCTGACACACGTACGCCTCTATTTCGTAAAAAATAATCGACCGTGGGCATATTCAAATATGAAGTGTATCTATGGAGTGTGAGAAGGCGTGGAGGCGTTCGTGAAAGCCGGTGANGACCGTGGGCATATTCAAATATGAAGTGTATCTATGGAGTGTGAGAAGGCGTGGAGGCGTTCGTGAAAGCCGGTGAACTAACTCACCAGCGGGCCATAGCTGGAACATGAGGCCGGCCGCGCACAGGAGCGGTGCCCACGACAGCTCTCTCCGCGGGTGAAAACAGCGTGAATTACACGCCGGCTAAACTATACCTCGCCGCAGTGAACTACTCCGCTGCTCGGGATACCCCTCGCCTATCTCCGCGGCGGCTGTGCAATATCCGCTTTTCAATATCGTTTCGAAACACGTAGACCATATCGGTAGCGGTGCGGTACATCACTTCCTTAGAGCATTGAAAATATATGACGATTTATCGCAAATATTGCTTATATTGATGTTGCGAATATCGGTCATATTGATATTGCAATTATCGCATGTCGCCAATATCGCGATATGTGATACCTATACTACTTTACACCACTGGGCCACATCGCAGTTTCGATATTTCACAAATATTGTTTCGTGATCGATATATTGCCATATCGCACAGTCCCACCCTCCATTGTACGGCCGCCTGCTGTAGTTCCCACCTCTGCCGCAGGGGCGCCAGCTGCAGCGCAGGACACTCCAGCACAGAGTACTCAACAACAGATAAGATAAAACAGAAAATAAATGGTTTGGCGGCTGATTTGATGTGGGTGTGCACATTCTCTGCGCAAGNACAACAGATAAGATAAAACAGAAAATAAATGGTTTGGCGGCTGATTTGATGTGGGTGTGCACATTCTCTGCGCAAGGCTTTGCGAATAAGAATCAAAGAAATAGAAGCAGAAAAATGTGCAATTTGAAGCTGACAAAGATTTCACCTCTCGAGTGCGATACATAGGTGACTTTCGAAAAAGTAAGTTCCTTACGAAACAGAAGATAAACACCACGGAGCCAAAATTGTACCTCTCTGTTCAGTACAGCCTCACAAGATTTACACTGAAAAAAAAATGGTAAAGGCGTGCGTATGCAAACAACAGCAGAGGTATGGAACCAACCAGAGTAACACGATGCGGTCGGCAGCGCCTGNTATATTGCCATATCGCACAGTCCCACCCTCCATTGTACGGCCGCCTGCTGTAGTTCCCACCTCTGCCGCAGGGGCGCCAGCTGCAGCGCAGGACACTCCAGCACAGAGTACTCAACAACAGATAAGATAAAACAGAAAATAAATGGTTTGGCGGCTGATTTGATGTGGGTGTGCACATTCTCTGCGCAAGACTTTGCGAATAAGAATCAAAGAAATAGAAGCAGAAAAATGTGCAATTTGAAGCTGACAAAGATTTCACCTCTCGAGTGCGATACATAGGTGACTTTCGAAAAAGTAAGTTCCTTACGAAACAGAAGATAAACAGCACGGAGCCAAAATTGTACCTCTCTGTTCAGTACAGCCTCACAAGATTTACACTGAAAAAAAAATGGCAAAGGCGTGCGTATGCAAATAACAGCAGAGGTATGGAACCAACCAGAGTAACACGATGCGGTCGGCAGCGCCTGTATAAGACAACAAGCGTCTGGCAAAGTTGCTAGATCGGTTACTGCTGCTACAATGGCAGGTTATCAAGATTTAAGTGAGTTGTTTTAACGTGGTGTTATTGTCGGCGCACGAGAGATGGAACATAGCATCTCCGAGGTAGCGATAAAATGTGGATTATCGCGTACGACTATTTCACGAGTGTACCGTGAATATCGGGAATCCGGTAAAACATCAAATCTTCGACATCGCTGCCGCCGGAAAAAGATCGTGAACGAACGGGACAAACGACGACTGACGAGAATCATTAAACGTGACAGACATGCAACCCTTTCTCAAATTGGCGCAGATTTCAATGCCTCCTGCATACCTTCAGACAATATTCGTGTCAATGCCACGTCGTCTTGCGGCACTTCTGCGTGCTCGCGGGGGCCCTACACGATATTAGGCAGGTGTACCAGTTTTTTTGGCTCTTCAGTGNCCCCCCCCCCTTTTTCGATTTGTAAATTACAGTCTTGAATGCTTAAAAAGCTGGGCACTACAATTATTCTGTCGACTCAGCCATCTTGCTTTCATCAGGACAGTTACTGTGCAACATAATACCCTATTCAAAATAGTACAAGGCCCAAATACTGTCTCCCAACACAAACACTCGTTCTCATCATCTCTGAGTTGATCAACATCTCACAACTGGTTCGAGCGCTTTCCTCGGGGTCTCTCTCTTGACACATTTGCATTCAATAGTCGGAGGCCATTTCACCTTACCGGCTGTAAAGAGATCACTTCCGTCTCTGTAATTTGTTCACACGGTATTACTGACCCAGTATCTCAACAGCATTCATACGATATACAAGCGAAATCATTACCAATTTGTATCTGCACTCCCTTTCAATCCCTATCTAGGGCGCGTAAAATTCATTAACCTGATAATTTTGAAATAGCTGATGCTAACATATAACAAACTTCGAAATGTAATTATGTACTTCTGATAGAAAAATAAAAAGCTGCGAAATTATATAAAATCCTTCGGGTTGTGTTATCGAATGCACTGTCGTCATTAAGACCAGCATTTTCAACTATTAACTGAAATGAGAGAAAATAGACCAAGTAGTTCCCTACAACCATTACACAAGCAGTTATTGCAACCTCAGCTAAACATTTGGATTCAAAATACTGTACATATCTGTTGAATTACGACCTATGTCTTAGGTCCTTTCCGCATGAAATGTCAAACTGTAAATACAAGAGGAATTGGCATGAAAAATCAACCATAAGCCCTGTATTCCCCATACGTGGTAGGAATGTGCGACATGGTGAAATATCGATCACGAAACAATATTTCTGAAACATCGCAACTGCGATATGGCCCAACAGCTTAGAGCACTGATCGCTAACGCCATTTTTTTATCGCGAAAAGAGGCTAGACTTAAATATCCTATGACCACCCTTTCAATCTTCATTTGACTATTGGCCGTTTGTCTTTGTGTAAAGTCTGTTACATGAGTGAGGCAATCAGAATTAAGTTTCCCCAATACTGACCGTCCGTAATTCGTGGGCAGACAGATAAGACGCGCAACAATTCAAATGATCCAATCACCAAAGTTGTTCTGAACTAAAGTGCGTTGGAAAAGAACTTATTCTGAAAGCTTTTCGCGAAAAATATGTTCATTGTTAGTGCCACCTGTTTTCCGTGAAAAGATTCCACTATCAGTTGTCCTCCAAGACACGTTGGTTCAGAACCATTATATTGAGTGGATGATTTTAACTCGCACGCGTCAAGTGTCTGCCAGCCAATCACGGACGTTCAGTGTCGAGGTAACTTTATTCGGATTAGCCCCAGCCGAGTAGAAAATGCCTTCTCGCTCAGACACGTAGCCAATAACAGAAGGAAATTCGCAAGTGTACACGTGGAAGTTGAAGTCTATCCTGGGCATAATTTTTTTCGCGAAAAACAGGTGGCCCTAATAATCGCATATCGCGATATTAACGATATGCGATATTAGCGATATGCAATGTTGAGGATGAGCGATGGTGGCGATTTGCAATATTTGCGGTATCAATATGACCGGTATTTGCGATGCCGATACCCACGATATATTGCCATCGATTACCAACACTCCCTGGGAGCGATACATCGCACCAATACCGATATGGTCAACATGTTTCGAAACGATATTTGAAAATGTACGTCGCCGAACCCTAGACCCGGAAAACCTTCGACGAGCCCTGGATCGCCGCCTGGCCTGCGTGCGGCCTAATGACCCAGCACGCACGCCCGCACACAATAGGCGTGCACGCAGCACGTCCCTGCCAGCCGCGTGATTACAATGGACGAGGGTCCACGGCACGCATAACTGAACGCCCCATTAAGCGGGATTTACCATTAAATACTGAATAATTAAGACTTGTACTTATGACTCGTCAAGTACACGGAAAATAAGTTTTGCAGTTCATGATTGATCTAGCAACTGTTAAATCTAGCCACTCAAAATCGCAGGAGACGAAAACAGCCAACGTAACCTGGGAAAATGTGCAAGGGTGACGATTATTTACATATATTTAATGATTTGTGGTTACTACTTCTGCAATCGTTTTGAAAAACTCATGATGTCTTATAGAAGGGGAAGCCGATGCCAACATTGGGTATTTACGTCAATAAATCTGAAAAGGTTAAATAAAGCTAATTGAATAACCTCTTCCAAAAAATTTAACATGACCATGAACTGTACTTTAAATAAAGAGAATACTGTACCTCGATTAAAATGATTCATTGCATACGATTTCACGATACGACATAACCCAAATCCAAGATGTAAATACAGTTTCCCAACTGTCACTGTGCTCTGATTGGCTACTTCGTCTTGACCTGTAATCAAGATATAAAATATAACGCTATCTTAAGTCAAGCCAAGAACGCGTACACGATCCGCACACTACAGCCATAAACATTGAAAACATTAGTTCATATTCTAAGCACACTGCTTAAGGTTTCTGTTAAGTCAATCGTAAACCCACCCTTACAGTCTGCATTGTATTTGTTAATGGACCACTTCACAGCTGCGAGGTGCGCGAAGACACGCCACTGCTGGTTCGCGGTTGGTAGAATGATAGATAACTTTTTTATTCACCTCTGAGGGAAAAAAATATAACTGCCCGTAAGTATATTTGACGTAGATAGAGTACTAAGCAGAATGGGTAATCCAGCTNCTGAGGGAAAAAAATATAACTGCCCGTAAGTATATTTGACGTAGATAGAGTACTAAGCAGAATGGGTAATCCAGCTTTACAGTAGTCCCAAGACTGAAGGCCTTATTCACAGTTGGCAGTGGTATTCATACACTTGCCTCTTGTGAACTTAAAACTGTCACGAAAAGGGCATCATTACTCTTCAAGCCAGCTTTTCAACAACCAAACTTCAATATTTACTAAAGTTATGTTTATAAAATACAAAACTTTTTAAGAAATAAATAAAATAATTTGTTATACTTATTTTTTTTTGTTTTGTTGAATATTTAGGTTATAAATTACAAGAACGCTGACTGTTACACAATTAGCTACAAGTGTGCAATTTTGTATCGTTACATTTACGAATATTTTACTCCAGCGAACTTAAGAAGATAAATTATCTGCATGCCCGTGTTTTCTGTTTTCTTCCTTTTAACAGGTGGTGGTGATTGCGGAGGTGATACATAAGCAGTGCAGAAGAATCGGTGTGGAAGAATTACATCTATGTTTCAGTTCAGTGGACTTATAAATTGACTTGTCCTATATCTTTGTAAAGACAAGTAACTCTCAAAATATCTACTGGATACAATACACTAAACTAAAAGTTAGTTCGTACTAAGGAAAGCTGTTCCCTGCACTGGCGATAATATGAATATATGAATGCACCAGGATGAAGGACTCTCTTTAGTCCGGAATAAAAACGAGTATGAATACCTGTTGTGCTACTGTGACAGGGAAACCACGTGACTTGGACCAAAGTCAGCACTTTTTCCACACCAATGCTTTCAAATACTNTAAATGCACCAGGATGAAGGACTCTCTTTAGTCCGGAATAAAAACGAGTATGAATACCTGTTGTGCTACTGTGACAGGGAAACCACGTGACTTGGACCAAAGTCAGCACTTTTTCCACACCAATGCTTTCAAATACTAGCATGCTTCTTCTGGCCGAGTTTTTAATACAACAGGTATGAAATAACGCAACNCTGAGGGAAAAAAATATAACTGCCCGTAAGTATATTTGACGTAGATAGAGTACTAAGCAGAATGGGTAATCCAGCTCTACAGTAGTCCCAAGACTGAAGGCCTTATTCACAGTTGGCAGTGGTATCCATACACTTGCCTCTTGTGAACTTAAAACTGTCACGAAAAGGGCATCATTACTCTTCAAGCCAGCTTTTCAACAACCAAACTTCAATATTTACTAAAGTTATGTTTATAAAATACAAAACTTTTTAAGAAATAAATAAAATAATTTGTTATACTTATTTTTTTTTGTTTTGTTGAATATTTAGGTTATAAATTACAAGAACGCTGACTGTTACACAATTAGCTACAAGTGTGCAATTTTGTATCGTTACATTTACGAATATTTTACTCCAGCGATGTTAAGAAGATAAATTATCTGCATGCCCGTGTTTTCTGTTTTCTTCCTTTTAACAGGTGGTGGTGATTGCGGAGGTGATACATAAGCAGTGCAGAAGAATCGGTGTGGAAGAATTACATCTATGTTTCAGTTCAGTGGACTTATAAATTGACTTGTCCTATATCTTTGTAAAGACAAGTAACTCTCAAAATATCTACTGGATACAATACACTAAACTAAAAGTTAGTTCGTACTAAGGAAAGCTGTTCCCTGCACTGGCGATAATATGAATATATGAATGCACCAGGATGAAGGACTCTCTTTAGTCCGGAATAAAAACGAGTATGAATACCTGTTGTGCTACTGTGACAGGGAAACCACGTGACTTGGACCAAAGTCAGCACTTTTTCCACACCAATGCTTTCAAATACTAGCANTGAATGCACCAGGATGAAGGACTCTCTTTAGTCCGGAATAAAAACGAGTATGAATGCGGTCCTGAATACCTGTTGTGCTACTGTGACAGGGAAACCACGTGGCTCGGACCAAAGTCAGCACTTTTTTCACACCAATGCTTTCAAATACTAGCATGCTTCTTCTGGCCGAGTTTTTAATACAACAGGTATGAAATAACGCAACNCCACACCAATGCTTTCAAATACTAGCATGCTTCTTCTGGCCGAGTTTTTAATACAACAGGTATGAAATAACGCAACGAACAATAATTTGTTTTTTAACAGTACACATCACTTGAAAACGTCAATGAAAACAAATGTCACGACACTATTTGCTGAAATGATTTCAACGCACTGTTGGCAACTATTGGCAAATCGTAAGTCAATTTTAGCGACGTCGCAGGAGTCAACAATCAGTCTACCTCATCTTCAGCGTATGATATTTTGATGCAAACACTAAATGAATTAGTTACAGTAAAATTGCGTACAATTTATAAGAAGCAGGTCTATATATAAACATCTTATTAAAAGTAAAATTTTACACTGAAGAGCCAAAAAACTGGTATAGGCGTGCGTATGTCAATAACAGAGGCATGGAATCAATCACAGTAACGCGATGCGGTCGGCAGCTAGATCGAGTACTGCTGCTACAATGGCAGGTTATCAAGATTTAAGTGAGTTGTNAGTAACGCGATGCGGTCGGCAGCTAGATCGAGTACTGCTGCTACAATGGCAGGTTATCAAGATTTAAGTGAGTTGTTTTAACGTGGTGTTATAGTCGGCTCACGAGAGATGCGACATAGCATCTCCGAGGTAGCGATAACATTTGGATGTTCGCGTACGACCATTTCACGAGTGTACCGTGAATATCGGGAATCCGGTAAAACATCACATCTTCGACATCGCTGCGGCCGGAAAAAAGATCGTGAAAGAACGGGACAAACGACGACTGACGAGAATCATTAAACGTGACAGACGTGCAATCCTTTCTCAAATTGGCGCAGATTGGATTTGTGAACTGCCGTGCAGGATTCGTGATGTGAATTGCCTCCTGCATACCTCCAGACATTAGTCGAGTCCATGCCACGTCGTCTTGTGGCACTTCTGCGTGCTCGGGGGTCCCTACACGATATTAGGCAGGTGTACCAGTTTTTTTGGCTCTTCAGTGTACATAATTGATTATTAAAATTGGAATAATTAACGTAATAATAACCCATTTAAGTGTAGCAATTTTATATTTTACAGTGTCATTTGATGGATGCAAGAACGCTGTTTTAAGATACAATGCAACGTTAAGAGGACGTGAAACATAAGTTAACTCAAAATACACTAATTGAAGTACAGAGGGTTATGAAAGCCAACGTAAAAAAAACGCAATTCCAGCTTGAGGGTTTTGCCAACTTTGCGAGAAACTATTTTGCTATATTTATACATTTATTTTGCATAATATCTTGAGCAACGATTACGTATAAAGATTCACGGCGTCAGAAATATCCCGGCAGAAATACATCGCTGTGGTAAAATATTTGCTCTCATGTTTAATAAAAACAATTCTGAAGGATTACCATTTCTTCTGTTTTCTGTACTGGCTTCCATAAAATTGTAAAATTGTTAATAGCCTATGGCGTTGATTTCTGTCTCATTCCCCGCATTATTCGTTTTCGTACTTGTAGTGAAAGAAAACATAACGGGCCGAAGTAAAACGTGATTTCTATTAGCAGTAATGTTCCTTTCCCAGATCCATATTTTTGCTTTAGACTAAGCCAATTTAGTAGGATTAAAATCGCACATATACGGAGACAGTCTAAACACATCGTACCTGCGTAACTTTAAAAAAGTAGGTCGATGCGAAATATTTGTTCTGGCTTTCTGTTTTGTACAATTAAATCAATAAATCTGTTAGTTTGATTTTATGGTAGGCATAGCTACTTTGTTGATATGGTACGGCCTGTTCACATGTTCGGTTGATTTGGTGGTATGAAAAGAGTGTCCCTTCGATTGTCCCTTCGATGGTGTGGTCAGAATGGTTTAATGACATGATTAGTTTGTGTGAGTGAAATGGTTTGATGGAATGTTTAGTTAGTGCAAGGGCTAGATTGCGTGGCTGGTGTGGTTGTTAGTATGATTGGATAGTATGATAAGTTGGTATGGTATCTTTGAACTAAGTTTGTATGGGTGTTATAGATGGTTAATTTTATGGCATGGCTGCTATGATAGCTTGATCGCAATTTATGATTGGAATATTTTGTTGGTTGGTCAGATGGATATATGTATAACTGGTGAAGTTAGATGAAATGATAGTCGATATGGTATTCAATATATTTGAATGTTATGATTGGCCAGTATGACTGAGGTCAGTGTTTTATATGGTCTGTATCGTTAATAGCATAACTGAGGTATGCTTGGGTTAGAGCAGATGATGTATTTGGTTAGGATGCTATTGTTTTTTCAGTATAAGTATGTATGCTTGGCTTTATGTTGATATGGTTGGTATGGTTATCTGGTATGGTAATCGCTGTGATTGGTGGATATATTCAGATTATGTGTTGGTAGGCTAGTGTTATGGTGAAAGATATGCTCTGTATTGTACTCAGCAACAATGGGGTTATCGATATAATGTTAACTGTATGGATGGCTGTTATAATCGACTGGTTTGTTGATGTTAATATGTTTGGCATGGCCTCTGGGTATATGGTTGGTATTGTTTGTCTGTTGGTATGACCAGTATGAAATGAGTTGTTGGTATATTATGCTTTATGGCTTATAATGATTATGTGTGTGGTGTGACTGATGTATGCTGGGTTGTGATTGGTACAGTACTGCTGGTGGCTAGGGTTATTGATATTTTTGTTTGATATGCTGAAGGTATGGCGATTAGCATGGTTATTGGTATAGATGGTTTGCATAATCAGCTGGTTTGTTGGTTGTTATTCTCATCTTTGTCTTCCTCCTCCCCATCCACCCCTTTACATTGATTTGATGGTCTACGGTTATTAATGGTTGGAACGTTTGGCTGGAATATTTTAGTTGGTGTGGATTGTGTAGTATGTTGGATAGTATGCCACTAAGTATATTGGTATGTGCAGTATCTAAATTTTTGATCAGGTGTATGTGGGCTGAATGGACGAGGTATGCTTTAGTTATACTACGCAGTGAACATATTTCGTCTGGTGTCGGTAGAACACCAGACGTAAGGTAAGGACTTGGTAAGGACTTCGCGGACTAAATGGCTTGGAGTATACTTGATTTATAGTGGGTGGTATGGGTGGTAAGTATACATGGTGCCGGTTGGTATTGTAAATTGAATGGGTGTTGCGTTACGGGCTGGTCTCAACTGTATATTTGCTCGAGCTATGAGGGATGGTATGGTTGGCGTGTTGGGTGTTATTGTTGATTGCTATGACTTGAGAATTTTCTTGGATTATAGGAGATGATATAGTTGGTTAGCCTGGTATCGGTCGGTAATGATGGTTTGACAGGTGGTAGGGATGTTTGTTTTATGGGTTGGTCTGGACTGTAAAGTGGCTAGGTACAAATGGGTTATGATGGATGGTATGGTTGTTATGTTGTGTGGCATGGTTTCCAGTATATCTGTCTGGTGATTGTCGGTGTATGTCAAAATGGCATGGACAGTATGTGTACGTTGGTGATTCCTGTAATTCTAAGGCATACTTGAGTTAAAGTGGTTGGTATGGGTGGTCGGTGTATTTGGCTGGTGTCAGTCGGTATGGGAAGAAGTTGATTGAGTTGCGGTGTTTGAAATTGCTTGTATGGTATTGGTTATGTATTTTTTAGTATTATTGGGTAATATGGTGACTAGTATATTTTGTATAGTATCCATTGGCAGAGCAGATGTAATGGGTGTTAGGTTATGGGTTGGTCTGACCTGTATGGTAACTTCGTACACTTGAGTTATGGCAGATAGTTTAGACAGTGTGTTGGGTGGTATTGATGATTAGTAATGACTGAGTTTTTCTTGGTTTATAGAAGATGGGATGTTGGGTGGCCTCGTATCAGTTGTATGGTGGATGGTAGGAATGATTGTGGTATGGGCTGACCTAGAATGTATGGTTGCTTGGTACACCTGAATAATGGTAGATGGTATGTGTGGGGTGTTGGGCAGTATGGATGATTAGTTTGGGTGAATTTTTCTTGTGTTATAGGAGATGGGATGGTATGGCTATTTGGTATGTTGGACGATCTGGTATCAGTAAAGTTAGGTTGACAGATGGTAGGAATGATTGTTGAATGGAATGGCTTGTAATGTGTTGTTGCTCGGTATATGTTATGGTGTCTGACTTTCTCTTGGACTCTATAGGATTTTAATTATAATTATGTTTGCTTCGACCATTCCTTTGTCAGTGTGAGGTAAATGTTACCCGAAGTGACGATTGGCTGCAGTCCGAATGAAGTGTGCTACTAATGTCCAGACATGTAAAATTGTCTTAAGTGGCTGAAATAATGATAGCAGGCATGTGGGAAATAGTTGAATGTTTTTTTTATCTAAACTATATTAGGTTAGTTTAGGTTTGATTTTTCTGGGTTTTCGTAGGTTAGATTATGTTAGTTTCACAGATGGTAGGGATGTTGTATGATTTGGGTCGACCTGGAATGCTGGAATGTATAATTGCTTGGGTGGCTGTTATGGTGTATTAGTATGGCCTAGTTTTTTTTCTTGGATTATAGAGAATGATGTGGTTTATTTGTATGTCTGAGATTTTCTTAGGTTACAGTGGGTGGTACGTCTGATCGGTATGTCGTGAGGCATGTAGGTATGGGTTTGCTTAGTGTAGGTATTTTTTATTTATATTGTTGTGGATTAGCTATGATTTTTTTAAAGAATGTAGTAAGTTATGTAAGGTTGTGCTAGGTTTGATTTTCTCTGGACTATGTTAAGTCATCTTCATTTGAATATGCTTAAATGACTATGTGAATAAATTTTTAATTTTTTGTATTGGTAGTATGCACAAGGTGAAAATACATACATGAATGAAAAAAAANACTATGTGAATAAATTTTTAATTTTTTGTATTGGTAGTATGCACAAGGTGAAAATACATACATGAATGAAAAAAAAAAGTAATATATGAGGTAAAAAACCTATGTACATGTGAAAAAATATAAGTATTACAAAAGTGGTTAAGTCNAAAAAAAAAGTAATATATGAGGTAAAAAACCTATGTACATGTGAAAAAATATAAGTATTACAAAAGTGGTTAAGTCTTACAAAAATGGTGACCTATAGTGAGCATACCTGGTGGCTAAGGAAAAATGAAATCGTACATGGTGGCCTAAAAACAAATGCAGTCGTCAGCAGACGAAACAAGATGGTTGTTCGAGGGGGCAGAGTAATCAGCAGGTGCCTAAATGAGTTCTTATATGATGGTTAGGTTAGTTTGTTTAAGGTTAGGTTATGTTATGTTAAATTAGGTTAACATGTCTTTCTAAGACCTGCATGAGGTATAATTTTTTTTTCTAAAATCAATGTGATTGGTAAAATATTCAAAGCCATTACACAAGGGGACATTTTTACAAATCCTGCATGAAGTAGGGATTTTCTATAAATCCGATGCAAGGTGGAACGAAGGTGACTAAATNGGACATTTTTACAAATCCTGCATGAAGTAGGGATTTTCTATAAATCCGATGCAAGGTGGAACGAAGGTGACTAAATGACAAAATTTGTTAGGTTAGGTTGAGTTAGGTTAGGTTATGTCAGGCTAGGTTATGTTAGGTTAGATTATGTCAGGTTAGGTTATGCCAGCTTAGGTTAGGTTGAATTAGGTGAAGTAAGGTTAGGTTGAGTTAGGTTAAGTTAGGTTATGTTAGGCTTTGTAAGGTTAGGTTATGTTAGGTTAGGTCAAGCTAGATGAGTTTAGGTAGAGTTAGGTGAAGTTAGGTTAGGTTGATTTAGGTGAAGTTAGGTTAAGTTAGGTTAGGTTAAGTTAGGTTAGGTTAAGTTAGGTTAAGTTAGGTTGATACTGATGAAACATTTTCTACGTTCTATATGCAGCAGTTAAGTCGTACACATTNTGTTAAGTTAGGTTGATACTGATGAAACATTTTCTACGTTCTATATGCAGCAGTTAAGTCGTACACATTGTGAAAGATATTTTAAGTTCTACATGGGGTATGAAATTTACAAGTCCTACACAAAGTGTAACGAAGATAACTAAATAAAATATATAAGTCCTACACAAGTGAAAATTATTTTATGTCCTACACGACATGAAACATTTTCTAAGTCTAACAAAGATGGCAGGGTGGAGCGAAGGCTACTAAGGTGTACTGCAAGAGCACAAGAAAATAGGGATTGAATGACAGAGCATGATGTCAAAATGTAAGACATCAAGGTGGAATGGTAGAATACCAGAAAATGAAATCCAAGATGGCGGTTTGAAGGGAGTGGAGCGGAAGTGACAGAATGAGTTATTAGCAGGCGACTAAAGTGGAATGCGATAGCATGAAAAAATAGGGATTGAATGATATAGCATTATGTCAAGATGGTGGACATCAGAGTGGAATGATAGAGCATGATTTCAAGATGGCAGGGTGGAGTGAAGGCGACTAAAGTGGAATGCGAGAGCACGAAAACATAGGGATGGAATGTTAGAGCATGATAAAATGAAATCCAAGATGGCGGGGTCCAACATAGGAGAGTAATTGGGAAACAATATGGCGGCCGGAAACGAGATAGCAGACAATATAGCCACCAGAAACAAGATGGCAGACGAAAACAAGATGGCGGCGATGACATTAAAGGTCACAGTTCACGGATCCGGATCCTGAATCCTGCGCCAGAGACATATTTTTCCTCTACTCTCAATACAACTCACGAATTTGAAAATTTTGAGAACCGTTTGAAATGGCGCGTTTACGCTATCTGCTACCGGGAAATGTGAACTTGACAAAGGTGGCGAGAATCTGAACTGCTAGAAATATTTTTCCTCAGGCATGAGACATGAGAGTCTAAATTCAATATATTTCCACTGTCGCCTAAGAAGAGGCATTTTCACACATGCTAACGGCAGTAACAAAGTGATACAATTACAAAAATTAGCAGTTAAATCCACAATTGATAATAAACTTTACACTCGAAGTAAATATGGGCGGATAGGAAAAAATGTCCCTGAGTCACGACATGCATGTCTCAGTCGGTATTTTTTTTTTTTGTTTAACTGGCGTACAATTCTAAGTCAGTGCCTCCAGAATGTTTGCAAGAAGTCTCCAATTACAACGCAAAAGAAAAAAACCTTAACACTACTCTTACCGTCTGACTTTCTAGGGACAGAACACTCGTTTTGTAGTGCCTTGCGCCGTTAGTGCAAATAAGTGCAACAAATATACTTCCACAGTTACCAAAGCGAATGTTCGGTAACTGTACAGCCACCTTAGTTACGGTAGAAGTAGAGTAGCTTCCGATGGAATACTGCTCCCGACTGTATAACACGCAGGACTTATTAAAAAGTAATAAACACATCACCAAAATTATCGGAAAAGTACAATTTACGTTGCATATGAAAAAAACAATGCATTTTTTTGTAACACAATGTAAAATATTCAGCCATAANAACAATGCATTTTTTTGTAACACAATGTAAAATATTCAGCCATAATTTACCGATTTAAATGTTTATGAAAATCTATTTCTGATAAATAAAATCAAGCTCATTTTCATTTCGGATGATTTGAAAAAAAAAAAAAAAACATTATAACAATTACTATGGTTTTATGTCGTAAAAAAATAGTAATAACCTTAAAAAAATCTTTGTAGTCGATTTGTATGCACACACTTTCGGTTAAAAAATTATAGCCTTCGTTGCTGAAAAGTGCTTAAACACCGGATGTCCCAAATTAATGTTTACACTTTTTGAACGTGGATAACTGAGAAACTATCCAAGAGAATCTGATGGAACTGCTTGTATTTGAAATTTGAAGCTATGAAGACAACGTTGGGTATGTGTGAATGTTAACAGTTTCAAATCTTCGAAGTGTCCGCCATCATCAGCAAGACATAGTCTGCAACGCTGTAGAATCTAACGACAAACGGTAACTATTACTTCCAAAGGATTGGACTCACATGAGGTCACAATCGCGTATCTCATGGCATCCAGTGTCAGTGGCTTTGTGGCGTACGCAGTGTTCTTCAGAGTCCCCCACAGATGAAAACCTGACGGCGTTAAATCTAGAGATCTGAGTGGATACTCAACACTTGATTTTAAATTTGAAACTGCCCTCTAACAACTTTCGGGAATAATTAACTGTTTATTTTAAGACTTCATTAAGTTTTAATTTTGGAATATAGCATGCTAGACATTCGAATATCATGGTGTTCGGATTTAAAGCTTACAAAATTCTAAACACAAATGAAAAAAAGAAACTTAAAACGAATTGGAACACGGTCTCAAAGTAGTGGGAGGCTTCATGAAAATCGGAAGTGACCATAAATGGAGAATAGGAAGGAGCCAGCCACGGACGACTAGCGGTCCGCGGACTCCAGTATGACGGCCACTGTTCTAGACCTTGGCGAGGCAAAGGTCGTCCCGGCTTTCGCAGACAGGCGACATCCTGCACGAGACGACACACACGCACACAGGAGCTCCGACGACGAAGGCAACCCGGAACACACCGAGCCACGTCCCACTGTTTGTTTACACCTGCCAGGCCACGCCCTCAAGGTCGCGACGGTGGCGCTTCCTAGCGAGCGAGTGCTCCGCTTCCGCACAGTGTACCTCCAACATCCCTGCACACACTTAGGGCCACTGCCTGGTTTGAAAGCAGTGACGATTTGGTATAGGGAAATTAATATTAATGAAATTGGATTTTTGGCGTTCCTATTATATATACACACACCACACACACATATACAGGCTATTCACGGTAAAGTGAAGTGAGCAAATTTAAAGCCCTCTCATTTAGAATAATAGTCAATAGATATATTTTATTTTAGCCTTAGACGTACGTTAATTTCCGAGTGCGGTGGAATATACACACTACTGTGTTTATTTCTTACATGACAATATTTAGTTGAAAATGCAGTTAAAGGATAAAAAAAAAATGGCCTAAAGTATACAGTAACTGGGGCCTCAAAAGTGCTCACTTTACCGTGAACAGCCTATGTATACAGATACACATACCACCAAGAACTTTTTTTAGCACAAAAGTACGCGCTTCTTTGCTATCGAAGCTTTTTGTAACATTAATGCATAGCCTGTTTCCTGGAAAGACCNGAGCACAAAAGTACGCGCTTCTTTGCTATCGAAGCTTTTTGTAACATTAATGCATAGCCTGTTTCCTGGAAAGACCTAAAACTTAATAATTACATAAAAGAATTACTGAAAAATAGATTGCTCTATTTGCCACGATACAGAGCTTGAGAGTATCATTTCTCACACTAGGATTTTTGTTTAAAGTTTTCATCTTTAAAAAACAGCATTTCATAACATGTATTTCCCTTTANCATTTCTCACACTAGGATTTTTGTTTAAAGTTTTCATCTTTAAAAAACAGCATTTCATAACATGTATTTCCCTTTACCAAATTCTCACTACTTTGAAACCAGGCAACAGCTTGCAGACTTCCGCCTACCTGGAGCTTTTTTCCTCGTTATGAGGCCGAGAAGCGCAGGAGCGATAAGGACGACAATACCACGCGCACCAAGTGCGCCATCGCCACTAAACGCAAGGCTCTGAACTGGCGTGCAGTATTCTCGTCGCACTGCGTGTACCTATGGGACTTTCAGCGGCGACCCTATTATTTTATTGGTGGAAAGTCTGTAGGAAGGTTCAGTGCAGGACCCTTGAGTAGTTTTGTATGTATCTGATGCGTATATTTTGAGCTACAACCCTTAAAAAAAAAGCCCCTTTTAGCCGTTTTGGAATACTCTGAAATGGTGTTTCTAATGTGCGTGACATTCTGAAAGCACTCAACAGCCGTCGTTTGAAGTGCGTGTCACATTGGACGCACGTTTAATAGTTTCTTAGAAAATCGTGTATTTCAAACACCCTGCAACGCAGTTCAAGCACCAGGTTGCCCTGTGTCCGTGATCGAGGAAATGTTGCACGTGAAGAAGATTATGATCGGTCCTGCACACGAAAAGAAATCAGTGGCCAGTTTTTTGAGCGTCTTCCTTCCGAGTAATCTGATTTGTTGAAGTTTCTGAATATCTGATTTGTAAATATATATTCCTGACGTCAACGAAGAAGCAGTACGTTGCTCGCTGGTTGCGAGAAGCACGCTTGACACAGGTACAGTGCCCGTCAAAAAATGTAACGATTGCAACACTTGGGCTCAGAAATTAATTCGGAATTGAACGGGTTAAAAGCACTTTAGACAAAAACACCAAAATTGTAATTTTAACATACCATAATGCAAAAAACCATGCAATCTAAACAATTTTTATGCTATGAAACAGTACTTATAATATTGTCTACAAGTTGAACGATGTTTTGTACGAGTACAAAATAATGCATTTTTTGGTGGCGAGCACACTTTAATAGTTTACATTCTGTTCTTTCTCGATAAGGCCGCAGTGGCTGAGCTGTTAGCCTGCTCGCCTCCCACCAAGGCGAACCGGGTTCAATCCCTGGCCAATCCCGGATTTTCGCACGTTGGAATTGTGCCGGACGATGCCGCTAATCGGCAGGTTTTCTCGGGGATCTCCCGTTTCCCCCGCCCTTTCATTCCGGCTCTGCTCCATACTCGCCTCAATCTCCATCATCGAATCTCAATACCTTGCGGTTGAGAGCCGCCCAAATCTCATCACTCACTCTGTCCTTGACTTTATGTTTCGGAACCTCGCGTACTGCGAGANGCGGTTGAGAGCCGCCCAAATCTCATCACTCACTCTGTCCTTGACTTTATGTTTCGGAACCTCGCGTACTGCGAGACTTTTCCATGTCTCTTAAGATTCAAGGTAACCTAATACGAAGTGCAGCCACGTGTCATTCCATTTAGTTTCTATGACGCCATCACAATACAACGTTAAAAAAATCGGGGTATTGCTATGTCGGGGACACGGACGTAGGTTTTACGTGAACATTCCTGCGTTAGCGGGCAATTTTGTTTTTTGGGGTACGGGTATTAAATGAAAGTAACGACATGGATACTTTGCTTTTATGGCTTAAATCCAAATTTATAGACGAGATCTTTCGTTCGGCACCAAAATCAGCGCGCTAGCACATCTGAGTCGCGAGATATACTCCCCGGGAATTTTCGTCCACGCCCAAAGATGCCGCCATTCGCCGCGGGACCCCACATGCGCGGCAGCAACTCATGGTAATTCTCGCATAGCATTCATTTATTTAATTAAATATATTATACTAATATAATAAAAATAATAATAAATACATATTTTAATATTATATATAGCATTTATTTCAGTATGTTGTTGGTCACGAAGTTGAATCGTGTCGAAATGGATCACCCTGCGAACGTTACATCGCCGTTTACGTCCTGGTACCTCATGTGTAGGTCTGATTTTAAAGAAGTAATAACCTCAAAAGGCGCATACACTGCGACGATGGCCACCGTCGACCCAGAAGCACTCATATCTGTCAAAATATATAGGCNACCTCAAAAGGCGCATACACTGCGACGATGGCCACCGTCGACCCAGAAGCACTCATATCTGTCAAAATATATAGGCGTGTTCACGGTTAAACGAACACTTTCGAAAGTTGATAGATTTGGGCGGCTCTTAACATCGACGTCTTGAAAACCGACGAGGGCGAAGCGAGGTGAGAATGGAGAAACGCCGGAATGAAAGGGCGTGGGAAACGGGAGAACCCTGACNCCGACGAGGGCGAAGCGAGGTGAGAATGGAGAAACGCCGGAATGAAAGGGCGTGGGAAACGGGAGAACCCTGACAAAAAACCCGCCGACTAGCGGTATCGTCCGGCACGATTCCCTCATGCGGAAATCCGGAAGCGACCCCGCCGGGAATCGAACCAGGTCCGCCTGGGGCGAGTAGTCAAACCACTACACCACCGCGGCCCCTAGTACTTTTGATATCAACCTTTAAAAAATGTCACTGTCCCTACCTACCTGCATTTATTTTAAAACCACACTGACCTGCTTGCGCCCAGTAAAGTTGGCAAAGACGGAGGAATGGTGAGTTCCATGTTCTAAAGCTGAATTAAAATTATTAGGTAAACATTTGTGAATACTGAAATGATTTATTTTGTTTTCTGTTTTTTTTTTAATGGATATAAGTGTAAGAATAAGCAAATATGTAAAATATTTACTTCTCTAATAATTTCACAGTTTCACTTGGCAATGTTAATCATGGTTGCCACTTGTCTGGAAAACCTGGAAAACAGGGAAATGTCACGTAATTTTGAACACAGAAGTTAAACGTCAGGGAATTGTGTGATAGGCGAGCTATATCTGGCTGTCATATCATTAACCATGCACCCATGAAAATAGAATGTACATTTATTCAATACCAAAATTTATTTTTTAAATATTATTTGTGATTTTTTGGTGCACGTCAGTTTACAGATTACATTGTTACTTTGGTAGGATGGCTAGCTACTATATTGCCACCTGGTTGGCTTGAGGCATATTGCATAGAATTTTTAGTATTTCTGTGCAATATAGCGTTGTGTTAAGGTGCATTACGTTGTAAGATCAGAGTAGTTATTTNATAGAATTTTTAGTATTTCTGTGCAATATAGCGTTGTGTTAAGGTGCATTACGTTGTAAGATCAGAGTAGTTATTTTGGTATTATAAGTGTGCTGCATTATAGAATAGCCATCGTAATAGAAAGATAAATATCTTAAACAAAAGATCACGAAAAAATAAAATTTTAATCTGTAAATTAGGTAAATATCGGGAATTCCCAAATCAACAAAAAGTGGCAACTATGGTTAAATTAAAAAATGGTGGAAGAATACAATTTGAGCATACAAGTAGATCTTAGCAGGGCTTTCAAAAGTGCTCAGTTTACCTATTCGTGNTGGTGGAAGAATACAATTTGAGCATACAAGTAGATCTTAGCAGGGCTTTCAAAAGTGCTCAGTTTACCTATTCGTGGTTTCTTCACATTTTTAAAATAAAACTTTTGAAAAATCACCCCATATATGACGTGCTTGGTTGTGTCCTAAANTGTGGTTTCTTCACATTTTTAAAATAAAACTTTTGAAAAATCACCCCATATATGACGTGCTTGGTTGTGTCCTAAATAAGTCATGTATCATAAGCGTTTCATACTTTTATTAACATTAAAGTACCTTATTTTGGGTTAAATTGAACTGCCACTTATACATTATTTATATTATATAATATTACATTTATAATTAACATGAATAAAATCAGAGATAAAATAGGTGCGTTGGTAATGTCTAGTAAGATATAGTTCTTATGCAAAATATTATTAAATTGAGTGCGCGCGAACGCGGTGCGTTGTCCCTTTGGTGTAATTGCCTAGACTTGGTTATACTTTCTTTGAATAAGGCGGAGGAATCTCCTGAAAGTAGAACTTCGGCAGGGCTTCAGAAAAGATTCAAATAATCGTGAACATCGTACAGTATATTGCCGCGTACTTAACTCGCGCGGCGCGTGATGGGAGATGCGCGCGCAGCATTGTTGGCTGCGTGTTCGGCGCTGGTAAACGTCCCGGAGGCCAACTAAACAACGATGATTGTTCGGGTCACCCAGACACCACCGCGGCTGCCGCAAACCTTCCCACACGGGGGAAAAACTCTACAAAAGATTGGCGAGGGAGAAAACAGGAATTGTTCACGCTGGGAATGCAGTGAAAGCTCAATAGAACAAAGATCCCCGGCTAAGAGAAAAACCACCACGGAAAAGAAAAGTTCATTAGTTAAAGGAAGGAAAAAAAAAAAAACACTACGAAAGCACAAGTTTCTTCAACCAAACAACACTTCCGAACTAAGGCGAAACAGAAAACTTGTGCGGACATCTACAATGCGTGTTTCTCTTAGCTTGCAGTGGGCAGCTTACCAAACAATGTTACATTCATGCACCACTATACAATGTAAATTTTTTTTTGTATGTGCATTCTAATTATTTAACCGCAACGTCACTTATCGACTAAACTGTGTAACGGGAAATGCTCGTGCATGACAATGAGATTTTAGCAGCTGTGTCCCCAAGATATTTATTTCAGCTCTAATTGCACGAGTATTGGGTTGAGTGTAGTGCAGGGAAACGGGATATCCTCGAGAAAACTTACACACAATAAATGTGTATATAAAAAGCACAAAAGAAATCACCGAGAAAAAATTTAAAATTTTACATAACAATTTTTGTGGGACTTTTTCGTGGAGGTCCAAAACAGCAAGCATGGCCACTTAAAAGTTACTTGATTAATTTTTTTTCTTTATAAAATACACGTGACAAAACTGTATNAATTTAAAATTTTACATTTACATAACAATTTTTGTGGGACTTTTTCGTGGAGGTCCAAAACAGCAAGCATGGCCACTTAAAAGTTACTTGATTAATTTTTTTTCTTTATAAAATACACGTGACAAAACTGTATTCCTCTGCGCATAAATTGGTAAAGGCTGTTCACAATTATCTGAGCAATTTTGAGATTAACCTCTGAAAAATGTCACTGCCCTTGCCTTCATATATTTTAAGATCACACTGACTGGAATGTGCCATTTAAAGTTGGTAAAGACGGAGGGAAATTAGTTCCACGTCTTAACGCTGAATTAAAAGTATACGACAAATATTTATGAACACTTAAATTATTTTTTTTTTTGCTTTCTGGTTTTTTATGGGCATGAATGTATGGATTAGAAAATTTGTGAAATACCGGATGTTCACGAACAAATGATAATAAACACCATAATGGGGTAGGTAAGTACAAATTGAGCATATTTTATCAAGGAAACGATAGTCTAACGTTCATAGTTAATTCGCTAATGGCAGTGGCAATGTGCAGGGGCGTTTAGGCAATCACAATAACTAGACTACAGGCAGTGCAATAAAATGACACTTTATTTACACATTTGGGCTGAAGGCATGGGGACAGAGTGTCTGTTCAAGCTGTCCGCCGCTGTCGGCCACACAGGCGGTGCAGCGCTGAAGCTTGTTGCGACGCACATGTGCAAAGGTTTCCGACGTAATGAGCTCATCCCTCGTGTCAAGGGGTGTGGCATGCACCATCGATTTGACGTGGGCCCACAGCCATAAGTCCAGTGAGCGTGGTGGCCATGCTATGCGGCCTCCCCTACCTAGCCACCGGTTAGGGAAGTGCATGTCGAGGTGCCGGTGAACCGCAATGGCGAAATGAGGCCTCGTACTGCTGAAACCACATCGCCTCACGAGCATCTAAAGGACCTTCCTCCGAGTATTCCGGTAAACGCCCTGCAGGAACTGTAGATACTTAGCACCTCGGAGACTGCGACCGTGCGGTACTGAGCTGTGTTATCAGATACGCAGCCCTGCGCACAGACTGGTTACAAAACCACGTACATAAGGTTGTATACCCACCACTGCCATTAGCGGGTTAACTACGGACGTTAGACTGTTCGTTACTTGATGAAATATGCTCAATTTGTACTTACCTACCCCATTATGGTGTTTATTATCATTTGTTTCTAATAATTTTACTGTTTCACTTGACTGATGCATGACTAAAGTGATGAGGTCCATGGCAACGTTAATTTTACATATGGTGGAAGAATACACAACGCACACTCAAGTAGATCTTAAGCAGGGGTTTCAAAAGTGCTCAGTTTAACGTGAACAGCCTACAACAGGGAGCAATGTGTTAATAGCCAATCTCCTTTGAGGATGAGTTGGGAGTAGGGGCGTACGCAATGACTGGGTGCAGTCACTCAGCTTTGAGAATCCAGGAGAGGGGTAGACAATCAGAAGAGATTCTTAACATTTTCATACCCATTTTAATTTAATGTTTCAGGCGTTGCAAACAAGACATTTTATGATTCGTGCTGTACTTAAGTCAATAGAATACTTGTTTCGTTGCCACAGCCAACGAGCTGTAGGCAAGAGAATTACCACGGCTAAAATTTCATCAAACACAAATATGAGCAAGAGCACAATACGATAACAAAACACGTAAAAAAAAATTAAAAGACAGCAAAAATATTAGGCACACATATAAGATTAGGCAAAAATATAAGGTACATACTCGTACATTCAGTCTTTGGAATGTACTTATAGTGTATTTATATCGGCTTTTTGAGACAGTCGTGGATGTTTTGAATCAACCTCTTTCGTCCAAAAAATAATTTTCTAAAAACATATTTTTTGAACAGGGAGAGGGAGGGGAAATACAAGTTGCAAAATAAATGAGTAAATGTCTCTTCACTTTTTATAAATGAAGTGAGGGGTGGGGTTGACGGTGTAAGGTTTTGGGCGGCGAAAAGTGAAATCAAAACAGCCGTAATCCAAGTGCAAAAAGTAGGTGGTCCACAAGCTAAAGGTTGCTTCCACAAATTAATATTTAATTTTGTCGTATTTCGGTCCAGCTCCACTTCTCTCATGCCTACCCTTCCGCAGACGAAAGTCATATGTACGTTCAAATTCTACAGACTGAAATACTGACACAGCTCGTTTTTAACATTGCTTCACTGAGACCCGTCNTCATATGTACGTTCAAATTCTACAGACTGAAATACTGACACAGCTCGTTTTTAACATTGCTTCACTGAGACCCGTCTATTTTACACGTCTTGCGAAAATGCAAATAGGTACACGAGGAATTTACAGATAAAAAGTATATAAAGTGTTCTGTTGAACTGATGTCACCCTCCCAGCAACGACTTCGGGGGACTTGCAGGCTCCTGAAACTCGCCACTCTCCCGTCGTTCTCAACTAGGAGACAAACTGTATGGCGCAACTAGTTCGTTACCGCCAGCCACAACAAATGAAGTAACGCGCTTGGCTAATTAACTATGCGCTGTGAACTGCCGCCTATCGGCGTCGCCAACGACAATCTGGCACAGCCCAGCTTTCTAATCCAGCTTCCATGACTCGGCAGCAGTGTCGGTTAAACCGACCCTACACGACACCTAATTTCTGCTATCGTCTGTTACCGAAGACATACAAGTCTCTATAGCAGAAGAGAAGAAATAATGAATCAGTTCATACCCACACGCTACCTAAAGTGCAAATATATAATGGTGCATGAGTTTCACTTTGACTCACTGAATTCTACTTGAATCACTACCACCTTAACAGGAAGCTTGCATGCCAGAGTGCACGGNAGTTTCACTTTGACTCACTGAATTCTACTTGAATCACTACCACCTTAACAGGAAGCTTGCATGCCAGAGTGCACGGTAGCATATGTGCAGTTAAGGGGCATCCTTAGTAAACAAACTTTAAACACCTCAAGGTCCGGTCTGACCGTAAGAAAGTATTGCGACGGGTCCTAGCGACATTGCGATTTTTAGCCTATATTAAGCTGAAAGTGAACTTAAACGCACTGCCTTAAAAAGTGCTCACTTTACCGTGAACAGCATATACTTATCCATAACGGGCGTGCATCAAATATTAGTGTGTGTAGGAACGGGCGGGGACAGCGGAGGAAAACAAAGGAGTGGAGGTGTGGGTGGCGGGTACAGTAGGTCAGGCAGGCGAGGCTGAGATATGGAGCCAGCAGTAGCAGCAGCCGGGCAGGGAGAGGGGCGCAGCCTCCCGGCGAGCGATGGGCGCCGCGGGGTCGACACAGCGAGGTCGCATAACGGCACAGCACGCCCGCGAGTCAGCCGCTCCACCGGCCGCCACGCCGGCCCACGCCGCTCCGCACCGCCTAGTGCACCGACCACAACGCCGACAGCCTGCCTTCGTCACGGCCGGGCCCTGCCACAGACTGAAGATGAGGTAGACCTCTTATCCCTCTTCTGCGCATGTGCCCAACATTGACCTACCACTAACCAGCACAACTGTCCAAGTCACGTGGTCTACACTGATGAATGCGTTTGTTTACATCTCAATTTTTCGAAACACAAGCACTTTTGCATGAATAAAATGCTTTTGCCAATTTTAATTTTAATCAAACTGTATTACAAATTGGTTAAATAAAGTACACACGTACATCTCAAAGCATTCGCTTACTAAATTGCTCTAACCTCAAATTCCAATCCATGCCGTTTTGGCGAGACGTGTTCGCAGAAAAGCACATTTCAGTGTCAGGACACGGAGACTGTTTGTGAACAGCCCGCGAGCTCGGTCTACCTCATATTTAGTCTATGGGCTCTGCTGGCCCCAGCAACTCGAATACGGACAACGAATCTTACCGAAGATACCCGAAGTCGAGGTTTCTACGCTATTAACGTCGGTTTACGATGGAAATAGTAAACGTATCATAATAAAGGAATGTATTTTTACGAAACGGTTCATGGTCATCGCGTGCGTATCGTGTAGGAACATCCTCTACATGTAAATTAGTAGGAAATTGCGATATTTTATTTGTAAGGCCTTCAACCAATAGAATTGAAGAACAAGAAGAATAAATTTATTGTTTTTTAATAGAATATCTTACTTTAAAACTAAAACTTGCCTTTTTATTTGCCTTTGCTAATTTTAAAAATTGCGTCTAGATTGCGTGTAAAAGTTAATTGTAATTTAATTTTGTATGATATTACATGTGTTGTGTTATAGTTCTTGACATATTTGGGCCAGTAAGTACAGACAAAATAAGGATGCTAATAAAATGAAACGTTATTTGATAATAAATCACTGCTTCACTTAAATAAAAGTAATTTCTATTCGTCTGTGATTGGTTGAACAAAGAATAGTACATTCACTATTAAGCACACATTTTTGTAAACGTTTAATGCAGACATTTCTTACGTACACGAAATTATTCGTGAACCGACATTTACAAATCCGGCATTAAATAAAGTTGAATATTTAAATCACTGTTTCTCATAACACTCCTTTACCACGGAACACTAGGTGCAGACTGTCAAACTAACACGTTCTACTATCTACAACTCTTCAATCCAACTACCTATATGTAAGAATGATTATTTTAACAAATAACTGAAATTCATTATCATAAAAAGTTAACATTTATGTCATTTCAAAGTAGGTAAGTTAAACATGAAGTAATAGAAAACAAGAAGTTACTGATAACTGATGAGCCTACTTTCCTCTACATAGGTGCAAATACATTCTAGGAAAGTTCCTGGACGCTTAGATGGTAGGTAGGCATTGACGTCTTATAGACAGCAATATCATTAGAAATGAAACCAGAAACATGTGAAACAGTACAAAGANGTAGGTAGGCATTGACGTCTTATAGACAGCAATATCATTAGAAATGAAACCAGAAACATGTGAAACAGTACAAAGACAATTAAAATACTCGAGTGACTTACTCGAGACTCGAATTCAGAAAGCTCGTAAAATTAAGCAAGCCTGCAATAAACTTCATCACGGAGGTAGGATTCGGAGCATCAACTTCGGATGTAATCAGTCTAATGTTGTGAATGATAGGGTTCACTCACCTCAAATNGTAGGTAGGCATTGACGTCTTATAGACAGCAATATCATTAGAAATGAAACCAGAAACATGTGAAACAGTACAAAGAAAATTAAAATACTCGAGTGACTTACTCGAGACTCGAATTCAGAAAGCTCGGAAAATTAAGCAAGCCTGCAATAAACTTCATCACGAAGGTAGGATTCGGAGCATCAACTTCGGATGTAATCAGTCTAATGTTGTGAATGATAGGGTTCACTCACCTCAAATATTTACTCAGCCGTCATTTTGAAAATAAGTGTCTGAGACACTAAAACACATAAGTTTACATGTCCTACCATAACACTACTTGTGTAAAAAATTTGATGGAAATCGGTTGATTGGTCTCCGAGATATGGCATAAAAACCTTATTTTCTTAAATGGGGCTATATTACACAATTGCTTAAAAAGTGGCTCTGTACACGATGTTTGTAATATATAATGTTGGCATAAAAAGTTTAATTGAAATTGTTAAATTGTTAAATATATATGCCAAACATATAAAAATATTTATCTGGAAGCTATTTTTAAAATTATTGCCTGACCGCATTTAAATCATGCAAATTTACTTGGCCTTCTGTAGGTCTGCAAAATTTTGTGGAAATTAGTCTAATTATTCCGCAAATATGACAAATGTTCAGTTTACTCACGTGACACTACTTTGCAAAAAAAATCCGGCAAAGGAGGATCTCTGTATGCATATCGGTTGATTGGTCCTCGAGATATGGCATAAAACCTCCATTGATCATGTGACGATCTTCATCAATAGAGGGCAATGAGTTCATATATTAGCACATTCGATTATGTCATAGATAAAATATAAACAGTTAAATTGAAATATGTTACATAGTTTCGTAGATGTAGCACACCAAGCTAAAATGTTTGTATACGCGCCATTCAGAGAATAAGAGATGCACATACTTAAAACAAATAAATTAATATAGCCTACCATAGTACAACTTCTTCGCCAAATTTGAAAGAAATCGGTTGATTGTTTCCCGAGATACGGCATAAAAACTATATTATTTCGTGTGGAGATATCTTACAAAATGGTGGAGAAATGAGGTTTTGCATAGACAATTTTGATGGATACAACTGATACTGTCAGCATACAAAGTTAAGTTGAAATTTGTTTTGCAGTTTCATAGATAAAAAATTCTGAGCTAAAATATTTATAGGGCTACTATTTTTTAAATACGTATGTCTGACGCATTCAAAATTAGTCAGTTTACAAAGTATGCCAAAATGCTAATTGTTTGCNCATTTTTTAAATACGTATGTCTGACGCATTCAAAATTAGTCAGTTTACAAAGTATGCCAAAATGCTAATTGTTTGCCAAATTTGGGAAAGTAGTTGTTTTTTCAGAGATCACATAATTTGAATTTGTCAAGTGATACTATTTTACAAAATGGTGGACAAAAGAGTTTTTGTGTGTACACATTTGAATGTTTACATACATACAGCCATCATTCAAAGTTTCTTTGAAATTAATTACATGGTTTCGACGGTATAACATACAAAACTAAAATAGCAATATGGCCGCCATTTTGAAAATAAAAGTCTGACATATCTTAAACATATCAGTTAACATTGCCTATCACAGTCGTACCTAATTGCCATATTGGGTAGGAATGGGAAAATTTGGGTAGGAATGGGAAAATTGGTTACCGAGATACGACATTAAAACTTTATTTATTCGTGTGCCACTATCTTACAAAATGGAGGACAAAAGAGACTCCGTGTAGACAATTGGTTGGGTAGTTTTCGAGATATAACATAAAAGCTTTATATTTTCATGTGTTGCTATCTTCCTAAATGGCGGACCAACAACAATGTTTACCTCTGAATTTAATGGTTACAACTTAAACTGTCAGCATAAAAAATTTGGTTAAAATCAGTTGAATGGTTTCCAAGATATGACATATCGTCCTAAATATTAAAATGGCCTCCAAATGCCCAGCATGGTCGAAAACTATAAAAGTCAGGTGTCCTTACTTAGTACTATACGTGTACGGAGTTTGGTGAAATTTGGTTAACGCGTTCAAAAATTAAAGGGGACACACACACTCAGATACACAGACAAGCACACACATCCATACACTGAGACACACAGACAGGANAAAAATTAAAGGGGACACACACACTCAGATACACAGACAAGCACACACATCCATACACTGAGACACACAGACAGGAAATTGATTTCATAAGCCTTTCTTTCCTTCGGAAAGTAGGCTAAAAAGTACTGTTGTTATTATAATTTAAATTTAAATTACACAAGAACACGGCGAAGCTTTGAACTCGAAGAACTCGGGAATAAACGGAACAGAACCAAAATAATGATTAAGATTTAGAACTAGGCAACTCACACCAATTAAGATACTTGACAGCACATTTACAAAATTTGGCGGGCCATTTAATACCTAGCCGCATACCACCAGCGGCAAGAGCGGATCCAGAGGGCTAAGAGGAGGGGGTTATAAGGGACATGACCTCCCCCCCCCCCAAAAAAAAGAAATCCCCTTAACTGACATGGAACTATCCTTTGAATTGTTTTAAACTGAAATGAAATAATATAACAAACGTTTATAATAGTAATTTTATTTACTTAATTTAATATTGTTTCCTAAAATTATGATGAGCGTGTCCCCCTCCCATGCCGTAATGGGAAAGTAAACCCCCCTCCCACCCCTTTTTTTCCCCTTTGCTAAACCGAAAGTCTATGTCCGCTCCTGACAGTGGTACGCGAACCACAGTTTGAGACACTTTGCGCAAACGCACAATAAACGATAGGGACCCGCAAGTTTCGCGATATTATCTGACGTCACGCCAGGCTTCGTCGTTCTGTTTATACACGGGTCGGTGCCGTATGTTCACTGGCTTCAGAAGGTGAAGTTCCGTTCACTTCGACTGAGTTCAACATGATTGGGCTAAAAAAAACTGTCGTTACTTGTTTCCGACTAATTAAAAAATGCCGGCCATGTCAAAGTACATTCCAGTGATGAAAAATATGCAAATGTCTATTCTGTCTTCAAATAATAAGGTGAATTTTGCAGGTTTCTAATAAACTGTTCACCAAGGCGAACCGGGTTCAATCCTTGGCCGATTCACTCCGGATTTCTGCATGTGGGAATCGTGCCGGACGATACCGCTGGTTGACGGGTTTTCTCGGGGATCTCCCGTTCCCCCTCCTTTTCAATCCGGCGCTGCTCCATTCTCACCTCACTTCACCCTCATCGGCTCTCAAGACCTCGCTGTTGGGCCACCCAAATCTCTTCACTTACTCACTCTAATAAATTGGTATGTAGTTTTTATCTTTATGAATCGTAGAAACACATGCTTGCATATCTATTTTCATTATATTCATTTGATTTCTTTCTCTATGTGGCTATCACGAATGTTATTTCATACCACGCGTATGTTCATGAATATTCACATGTAACTGCTTATAAAGTAGTGTATAGGCTATTCACGGTAAATTGAGCACTGTTTAAAGCCCTGATTATGGTTTACTTGTAAGCATGTTGTGTATTATTCCGCGTAATGTAAAATNAAATTGAGCACTGTTTAAAGCCCTGATTATGGTTTACTTGTAAGCATGTTGTGTATTATTCCGCGTAATGTAAAATCAACATTGCCAATAAGCCTTATCACTTTATTCATGCGTCGGTCAAAAGAACCTGGGAAATGATTAGAAAAGTAAATATTTTACAAATCTGCTAATTTTTTACACTTAGAGGCATGAAAAAAAACAGCTAGCGAAGGAAATAATTNCAGTAAATATTTTACAAATCTGCTAATTTTTTACACTTAGAGGCATGAAAAAAAACAGCTAGCGAAGGAAATAATTTAAGTTACCACAAATGGTTACCTAGCAGCTTTTATTCGACGTTTAGACAACGAACTACTCTCCCTCCGTCGTTACTAACTTTACTTGGTGCGTGTCACTCAGTGCGCTCGTTAAAGTATACGCAGGTAGGAGCAGCGACAGGTTGATTTCAAAAGTGCTCACTTTATTGTGAACAGCCTGTAACTATGATTATCATTCTCTCTTATGATCATTATTTTCTCGAATGAATTTTTGGTATGAAACAGTGGCGTAGCGTCATAAGACGCCAAGACACCTGGCGTTCCCAAAGAAATAATAAATAACAAATACAGTATGTAAATACTTATATACTTACAAATCTAATTTTTTTTAAGTTACTAGCAACTGAAAAAGATCTCGCACACCCGAACCACGTCTTCTGTAATCGCGATTCACAGTTCACGTGAGAGTTAGTAATTCCAGCCAAGAGACACTCGTGATAAGCGCGCCCTCTTTNGTACGGACCCCGATCTCGCACACCCGAACCACGTCTTCTGTAATCGCGATTCACAGTTCACGTGAGAGTTAGTAATTCCAGCCAAGAGACACTCGTGATAAGCGCGCCCTCTTTACATTTCGCTGAGACTTAACAACNGAGACACTCGTGATAAGCGCGCCCTCTTTACATTTCGCTGAGACTTAACAACCTAACCTCGCATACACAGCTAGCGTTCAGTCACATCGTTCTTCGATGACGACATTTACTCGCAGAGAAGCTTCTTACTGTAAATTAAATACAAAAATTTATTGTAACCATAAACAGACATTTTTAGTGCTTGCTTACTTTTGGAAATACATACCAGTTTCCTGCCAATAACACTTACCTACTGCTATTATCTGATTTGTTTGCCAGAAATCATATAGCCTACTTAAAATATAAATTATAACTATTTATTTTAACTCTTAAGAAAAACACAACGCACACGATCTACTACGTTCTATTGTTTACTTATAACAGCCNTAACTATTTATTTTAACTCTTAAGAAAAACACAACGCACACGATCTACTACGTTCTATTGTTTACTTATAACAGCCTATCCTTTGTTTCGCTTCACATTTTAGATTCTTAGTTACAGCATTATACTTCTTGTAATTTTACGTCAAGCCTACACAAAACATATATTTTTTTTTTCAGAAAAATTAGGAAAATGCTTTTATTCATTGTTTTAAATTTAAAAAAAAAATGGTACCACTGTGGATGCCCAGAATGGATATTTGTAAGCTTACATATGCTTCTCTGTATGTAAGTTTCCACCCCTGACATTAAAACCTGATGCAAAGACTGCAATTACATTTTGTCGCTGACATAGAGTATAGTAATTTGGTGTCATTTGTACCATTGAGGGCATCTTTTTATTGTTGTACCACTCATTTCCATTTCAAATTAAGGCTTCAGAGCCCTCATCTTATTTATTAAATGTATATNTTAAGGCTTCAGAGCCCTCATCTTATTTATTAAATGTATATTTTATGGGTGAATTTTTTTAAATAAAGAATGATGTAATATGAAAGAATCTTCTAGCTTTAATTTGTAAATTAATACGGCAGGTGGTATGAACTGGCATGGCTGGTACTGTGTTACACCAAATGAACGTTTAAAATATAACACGAAGACATTTTAAAACGCCAACAAACTTAAATTTATATATTTCCGAAAATTATAACAACTCCTTTCATTCTACTGCCTTTTCTGACCTCAAATCAATTTTGTACACATTTTTAAAGCAACGTAGTCGTGACCATAACTGTATCGTGTTAAACCAAAACGCAATTGTCTTGTGTAACTCGGGAAACAATAGCAGTGCTGACATTTAACCTTATCAGCACCCGCCGTTAGTTAAGTCTGGCACAAATGANGTAACTCGGGAAACAATAGCAGTGCTGACATTTAACCTTATCAGCACCCGCCGTTAGTTAAGTCTGGCACAAATGATACAAGCACACAACCAACAATGTCGTAAATGTCAAACTGCACACTGCATTCTTACACTTCTATTCTTAACAGCGGCTCGACTAACGCAGCTGAGTATGCATATTGCGCAAGGTCGTTGAACACTCCCAAGAGAAATATCTCTAAATAAACAATACGTCTACAAATATGCCACAAGAATATGTCACTCACGAAGCCAAACCTATCTCGGTCCCGTTGCTGAACCCCGTGNTACGTCTACAAATATGCCACAAGAATATGTCACTCACGAAGCCAAACCTATCTCGGTCCCGTTGCTGAACCCCGTGGGCCTAAATGCTCTCAGCTGGAACCGACGATGTTTTTTGTGATTCAAGAAGAGTAACATATGTGTAAGTACAAAATATAGAACACGGTATCTTCTTGTACACAAACGGTGGCAAACCAACCGCAGTTTTGATCAAGTCANATCTCTAAATAAACAATACGTCTACAAATATGCCACAAGAATATGTCACTCACGAAGCCAAACCTATCTCGGTCCCGTTGCTGAACCCCGTGCGCCTAAATGCTCTCAGCTGGAACCGACGATGTTTTCGTGTTTCAAGAAGAGTAACAGATGTGTAAGTATAACATAATAGAACACGGTATCTTCTTGTACACAAACGGTGGCAAATCAAACGCAGTAATTGATCAAGTCGAGTGTTTTGGGAAGTGACTGCTTCTGCCACCGTTTCGAGTTGTTGAGCTGAGTTGAGAGATTTGAGAGGCTCTTAACAACGAGGTCTTGAGAGCCGATGAGGGTGAAATGAGGTGAGAATGGAGCAGCGCCGGAATGCAAGGGCGGGGGAAACGGGAGATCCCCGAGAAAACCCGCCGACCAGCGGCATCTTCCGGTACGATTCCCACTTGCGCAAATCCGGGAGTGACCCGGCCGGGTATTGAACCCGGTTAGCCTTGGTGGAAGGCGAGCANAAATATCTCTAAATAAACAATACGTCTACAAATATGCCACAAGAATATGTCACTCACGAAGCCAAACCTATCTCGGTCCCGTTGCTGAACCCCGTGCGCCTAAATGCTCTCAGCTGGAACCGACGATGTTTTCGTGTTTCAAGAAGAGTAACAGATGTGTAAGTATAACATAATAGAACACGGTATCTTCTTGTACACAAACGGTGGCAAATCAAACGCAGTAATTGATCAAGTCGAGTGTTTTGGGAAGTGACTGCTTCTGCCACCGTTTCGAGTTNGACCCGGCCGGGGATTGAACCCGGTTAGCCTTGGCGGAAGGCGAGCACCACCATTTCAAGATCATTTAAGAAAAGCGTGCCGAAACTCGAGATTTCACCCGCACATTACAACGAATCTGAATCTGTATTCATTTGAAAATATTAGGAAATTAAATTTTCATATGGCACTTACTGCATCAAAGCTCACGATGCCGTGAAACACGTAAGAATAGATTACACACACGATTTATAATAACGACCGTCTTGCATTACGGGTAACTACACAAACGACANCATTTAAGAAAAGCGTGCCGAAACTCGAGATTTCACCCGCACATTACAACGAATCTGAATCTGTATTCATTTGAAAAAATTAGGAAATTAAATAATCATATAGCACTTACTGCATCAAAGCTCACGATGCCGTGAAACACGTAAGAATAGATTACACACATGATTTATAATAACGACCGTCTTGCATTACGGGTAACTACACAAACGACAACATAATCAACCTCCANCAACATAATCAACATCTCAGTCACGAATAATACTCCATAACTCTTATTTGCAGATATCACGCGTTGTAAAATAAAACAAAGATGCCACGAAAATTATTTCAAGGGGCAGGGGCGAAAGAGATGAAACAAGTTACCTACGTAGAGCACTTTTTGTTTCTAAAGTGGCCAGCTCCAAAGAAAACGTATGTCGGGAAATCNCAAGTCACGAATAATACTCCATAACTCTTATTTGCAGATATCACGCGTTGTAAAATAAAACGAAGATGTCATGAAAATTATTGCAAGGGGCAGGGGCGAAAGAGATGAAACTAGTTACCTACGTAGAGCACTTTTTGTCTCTAAAGTGGCCAGCTCCAAAGAAAATGCGTGTCGGGAAATCGAGGGGAAATGTTTATTCGCTATTGTGAAATTTCAAAAGCAAGTGTTTCAACACAGAAATTACATTTGGACACCCTCNAAACTCCTTTTTTAAATATTTAAGTTTTGGATCTGGCCTGTTTTGGAACTACCCTCGACAGCTTACGCCATAGAAACCTCCACACGTCCTTGCACGCATGCTCGGATAGCAGGTCTCCTAGAAGCTTCCACCGGAGCTTGTACGGAACATTCTCGGGGCTTCAGATCCACCAGATTCCTATTTCGACTCCCGGATCAGCCGTGGAGCGTGTACTGTTCCGTGACAGACGGGAACGTCCCTGGAAGGAATTAGCTTTAGTTTGACAGCACCAAGCTTTAAAAACGGGACCTACGTCTGCTCACTGACGGCACGGTCAGCACATCCCTCTGGCTGTAGGCTGTTCACGGTGAATTGAGCACTTTGAAAGCACTGCTTAAGATCTACGTGTATGCACGTTGTGTACTCTTTCACCGTATGTATGTAAAATTAACGTTATCATGGGCCTGATCACTTTATACGCGAGTCGGTTAAGTGAAGTTGTAAAATTATGAAAAAAGTTAATATTTTAAAAATTTTCTAATTCTTACTCTTATATCCATTAAAAAACCAGAAACCAAAATAAATCATTACAGTATTCAAAAATGTTTACCTAACATTTTCAATTCAAAGTTAAGATATGGAATTACTTTATTTCGACGGTTATCAACTTTACTGGGCGCACACAAGTCAGTGTTCCCATGAAAATACGTGCAGGCAGGGGCAGTGACATTTTCCAAAGGTTGATTTCAAAAGTGCTCAATTACTGTGAACAACCTATATGTGTTACCAACTGCATACCACCCTGGGTTTCCCTGAAACTGGCCTGTCCCGCCACAACCCCGGCATCTACCACGTACAGGGTTGCTTCCATCTATCACGTACTGCACAAATTTTTTAAAAAGTAATTCAGAGTCATGTTATAACCCTCCCCGTACTTTCCCCCCAGAACAGCCGACCGGCACGGGGGAAAGAAAGTCTTACCCAAGATTTCCACCCCCTCGTGAATTCCTCTCCGACTGCGAAGAAGAGAGTAAACGTGGCCTAGTCTGCGGGCGAGGTGTGATTGACGCTCGCGTAGAATACTCAACTGGGGCAGCCACATCCATCAGGTGCAGCGGGGGCGCGTGTCCGCATTCCGAGGAGACAGCTGTGACGAGGGACTGTGTAGCTGCTCTCTCCTCGCCCGGAGGCTGGCCCGCCGACCGTCTGCTGCAGTCTCCGCAAAACACAAGATAAGCCGCCGGGAAGGAGATCTGGGAGGATTCGCGGGAGCCTGCTGCTCTACCCCTAGTTACCACGTGGCTCTCACTGTAAGCAGTTCTGTATGCTATAATTTTTTTAAGGATTATGGAACATTTCAGTGTAAAATTTTTTCAGGATAGAAATCAGTCGATATTTAGGCTGGTATTCCACAATGTTATTATAAGGGTTTTGGTATACCTTAAAGCCATGACCAGGCCTTATCAGTATTCCAGAACGTTGTAAAGCCAGCTGAGGTCTTAGTTAAGCCACGGCTGAAGCCTTAATCTTAGGGCCCTTTAGTTTTTCTGCAAATAAAAGTTGATGTCGGCAAGAATACTGTGTAATTCGTGCGACATGTTTTAAAGGCTTCCATCATTAGAAACAACCAAAGCAATAACAAACCTTGGCATATCTGGTACCATCTCGAGACTGAGATAAAATACGTTCCGTGAGTTAGGGAGTGGCCATTGCTTTTCAATCGCCCAAGATGGTGGAACATTTCTCTGGAAGAATACCAGTCTTGCCAATTCATAACTTTGGTTTTACAAATATATATACAAAAGGAAAAACTGACTGACATATCAACGCCCAGCCTCAACTATTGGTCCTAGAAACATGAAATTTGGAGGAAACAATCATTACGTAATGTAGGCAGCCGCTGAGAAGGGATTTTTTCAAAATTGAACCCTTTAAACGTGTGAAATGGGGGTTTAAAATTTGTATGGAGAAACTAATATTAGATTGTTCTATTATCTTTAAACTTCATGAAAGTACTATAAAAATAAATAATTAAACATATGGATTTACAGTGTCTTAGAAATAAACCAATTGTAAAACGGTTCTATTAACTAAAATGGCAAAGAACATTGCTTACACAGAAGTATTGTAAAAAGCTGACACGATCGATTTATAATATCACACTTTTTGAATAAAACTTTTGATAAATCACCCCATGTATGAGGTATGCTAAATATGCCATGTATCACAAGTATTTTATATTTCTGTTAACATAAAAATAACCTACTTTTCGTTAAATTAACGTTTTACCAATATTTTATTTATAAATTTTAATTTTAGTTTATAAATTTTATTTATAATAAATAGTTATAGAAACAGTGAGAAAACGTGTGTTGGTAGCGCCTAGGAAGAAATATTTATAATACAAAATATTATTACAACTGAGTGCACACAAATACGTTGCGTTGTCCTTTGGTGTAATTTTCTAGACTTAGTTAAGCTTAGTTTGCACGAGGCGGAGGAATATCCTGGAAGTAGGACTTTAGCAGGGCTTCAGAGAAGTGTGAAGTAACCGCGAATGGATTATAACTCCGAACTAAACAGCCACAATTGTCTTATTTTTGGACTTGCATTTCATTCCACTTTCTATTTTAAAATATGTATTCTATTTTAAAGACATACTTACTATTTCAAAATATTGTAACGAAAACACGAATTCCACGCGGGTAAAGTCGCGTGCAAGAGCTAGCTGAAACATAAATGTGGTCGTTGAAAAGTGCCAAAGTCAGCAAAAATTCGCTGTAAGTAGTCACGACAGTTATCCTTCTGTAAAACATCGTTTTAAACTATGGCGACAATACCGTATATTTTCTGAACAGATTGCTGTATCAAAACCCGCTAGTCAACGGTTGAAAATTCTGAGGATAAAGAACACACGCGAAGTTAGTTAGTGCTATTTCCCATCGCCGCGCCGTCGCAATGCTTCCTTATGGCCGGATGTGACCTTGAGGTGTTAGATACTGTTTACTAGGGATTCCCTTTAAAATTGAAATACGGACGAACCACAGAACAGATTTCCAAGAAATATTCTTCACGCCATTCTGATAACATTAACAATTAGTGTGAACTATATTTATTTTGAACTCTATTCGAAAAATATACAGTTGCTCACATTAATATTCGACCACCGATGATTATCGCAATTGTATGGCTTTATGTTACATTAGAAATTAAGATAAACATAAAACATATTGCACAATCATTCTTGTGTGCTTTAAATGAAATGCAATAGTAGCCAATAACTGAAATGAGCAGTGTAAATTATTGAAACACAATATTTTGTCCTCGCGTGCTTCATAAGTACGCCACTTTAATATTCGGCCTATTGTGGTGGACGCGTGGCACAGGCACGATGCACATTAGGTTCTTACCTCGTTTCATTCCCTCCACGCTCTCTGCGCTGAGAGGTTGTATTAGGTAGCTCTGTTNATGCACATTAGGTTCTTACCTCGTTTCATTCCCTCCACGCTCTCTGCGCTGAGAGGTTGTATTAGGTAGCTCTGTTGACTGCGTCAGTCAGGAAAATGGGACGTAGGGCAGGAATACAACATTTGAACAGCGGCAGCTAGTCATTTTTCATCATGCAAAGAAGAAATNGAAAATGGGACGTAGGGCAGGAATACAACATTTGAACAGCGGCAGCTAGTCATTTTTCATCATGCAAAGAAGAAATATCAACGAGAAATTGCGGAGCACCTGGATCTGCCTAGGTCCACTGTCGGAGACATCATAAGAAGGTTTCAGAAGGAAGACAGAGTAGATTCGGTACCTCAAAAACGACAGCCAAAGAAACTAAGTGAGAGAGAAGAACGTCTAGTAATCAGGAAAATAAAGAAAGTTCTGAAAATTAGTGCTTGCAAACTNGTAGATTCGGTACCTCAAAAACGACAGCCAAAGAAACTAAGCGAGAGAGTAGAACGTCTAGTAATCAGGAAAATAAAGAAAGGTCCGAAAATTAGTGCTTGCAAACTCACAACGGAGGTACTCAATAAATGCGGAAAGAACGTCCATCCAGAAACCATACGACGAGTTATCAGAATAGCAGGATATAATAGCAGGGTATCTAGAATGAAGCCTTTCATTAATGAGGCAAATAGAAGTAATGACGTTCGCAAAAGACCACGCTGACAACGATGAAATCTGGTGGAATTATGTTATTTTTGCTGATGAGACGAAATTGAATGTGTTTGGTTNGACCACGCTGACAAAGATGAAAATTGGTGGAATGATGTTATTTCTTCTGATGAGATGAAATTGAATGTGCTTAGTTCAGATGGCAGGGTAACAGTATGGTGCAAGCCAAATCAGGAGCTAAAACCTGGGAACATACAACCTACTGTGANCAGGGTAACAGTATGGTGCAAGCCAAATCAGGAGCTAAAACCTGGGAACATACAACCTACTGTGAAACACAGTGGAAGTAGTATGATGATCTGGGGCTGTATATCTACAGCAGGTGCTGGAGAGGCTGAACGTGTCGATGGAGCAATGAAAAAGGAAGAGCATCTCAACACCCTGACAGCAAACCTACACAAGACGCATGGTAATCTGGGCATTAAGAACACGTTTAAGTTCTACAAAGATAATGACCCAAAACAAAAGTCATACATTGTCAAGAGCTGGCTTTTGTATAACTGTCTCAAAGTCATTAACACACCTCCTCAATCACCCAACCTGAATTCCATAGAAAATCTGTGGGATGAACTCAAAAGAAGACTGCGTACTACAACAATTAGGTCCACAAAATAATTATATAAAAGGTTCAAGGAATGATGGAGTAAGATTGGCTCCGAATGTACCAGGAATATCATTGCTAATATGCCACAACGCCTGCGAGAAGTAATTAAACAGAATGGCCATGCTACCAGGTACTAAAAAACTGTGTGTTTAGTTTTAAAAGAGGATTATGTTTGTGTGGAATGATGATGGCCGAATATTAAAGTGGCGTACTTATGCAGCATGGGATGACAAAATCATATTGTTTGTTAAGATGCATTGCGCATTTCCGTTATTGGCTACCGCTATATATCATTTAAAGCACACAAGAATGATTTTGCAATATGATTTATGTTTATCTTCATTACTAATGTAACATAAGGCCATGAAACTGCGATAATCATAGGTGGCTGAATATTAATGTGAGCCACTGTATCTACATATACATCTAGAACTCGTGTTTGATATTTTATTTTTGAAAGTCATAGTCATACTTTTTTTTAGACAATTACTTCATATCGCAACGAGAGGGGGAGTAATATGCTAAAATTGTAGGAAAAAAATTTAGATTCTTGAACATATCCTTAAGTACTCTACGTCGTAGTGTCGCCATTGCTGATCTATGCGATTGGCGTGCCTGTTCACGGCAAACTGGGTAGTTTTGAAAGCCCTACTAACGAACTACTTGCATTCACATTATGTATTCCTCCACCACATGCAAAATTAACATTGCCATGGGGTTGATCACTTTATTCATGCGTCGGTAAAACGAAACTGAAAATTTGTTAGATAAGTATTTTTTTTTTTTTTTTAATTTGCTAGTTCTTTCATCTATATGCACTAAAAAATACAGAACGCAAAATTAATCATTTCAGTATTCACAAATGTTTATTACCTGACAGTTTTAATTCATCGTTAAGATACGGAACTAATTTCCCTCCGTCGTCGTTGCCAACTTCACTGGTCAGTGTGCCCGTTGAAAACGTATGCAGGTAGGNTGCCATGGGGTTGATCACTTTATTCATGCGTCGGTAAAACGAAACTGAAAATTTGTTAGATAAGTATTTTTTTTTTAATTTGCTAGTTCTTTCATCTATATGCACTAAAAAATACAGAACGCAAAATTAATCATTTCAGTATTCACAAATGTTTATTACCTGACAGTTTTAATTCAACGTTAAGACNAAAAATACAGAACGCAAAATTAATCATTTCAGTATTCACAAATGTTTATTACCTGACAGTTTTAATTCAACGTTAAGACACGGAACTAATTTCCCTCCGTCGTCGTTGCCAACTTCACTGGTCAGTGTGCCCGTTGAAAACGTATGCAGGTAGGGGCAGTGGCACTTTGCAAAGGTTTATTTGAAAAGCGCTCAACTGACCGTGCTCTCCAACGGCGAGCTGCGGCTCCCACGCCGGCATTCAGTCCGGGGACGCCCCATTATCGCCGTCCGCGCATTGCGGGGCGTGGGCTGTCGGCGACCCGCAGCGCTGTATGGAAGATAATGGAGGTTTACCGTGGGAAAAGTTGGCTGCTGGCTACGATTCAACGTACTGTACGCATGTCCGACAGTTTTCATTCCTTATTGGCTGCCATGCATGTATGAAGCTACTACCCCATATCACTGGGCCGATGAGGGTTCTGATACTGTAAGACAGAACGTCCGTGACTGGTAGGCAAACAACTTCGCCCAGTCAAAACTTAGTTCATCCAATCATGAAAGAATAAACTAGTTAGAGTGTTATAGAGAATATGTTGGCTCAAATTTTTTTTCGCTATTTTCCATCATCTCTAGCCATATGTACCTCCTGCTCCCAACATCCGGAGTGATGAANTCCAATCATGAAAGAATAAACTAGTTAGAGTGTTATAGAGAATATGTTGGCTCAAATTTTTTTTCGCTATTTTCCATTATCTCTAGCCATATTTCACTAGCGAATCAACGCTGAGCAGCACATTTTGCAAGAAAACCTTCGTCCGGTACGACAACCATAATAATTATACTGTGGTTGAGTGTACGAATATACATACTGTCTATTCGCGGTTTCTTCACACTTATTAAATAAAACTTTTGAAAAATCGCCCCATATATGACGTGTTTGATAGTTTCATGAATACCTCATATATCATATGCGTTTTTTACTTCTGTCAGCATAAAAGCATCTTATTTTTTGTAAAATTGAAAATTTACTTATATTTTACAGGTAAATAATAATAATTAATGTATTATTAATATTAATAAAAACAGGGGAAAAATTTGTGTGTTGGTAATGCCTATTAAGAAATAATTCTTACGTATAATATTACAAAACTGAATGCGCACGAATGCTGTGGTTTTTTCTACGGTGAAATTTTCTAGACTTAGTTAACCTTTGTATGAAGCGGTGGGATGGCCTGGAAGTAGAATTTCAGCAAGGCTTCAGAAAAGTTGGAAGTAAATTAACTAGTGACAATATTTGTGAAACAGTATTACTAAATATCAATAGTGTGTGTTTTAAGGTCATACATTTCGAATTAGTAATTTGTTTGAACCTTAATTTAAATTATTTGTTACATAAAGTGAAAATATTAAAAATAACGTGTTTATAAATGAAACAAGCACATGGCATATTAACTAACGTGATGGTAATGAAATGCTTTACAGAATAGTGTTAACTACAACTGACTTGCGTTTTTAATTATCTTCTCTAGGATAACGGGTTTTAGTCCATTCACGGCTACCTCCAACTTTTCTGAGGCCCTGCTGAAGTTCTATTACCAGGATATTCCTCCTCCTCGTGCAAACAAAGCTTAACAAAGCCTAGAAAATTACACCATGCGCACCGCATTCGTGCGCATTCAGTGTAATAATATTTTGCATAACAATGAGGTTGTTATTAGACATTGCCAACACACATATTTTCTCCCTGCTTTTGTTCGAATTAATTATAAATGAAATATTATAANGTTGTTATTAGACATTGCCAACACACATATTTTCTCCCTGCTTTTGTTCGAATTAATTATAAATGAAATATTATAATTGATAGATAAATTATAAGTACGTGTCCTATTTAACCAAAAATTAGGCAACGTTATNGGTTGTTATTAGACATTTCCAACACACATATTTTCTCCCTGCTTTTGTTCGAATTAATTATAAATGAAATATTATAAATTATAGATAAAATATAAGTACGTGTTCTGTTTAACCAAAAATTAGGCAATGTTACGTTAACACAAGTATAAAACGCTTGTGATAAATGTCATATCTACGAAACAACCAATCACGTAGTGCATGAGGTGATTTTTCAAAGGTTTGTTTCAAAAAGTGTGAAGATACCGCGAATAGACTATACATGTTCCCTCCCAACCCCCGCTCCTTCCATCCTGGTCGTGTCACTGATCCAAAACGTGTTCTGCATCACGACACACGCGTGAATCATTCATCACTTCCGCAGTCGGTGCCAGACTGCACACGGAGTATCAGTTTACAGCCGAGCGGCTCGCGCATTACTCACGACGCGATCGCGGGTTCGTGCTACCGAGTCTCAACAAGGGCAGATCCCAGCAGGAGGCCTATCGCACACACGCGGTGCTCCAGCGCAACAGACGAACACATCAAACAATCCTGAAATGCTACCGAGTAAGCGGCTCACGATTGTAATCCCACCATACAATAGGCCTGGCACTTGGCGCGTAAGGTCCAATACTCATGCCAAGCACGTGGGCAAATATAACAAACTGCAAAACATTATACCTCGTGTAATCGAATAAATGATAATAAACACCAGAGTGGGGTAGTTGATCACAAATGGAGCATATTTCATCAAGGAACAAATTGTCTATCGTCCATAGTTAACCCACAATGGCAGTGGCAATGAGCAGGGACGGGTATGCAACAACAATAATCAGGCAACAGGCAGTGCAATTAAATGACAATTTATTTACACATGTGGGCAGAAGGCATGGAACTCGCAGTATCTGTTCAAAGTGTCGGCCACCGTTGACCACACACACAGTGTAGCACTGAAGCATGTTGCGACGCACATGGCTAATGTTTCCTGCGTGGCATTGATGGTGTCAAGTGGTGTGTGGCATACATTATCGATTTGATGTGGCCTCACAGCCAAAGGTTAGGTGGTGTGACGTCAGGTGAGCGTGATGGCCAAGCTGTGGGGCCTTTCTATCTACCTATCTACCGGTTCAGGGAGTGCACGTCGAGGTTCCAGCGAACAGCAATGGCGAAATTAGGTGGTGCCCCATCCTGCAGCAACCACATCACCTCACGAGCACCTAGAGGAACATCCTCCAAGTATTACAGTACCAAGCTCTAAGGAACTGGAGATACGTAGTACCACTGAGTGGTGTTATCAAGCGCGCAGAACTGCGCACAGGCTGGTTACAACGCCAAGTACACGAAGTTGCGTACCCGCCCCTGCACATTGCCACTGCTATCAGCCGGATAACTATGGTTGGCAGACAATTTGTTCCTTGATTAAATATGCTCCGTACTTATCTACCCTACTCTGGTGTTTACTATCATTTGTTCGAGTACACCCGGTACTGTACCGCATATTTACGTCTACTGAAGGTTGCAGTCTGACGAAGCCCGCTATACCTTGTCCGTACAACATATGTGACGTGTTAAAAACTGCTGAATATTTCCGACTGGTGTCATCTGCTTACGAGTAGCACATAGAAAATTTTCACATTCATCTCTACAATTTTCTCACATTTCTTTCCTCCGTCTCTAAGTTACATTTTTTTAAAGAGCGAAAAGTGACTTTAACAAAATATACTATAGGCCTAGGACATTGAAGTTTCGGGACAGTCATTACGCCATAAAATGATACAACGTGACCACAGCAAGTCACGAAGAGTCACGTTGCCGAAGAGAAAACTATATTCCAATTCAGCGCACTGCTCATAAGGGCGATGAGACATGTGATTGCACGATCTTATGTTGTCCTTAGTGCTCTGCGATTCTGAGCCTCGAACACGCGGAGTATCTCCCATGTAGCAGCGCCCTCAAAAAAGGCCAACACACTGACTCCATTATATAGTGAATTAATGATACTGTATTATACCGCGACTTGAACTGTAATAGTGTTAATTGTTATGTGGATAGTTTGTAGTACTGTGTGCACATGCAATTAGAATGCATGCATATATATATATATATATATGTAACTAAATTATTATTCTCCAACGATGATTATACAAAATGGACATGTTGCCTGAGTATTGTATATGCTAGCAGTTCTACAGAACAAAATATGTGACAGTTAAATGAAGATCGCGAAGGAATGAGAGAAAATTAAATGCAGCTACTCAATACTCAAAAGCCTCAATCTTAAATACAAACTTTTGGAAAATGTCCGATTCGTACATCTGAAAGATAACTATGAACATCAATTAACTGTGCAAGGTTCAGCAGATCTATGAAGGAATGATGCAATGCATTAGTCTGCAATTATATCTTAAAACTTAGTTGTATAAAACTGTAAATAAAACCAGTATTCCGTCCAAGATCACGAAAATAGGCTCCTTTCAACGAATCTTTATATGCAATACATACTCACCCAGCCATCTAGATTAGACTTTTCTTTAAGTAAAAAAAAAATATCTTCAAACTAGATACGGATACGATATTAAATTATAAACTCTACAATTTCTGCCATCTAGTTAGGTTTTTTTTTTTGCCGCACGACCTTGGGAGGGCTTAGCGCTCAGTTACAACTCAGGAATTATACGAATGCTCTTATCTAGACGACAACTCAACACTAAGCTTCATTTTTGTAACACTGTGGTTGTTTGCAAACTGCACCACCAAATCTTAATGCACACAGTGTTAGAGCTGTTTCGTCACATCCGCATGAAATGCGAACGCGATAATGAACTACACACTTGAAGGCGAACGTCTAGGTTTTTAAAATACGAGAAAAGTGTGAGTTTTCCTAACACTACGAATGCAGCGTCGTTCCCAATGTTTCCGATTAATTGCTGATATCCTCAATTTTGAAAATAAACTGCTGATTTTTATGATTACTTTTATTGTTTTGTGGGCTACAAATTTTTAATTCCTTGCATCCGATGGAGGATGGGGTAAAAATGCCTGGAAGCTGAGTTCGATTTCTCAAATGGGATAAATGTATCACTGAGTGTTTATGGACTCGGCATACCGAGAAATAGCAAAAACACTAAGAGACGTAGAATGAGTATACAGTGCGAGTGAACTCGAAACTATGCAATCAACCTAACAAAGCAATAAGGGATCATAATGCAACAAGAATAGTAATAGGGTTTCCCACCATACGGAAATATAACGAAATAACAATTGCGTCAGTCACAAACACACGTCTATGCACATGACATATTCTACATTCCAACTTCTCGTATTGCAAAACTGATTCCTGATGCAAGTGTGAAACCATAAACTAAAAACTCTAAAGGCTGTGTTTGTGCGCATCTCTGCTTGATATCCCCTGTGTTATAATGATTGGAGTATAAATTACATGCTTGATAATAACATAAACATTATTACTGTATCATTTCTAAACAGACGTAGTTAGACGCCTCGCGTCCTGGCAGGGACAAGGCGAAAGCTGGCGGCCATCTTGGATGGCTTCACACGGTTTCACTTTCTTCCGTCAAATTTTCCTTTCCCCTCAAAAATGGACAAAAGCGACAGAAATTCACTAAAAATGTCCCGAATTGCCCTTAAAAACAACCAAATCTCCAGCAAGAAAAATGTTTTGCACAATGCGGCTGACTTTTGATTAATTCGGAGGAATCCGGCGAAAATTGTGCAAATGCCCGCCGGAGTGTGCGATCATTATCAAGCACGTTCTGTCATTCCATGCCAGCAGCATCCATCTTGTCTGATGAATGTTTGCCTTCATTGCCCTGTCATGCAACTTCTCTAATTTTTTACAGTCTTTCTCACCCACACCCATTATCTCTTGCCTTCTCTATCTCTTGAGGTTTTCTCATATTCCTTCCGGTATCCTTTATTTTCTCATGATCTCTCATTCCTTCCTGTCACTCCGCCATTTTATCCCTTGGGGCGGTTTTCTCGTATTCCTTCCGATCACAAAGTTGTCATCCTTTCCCCTCTCCTGCATTTCGAGCCCTCCATCTTGGATGTTACCCACCCACCGTCCTCTACAGCAACCTTGGTCTCCTGGCGTCCTGGCGGTGACGAGTCTCATGCTCTATCATTCCACCTGCGCGACACGGAGAGAAGCCTGCCCATACACACTTGCATAGAGTCGCACCACGCGTGCACTATGTACGCTCTAAGCACACTTACAAGCATAGTTGACTGTAATTTCCGAACCGTTTAAGATACAGGCACCAAATTCATAACATAGACATCACCCCCGACGACGAAAACGACCACCAGGTCAAGTACGCCTTAAGTCATTTTGTAAGCATAGTTGGCTGTTATTTCCGAACCGTTTAAGATAGTCAACAAATCCATGACATAGACATCGCCCCCGAAGCCGAACAGGGCCGCGAGGGCGCAAGCACGCCCTAAGTCCACGTATAAGCTTAGTCGCGACCATTTCCCACCCACCGAAGCTATAGGCACAAACATTTAACTCATAAACATCACATCTAATAAAGAACAGGGTGTTAGGGTCAGGTAAACTTTAAGGCATCTTATAATCACTGTCGATTATCATTTAGCATTCATCGGAGCATTCATCTATAATCATCAAATTCATAACATAGACATCGCCACCGACAACGAACAGGATTGTAGCTTCAAGTACGCCCTAAGACCTCGTATATGCATAGTTGGCTACCATTTCCCACCCACAGAACCTAAAGTCACCAAATTCATAACATAGACAGCACTTCCGACGACGAAAAGACTGCTGACCAAGAACACATTAGGCCTTCTTATAAGCATAGTTGGCTGCCATTTCCCACCCACAGAACCTATAGTCACCAAATTCATATCATATGCATCACCTCCGATGGCAAACATGGTGGTGGGGACAAGTACACTTTAAGCCCTCTTATAAGCAGCTAGCTAGCGTGCGTGGGCAGGCCTCGCTCCGTGTCGCGCAGGTAGAATGAAAGAGCATGAGACTCGTCCCGCCAGGACGCCAGGTGAACGTAGACCAGAAGGAATATGAGAAAAAACAAAGTGGATTGTCAGAGCATGAGACTTGTCCTCTGCCAGGACGCCAGGTGAAAGGAAACCCGAAGGAGTATGAGAAAGCCAAGGTGACAGCAGACGATGGTGGTGGGGGAACATCCAAGATGAGGGCTCGAAATGCAAGAGAGGGGAATGGATGAAAATAACGAAGATCGGAAGGAATATGAGAAAACTCCCACAAGGGATAGAACGGACGTGAGACAGGAAGGAATGAGAGAGCATGAGAAAATAAAGGAAACCGGAAAGAATATAAAAAATTTCAAGGGATAGAGCATGTGAGAGAAAACGGGCGTGGGTGAGAGAGACTGGAAGGAATGAGAGAAGTTGCATGACAGGACAGTGAACTCTAACGTTCTTCAGACAATATGGATGGTGCTGACATGGAATGACAGAGCGTGCTTGTAATTGATTGCACATTCCGGCGGGCATTTTCACAATTTTCGACGGGTTCCTCCGGATTGAGCAAAAGTCAGCCGCATTATGCAAAACATATTTCTTGCGGGATATTTTGCTGGTTTTAAGAGAAATTCGGGAAATGTTTAGGGAAATTCTGTCGATTGTGGCCATTTTTAAGGGAAAAAGGGAAATTTCGAGGGAAAAAGAACCGCGCGACATCATCCAAGATGGCCGCCAGCTAGTCCCCTTGTTCTTGACAGGACGTCAGGTGGTGGGGAATCGGTCATTTCTAATTACTAACAGATTACTGTATTAAAAACGTAAAGTCACTGGTTACATTTCTGAAGATACAGAACACATGCGAAGCTTGTTTATACTTTTGTCCATCGCCGTCGCAATGGTTCCTTGAGAAATTTAAATAATTTTACTAGGGAGGTTCTTTAACAGAAAAGTCTGCACATATTCCTACTTCTGACGAACCAAGAAGAAATGTAACATGTTTTCTCTTACTTCAAACCATTTCCTTGATTCGTGTTAATTATAATTAATTCGGGTCATGTAATCAGCTGTACCCTACATCATTTTCACGGCACTAGCATGAGACCCAGCTCTCTCGATGGTTGTCAAAACTGCAAGTGGACACACGGGCAAGTGCAAAAACACGCAAACAAGTTTTCTTTCTCTCCGACACAGAAGGATTCCGTGCTTACTTCCTGGAAGGAATGAAGTTTCAAAGTTCGAACGACAGCCAAAAAGTCAACGTCAATATATAAAAATATTAATAAGAGTTTTATCCAACCACTGCTTTTAGAAGTAGTACATGTCTTACCTTCGTTTCTTGTTTCGTTTCTGGCTTGGCTCGGGAATATCCCGAGCCATACTAAGAGATATACTACCACCTTGCTTGAATTTGGACTAAATAATGATTTGTGCGAACACCGAATTAGTTACGTCTGAAAATAAAAACATTACAGTTATCTTGCAAGCATGTGAACTATTTACCCAAACGGTCCCACGGTTATGGGGCACCGAAATCGAAGTGACATTACCACCAACGAATTAATGATGAGAAGGTTATTCATAATAAAATAAATGAAAAAAAAAAAAAACTAAAGTATATATTATTCTATTCGTGGTAAGTTCACACTTTTCTGAAAGCCCTGCTTAAGTTCTACTTTTCCATGTGCCAATTACGTATCCTTTCGCAACATGTAAACAAAAAAAAGCCACGTGACTTCTATGTTTTCACTTAAATATTTTGTTACGTTTTTTTTATAGCTGTTTAAAGAAGGATAATGTATAAACGTTCACAATTGAGACTTACTGCCATTTTTAGGTCGGCCTATAGCTTGATGCCTGTATTGATTAACAGAATCACATTGTTCGGTTAACCAATTTCTATGAAGAAATTTTTTTCCCCACTCGTACGTGTTGTTCGAAATGTTCCCCTTAATAATTGTTCTCTTTGCAAACTCCAGCAAAAAATACAAGGTTAATTATAATTGGCAGTTTTTACCCCCGCCTACCCGCCACAAGCCCAATAAATGATCTAGTAAAACGATACCCAGTGCACCTATTTCGCCGTGATATAAGCAGAGCGGTCCCACCCAGTTGCGGTGTTGCTGCTAGCCGGAGAGAAAGAGAGTCAAGGCCGCAGTGCAGACTGACGAACTGTCGCCCGACGTGAGAGCTGGCTGTGCGGCCCAGCCGTCAAGGCCATGGAGCACGCGAGCTGGCAACGTCGCACCCGCGCGCCGGAACACTGCTCACGGTAACACTCGGCACGCCCCACCTCACTGCCAACTGCTACACTTACCACTTACAGCGACTCACAAACGTATTCACACACCCACGTGTTTAGTCCTAGCGTGTGTATACGAGGCAATATAAAGCCATATGCCCTACACAGGGAGAGGAGCGGAATAGCATTCCCCGTTGTACTAGTTGAAAGCACACCTTCGTCAGAAGGGCGAGCACTCAATGGGATAGATGTAATTGTGGTACATACAACGGAGGTGTAACCCTGTTTGGTCTCGTAACGCCCGTGTTATCCACCTCCAACAGTTGTACGTACATCCATTCACGGTTACTTCAAACATTTCTGAAACCCTGCTTAAGTTCTAATTTCTTGCTATTCCCCCTCCTCATGCAAACAAAGCTTAACTAAGTCTGGAGAATTACATCAAAGGGATAACACTCCGCATCCTTGCGCACTAAACTTCAATATAATTTTCCATTATAACTATTTCTTACTAGGTATTACCAACACACCTATTTTCTCCACGTTTGTATTATAATTTATTATAGATGAAATGTTATAATTTACAGATAAAATACGGGAAAACTTNCTATTTTCTCCACGTTTGTATTATAATTTATTATAGATGAAATGTTATAATTTACAGATAAAATACGGGAAAACTTTACGAAGTATAAAAATCTTGTGGTGCATGTAATTTGTAAGAAACAACTAAACACGTCAAACATGGGGTGGTTTTTCCAAAGGTTTGATTCTAAAAGTGAGAAGAAACCGTGAATAGACTACAGACGGGTTCCCTGCATACCACTTGCCAGACTGCCGTAGTGAGAGGTAGTGGTCAGAACGGGGCGCAAGAAACGTGAGCTGTCTGTGACGCAACGCCAAGAAGTTGTTTAAAAAAAACTTAAATTTTTGGAGGTCCGGTACACCCCCGCCACCCATACTCATTCCACCATCTTGGTAGGTGCAGTACACCATAACGCGTTACGTAAAAGTTGATTCTCAAATTGTGTTTTAATTTTGGTAATTACGCCCAAGCAGACCGCTTTCGTACCTGAACCAAAGAAAGGGCAGTGAAACAATTTGAAGAAATCCTAACAAGCCGAATAAAAATCCTATTTCCTGCTAAAATTGCTATTGCATTACAAACCTTTCGTATTGACATGCACCATGCACAAACGTTTTTATTTGTTACAACGTTCTTCAAATCCAGTTGTACAGAACATAACAAAAGTAATTACAATTATTTTTAGCATCCGCTGATTTCCCACGTTACCTATTTATTGTTTGCAATTAAAGCAGTTTTCTCACTATTAGTCGTCCTCAGGCCTAATTTATTTCCGCTTATTCCAAGTTAACATGAGGGGGCCGCGGTGGTATAGTAGTTAGACTACTCGCCCCACCACCTAGGCGAACCGGGTTCGAATTCCGGCGGAGCAGCTCCCAGATATTCGCATGTGTGAATCGTGCCGGACGATACCGCTGATCGGCGAGTTTTCTCGGGGATCTCCCTTTTGCCCCGCCTTTGCATTCCGGCGCTGTCCATACTCACCTCATTTCACCCTATCGGCTCTCAAGACCTCGATGTCAAGAGCAGCCCAAACCTCTCCACTCAACTCAAAGTTAACTAGAAAATGAGAAAGTTAGCTAAAGAATATTTTATAGGTCTACTGGAGCTAATTATAAGTTACTGAGCCTAACATGGCTTTTTATGCCATTTGACTGAAATAATTATCTAATCAATACAGGCGAATATATTAAGTAGGTTTGTGTAAGGGTTTTAATTTGTTAGTACCACGATTTTATCACAGAGTAGATAAGTGCACAGAGAGAAAATGGTGTAGCGGTTCCTTTGGTATTAGCGTGGCCACTCTCTGATTGGCTGCGCGAGGCTGTGGGAACAGCCCTTTTGTCTGATTGGTTACTGCACGCTGCGAAAATTTGTATATCGGCGAGTAAGTTACTAGACGCTGATTGGTGAACGATGACGCCATTTTACTGGAGCGCGGGGCTGGAGTTAACGATATAAGAGGCGGTTTAATCTTTGTATTCTTAATTACTCTGAGGTTTTGTACTTATTTTGTTTGAGGGCCGTGGCAGAATTTGACGTTTATAAAAGAAAGAAAATAAGGAGATATTTAGGCGGTCCTTAGCCGAGGTCTGTACCGAAGATGCGGTTTCTTGAGGTGGAGAGACAGAGCAGTGACGAAGCGATGGCAGGGGAAACGTAAGTGCTCCGAGAATACCCACCGGCCAGGGGGAACGTCCGCTACGTTTCACACATATGAAAATCTGGATCTGATCCCGCAGGGAACCGAACCCGCTTTGCCGTGAGAGAGACGAATGTTCTGATCGGTACACCCACTGCGGCCATAAGTGTGGAAGGCATTACAGTAGATAAATATGCTGCCCCAAGCCTAAAAAATAAGTAGATAAACAAATACAGGAAAGTGTATCTGGAATAATGATGAACTGGAGCTGCCGTGGACGATCAACGACTGGTAATCTACTTGCCAGCCAGCGGAAAATCTTTCGCAGCACACAGTAGCCAATCAGACAAAAGGCCTGTTTCCCAGAGCCTCGCGATGCGAATCAGCGAACATGCACGTGCACATCAAAGGAACTATAGGCTGTTCAGGGTAAAGTGAGGATTTTTAAGGCCCTTGTTAATTTTTACTTTCAGCCATTTTTTATCCTTAAACCGCATTTTAAAATAAATATTGCCGTGTAAGTAATAAACGCAGTGTGTATATTCCACCGGATTCGGAAGTTAACGTCTAGGACTAAAATAAAATATATTTATTGACTTATTCCAAATGGGAGAACTTTCAAAAGTGCTCACTTTACCGTGAATAGCTTATACCACGGCGTTGCAGCTCTGCGTGGTTATCTACTCTGTGGCGAGGCGGGGCTAGGAAGGGCTTGTTAGCAGAGAGCTTCTAACAAGGTGCACGACGGCCGCCTCTGGACCACATTGTTCGCCGCCTGCAGCCTCAGCAGTTCCCACCAGCTCCGAACCAGACTTGTAGCCTGCTGACGACCGACCACTTCTCACTATGGGTCACTTACTCTTACAGGGAAAAGCTAAGGGTTCCGTGGGTTCGGTCCCAGCTGGGCCTTATTCCGGGCAGTGGTGCGTGGTGAACTGTTGCAAGGTAAGATGGTGTTAGTTCTGTGCTGTACCAAGTTGCCTACCAGTTTACACTTCACCACTGAAACGTAGTTCAGCAGGTGACGCCACAGGACGTGTTTAATGGATCCCTTGCCTGCTCGTTGTGAATGGTCGAAATACATCCAATTTCCCTAGGCTCCACAGTTGTTATTACGTATTTCCTGCTGCGTGCACTGGAAATGTACAGTGCGACAGTTCACCATACGCCACTGATTCCGGGACTCAACAAAAACACTCTTACACTCTGGACTAATACCACAACCCGGCTACCTAGTACTGAGCGAAAGGATAGCGTTTTATATGTTAAATTATTTTAGACGTATCTTGGCCACCTTCCGCGATATCGCTTTCAAACAAAAAACACTTTGGCAATCTTTCCCCGAGTCACATTTCTACAAAACAGTTTTTTTTTGTAAAATGTTTAATACTATGATAACTGCGGGTAGATCAAAATTTATAGACTCAACAAAAACACTAACTTTTATTAATTAACTGATATAGTATATTCACTGTTTCTTCACACTTTTTAAATCAAACCTTTTAAAGATCATTCCATGACATGCCTCACAAGCTTGTTAAAATAAAAGTATCTTACTTCTGGTTGACTTTAAGTTTTACCTTATTTTATCTATAAATTATAGCATTTCATCAATAATAAATTACAATACAAACGGGAGAAAATGGGTGTGTTGGTAATACCTAGTAAGAATAGTTCTAATGAAAATTTACATTGAACTTAAGTGCGCACGAATGCGTTGCGCTGTCTATTTAGTGTAATTTTCCAAACTTAGTTAAGGGCGATTCCGCTGTAGACGATTCTTAATATCAATTTCTAAATCACAGTATTTGTTACATTTTTTGATGCCAATGCACAGAAAAGAATCTAAATTTAATAATAAAATTACTTTTTTTTGGACCTAAGATCATATTTATATTTTTGGTGCGCTTAGAAACATTTACATTCGAATGTTTGGTACAAACTGAAAATCGGTACCTTGCAACACTCGCGCGAAACAGCTGTTACCGACAGTTTGAGGTTATATTTTACCTGTTAATCTTGTAGTGACAACATTCATTTATTTGCTCATGCAAAAACATGAAAGTACTTGGTATTCCTTTTTAAGCATTATTGACTACAAGAAACTATTGTTAGCTTGTTGCACCCGCGATATAAAAAGATATGAAAGTTTGGTTTTCTCACAGAAATAAAGTGCTAACGTTTTGAAACTTTGTAAAAGTAAGTATACATCAAAGGAAAACTTAAATTAATGGTAATTAAGAGCATGTTGTAAGTTGAATTAAAAAAAAACGTTGACTCAAATTGGTTGCACCCGCGATCGCGATATCAGGATCGCGGGTGCAACATTTTTGACTCCCTACATTATGGTGATTTAATTGATTTATTAAGCCTTGGATAATAATATTATGCTGTGTATAATTAGTGATTTATATTTAATAGCTATTTATGTTAATATTTAACTCTTTTTTATAGGAAGATCGGTGAAAATGACAGAAGAACAACGGAAAGAGACTGCTTCACAGAAATATAGGAGAAAACTGAAAGAAAATGCTGAACTTCAAGCAGACCATCTCCGTCGAGAAAGGGGTCGTGATTCGAAACGGAGAGAAGTAATGAAAAGGAAAATGGAGGCAGATGAAGATTTGAAAATACTGGCCAGAATCAGATCAAGAGAAATAATGCAGGCGACTAGAAAACGTCGTAAAGAAGAACAAATACAAAGAACAGGCGCTAGATGCAGCAGTCCTCGCACATTGGGAAAGGCAGTGGCAAAAGTGAAGCGTAATCTGCCTGCTAGTCCCACTAAAGCAGTTGAAGTTGTAAAAAAAAAAAAAAGCTGCTGAATTCCAAGTTGCTGTATCTGACAAAAATTACTCCGCTAAAGCAATGCCTCGGAAACTTACGGATCAAGTCAAAAAAAAACAGATTTATGATTTCTATGACAGGGACGATATTAGCAGACAAATGCCTAGGATGAGGGATGTGAAATCGATCAAGTCAAAAACGGGAACGAAGTTGAGAATGCAGAAGAGAACAATGATTATGAGCATTCGTGAAGCCTACGAACTCTTTAAAACAATTTACCCCGAACTATCTGTTGGTAAGACTTTTTTTTTTTTATAAAAAGAAACCTCATCACGTTCTGCCTATCAACGATACTCCTCATAATGTTTGCGTGTGTACAAAACACTCAAACTACATTAATCTTATTTTCGCTATTTCGAAACATGCGACACACTTTCCGAAAACGCACCGAGAGCTGCTGAACCACGTATCGTGTAGTGTTAATAATGAAGATTGCATGTCTAACAGTTGCGATGTATGCAAAGAATCAAACATTTGGGATATTACCCTAGATTCAAATCCCAGTGTTAATTGGAAGGTCTGAATTTTTCAGCATCAGAGGCCAAAACAGATCGTAGTTTGCAAACCTTTCGATGAAGCGTTAGATGAACTACGTGACAGCACTGCTAAATTCAAGCTGCATTTTTTGTTAAAAATGTTCAGTCCGAGTACTTTCAAAATGCAAAACAAGACCTGGCCAGAGAGAAAGCCATTGTACAAATAGACTTTGCTGAGAACTATGGGCTGATCAGTCAAGACGAAATACAATCAGCACATTGGTCTCATGGGCCAGTCACACTTTTCACGTGCTGTATTTGGTCTACCGACAAACTCTATTCAGTGATTATAGTAAGTGATGAATTAAGCCACAGTAAATACACTGTGCATCTCTTGTTGCAGAAAATTTTTCAATACATTAAGTCGATCAATGATAATATTACATCTATATACGTCTTCAGCGATGATTGCGCGGCTCAATTCAAGAATCGGTATGTAACAGCAATTATGAATGCACTCAAAACATAACACGGATTCACTCACCTCGAATGGAACTTTTTTGCTGCCTCACATAGCAAAGGTGCCGTCGATGGAATCGGGGGCAGTGCCAAAAGATCAGTGTGGATCGCTGTTAAGTCCCGGAGAGCTATCATTAACAGTGCCCAAGAATTCTATGACCTGGCACGCAGTCTCTCTACAAACATTTTCTTTGTGTTCGTATCAAAAGAACAAGTTGAAGAGGGGAAGGCCATGTTAGATAATAAATGGGGAGGGCTGAAAAATATACTAGGCATTCAATCAAAACATTTCTTCCAATATAAAGAGGGCAACAGCATTTCTGTGGCGCGAACCTCTCAGTCTCATCTCAAGAGTACGTTGGTTTTTAAAATTGCCACCGAAACAGAAAGTGATTGGGACGATGAAGATTTGGAACCTCTTTCACGTTCGGTACACAAAGAAACTCCTGATGCATATTTGCCATGTAGGACAAAATTGCGCGTTTCCGATGTTTACAGCGACTCAGATGATGAATCTTCATATGATGAATCTTTGACAACGTCTCTTGAACCTTGGAAGTTACCAGTGGAAGCATGCCCTGAAACTGGTGCTTTAACTTATGTTTCATCAAAATATATCTGCACTGGTTTGTACGTGCTCGTACAGCTGCTTTGCAAGTCCGGCAAAAATGTTACACAATATCGCTATATGGGGGTGTGCCAGAGCGATGTAGATGAAGATGGAGAAGTTAGAGTACAATTTCTGAAGACAATTGATGGTAAACGTTTCATTGAAATCTTGAATGACATACCAGACGTTCAATTTGAAGAAATTATCGAAAAATTGGAAGCCCCAGAGAAAAAGATTGATGGTAATAATATATTAATAGAATTTACGGCAAATATTGACGTATTTGAAAAGAAATAATTAACTTAAATGACAAATTTATTTATTTATCGTATGGCAATTTAGACACTTATAAAAGGAACAATACATAGACATTAAAAAATTACAAACTTTAAGAGTTACAAACAAATGGAACAATACATAGATATTAAAAATATTACAAACTTTAAGAGTTACAAACAAACATCAAGTCTATTGATGCAAAGCTAGTTCGCCTCCTCGTAGTGCACTCTGGGTAACGCTAAATTAATTTGTAACAACGTTGATGTGTTATCAGCTCAGTCGATTAATTACCTGCATTTTTGATGCCACCGCACTCACTGTAAACAACTTAAACACACCACTTGCTACACATTGCATGACATTCAGCAACTGCTTTTCACAGGGATATTAATGACAGAAATACAAACATTTTTGAATACGACGAATTGAATTGTTAATTAAAACATTTAAACAAGCACGATATAGGCTATTCACGGTAAAGTGAGCACTTTTAAAAGCTCTCTCATTTTGAATAATAGTCAATATATATTTCATTGTAGCCTTAGCCGTTAACTTCCGAGTGCGGTGGAATATACACACTGTTTATCACTTACATGGCAAAATTTATTTAAATAGGTGGTTAAAGGATTATAAAAAATGGCTGAAAGGAACAAGTAACTAGGGCCTCAGAAGTGCTCACTTTACCGTGATCAGCCTACAATTCTCTGACCTCTCAAAACATTTCTTGAGTTTCCCTGTTTCCCCTGATTGTCTAAAATTCCCTGATTTTTCTCAGTTTTACAAGTTTTCTCTGTCTGTAGCCACCCTGATTGCGCTACTCACTATTTTGGAAAGGTCAAATTCACTAAATTCGGAAACTCCTCCTTAATGTAGTCTTCTACACGGTTCACGTCTAAAAAAAAAAAATGTCAATCGCAGCGGACTAAACAGGACCGCCGAAATACCCTTTACTGATCGCAAAACGACTTATTTATCTTCCGGATATAGCAAATATTACTGAAGGGCATATCCCGCGAAAAGATAGGACGTCGATGTGACGCTACGGTGCCCGCCTACTTGGCACTTGAACTGCGTTGCAGAGTGTTTGAAATACTAGTTTTCCCAATAAACTATCGAACGTGCGTCCTATATACTGAACTATGAAAAAATCAAACACTTCAGACTATGACTGTAGATTACTTTCAAGACGTTCACGCACATCAGAAACACCATTTCAGAGCATGCAAACATAGTTAAAAACAGCTTTCCCAAACCGCTGTATCTCAAAATATAGACATTATATACGTATATGAGTACTCGAGGGGCATGCAATGAACCTTGCTACAGACTTTCCACCAATAAAATGACAGCGTCACCGCTTAAAGAGCCGTAGATACACGCAACACAACACTGCACGCCAGTCAAGAGCCTTGCGTATAGAGGCGATGACGTACTTGATGCGCGTGGCAGTGTAGCCCTTATCGTTCCCTCGCTTCTCGGCCTCAAATGCGCTAACAACCTCTAGATTACCGGCGCCCGTAAAACCGAGTTTACGATTAACAGAAACATTAAACCATGTGCTTAAAATATGAATCAATGTGTTCAGGGGCATTGGTTTATGGCTGAAGTGTGCGGGTCGTGATCTTATGTTAAGTACAAGTCAAGGCGAAGTAGCCAACCAGAGCACAACGAAAGCTGTTATTGGCGGGAAATTGTATTTACATCTTGAATTTAGGTTATGTCGTATCGTTAATCGTATTCAATGAATTATTAAATCGGAAAACAGTATCTCCATACATCTAAAGAACTATTCGTCATGTTTTAGTTCTCGGAAGGTTTTTTAATTCGCTTTCCTCGTGCCCGATTTATTGGCATAACTGTCTAACACTGCCCTCGTTTTATCGCGACTTTTTTTAAAACGATTACACGCACAATAACCATAAATAATGCCATATACTGTAAAATAATTTTCGCCCGTGTCCATTATTCATGGCTATATCAACTGATTGGTTTGTTTCCTAAAATTCTGACTGGATAAACTTGAGTTGCTAGATAAATAAAACTTCTAAACTCAAAGCTGGGTTTACAATAAAACAATTATGCGTTAAAAATTATGCAGTAAGCACTGATCTGGCATTCGGGAACACGTTTTCTGTATATACAGATTCCAATTAATGTTTTAATTCTTTATTTGAGACAATGCAAACGGGCGACAAGCCTGCCACGTTTACTTTTGTTCCTAACCTAACCTCGTACAAAACAACCATATTTAAGCAGATCATACTTCACGCCTTTTTAATATTTTTATACTTACATTATTGTAAATAATAGTTTCCCGCCCAGAACATAGAGTGCTCTGTTCTGATTGGTCGCCGCCTCACAATTCTCAGTTAAGGTATAAAATATAACTATTTATGTTAACAATTAACGAAATTCCAACAACGCACACGAACTGCGAAGTTCCATTGGAAACCAATACATAAGATAAGACACTTCAGTTCGTCTGCACATGAAATAACGCATAATTGTTCTATAGTAAACCAACCCTAAGAGCGGCCCAAATCTCTCCTCTGCACACCACTTCAGTTGCTCTGTGGCGGGCGCAGCAGGGGCCGACGAAGCGAACGGAGAATGAACGGTGATGCGGGCGGAAAGAAGCGCTGCCGGTCAAGGTGACCTCGCCGGCCGCGGTGCCCAACGACCGGAATGAGTGGCGGCGGCTGCTGCCTCCTCGCCCGCCCTTTATTGTATTATCTGACTGGCTACTGTGACATTTAGACACCTACACCGATAGCCACTGCTCTTACCGATCGTAAGTGGAGGAATTATGTGGACTTTGGCACTTCGGGACCTGGGACCGGAGCGTCGGAGCTGTTCGTGCTCTTGTCATTCCAGTCGGCCGGCGGCCATGAATACATGTGAACTTGACCTTTGACCCCGGTAACCTTTGATCCCATAATTCCAAACACATCCAAAAATTCTAAAAGAAAAAAAAATATAAATTATAAAAAATTTATATTGAAAAAATATAAGAAAATTATTTTAAAAAATTTAATTTCTGGAGGTCTTCCACACCCTTCTCCAACCATACTCATTCCGCCATCTTCGTAGGTGCAGTCCATCATGTTGGTAGATGCAGTAGTCCACCATCTTGGTAGGTACAGTCCACCATCTTGGTAAATACAATCCGCCATCTTGGCCGGTGCAGTAAACCATCTTGGTATACATCACAGCTACCGTCCGCCATCTTGGTTTTTTCGTTTGTCATTTGTTTATACATTACTGGAGTTTGTCTCTCACCTTCGTTCGACTGCCATATTGGATTTCATATGTTTTCATCACCTAGGTGGCGCTAGTGTACTAATTAACCCACCAGGCAAGTTGTCGATTTAGCCACCAGGCGGCAGCTATATTTGTTTTTAAAGTATAGGTTGCGCTGTAAACGCCCTCCATATTGAATTATATTTTCAACACCTAGGTGGCGCTTTTTTCTCGATTTCGTCACCAAGCAAGCTGCCGATTTAGCCACCAAGCAGCAGCCATATTTGATTATGTTTTTCTTTAAGTACAGGTGGTGCTGTCGGCACCCTTCATGCTAGATTATATTTTCAACAAATAGGTGGCGTTAATTTCTTTATTTTACTGCCAGGCGAGCTGTCGGTACCCGCTTATTCTAACTATTTAGCCGCAAAGTGAGCTGTCGGTACTCATATTTATAGTCATAGAAAAATTTGTAATTTTTCATTCCTATTTAAAAAAAAAAAATATTCTTCCAATAACCAGTATACTTACAATCATAAATTATTAAATCTAGATTTTTTTTTTTGTATTACGATCTGTAACTAAGACCGACCAAAAACATTTTTCGTTTTAATGCTAATTAAATTACAATTTGAATGAGTATTTATTATGTTATCCCTCACCCCACCACTTTAGTCAGACCAATTATTCACCATAGCTTAATCCCTTATCACTACGGCTTTTATTTTCAGTATTGCCCGCTAGAGCGTGCTAGTGTGGGGCAAGTATTTCGTGGGAACAATGTCGATCCTCGGCACAGTTTCTCGTCTGATACTAGAGGTGACAGATCGCTCTCTCACCACTCGTCTTTCAGCATTCTGACTGGTAAGTTGAGATATTTAATGCCATCAGGTCACAGGATATTATCAAGCGTGCAGGTAATACGCATATATATTACAGCGAAATTCAAAATCTACTCCAATTTGGAGTATCGGTTCGGGCCAGCTAGTCTCTGGAGGAATATGTAACCTCATAAAATACGGTACTGGAACTTAGTTTTTTTTTATTTATAGATTTACCATCGATCTAATTTGCAATGACGTTACCGCAGTACTCGTGCCTCTACTGTAACACTTCGTTTGCATTCACCAAATATGCTCGAAGACACGAAAAGTATGGATGTTCGAATAATACAGATAGAGTGGCATATAAGTATAGAGTGCCATATAAGTGTGGAAACTGTGGCATGGCATTTGCTAGGCGCGATAACTTGCAGAGGCATGCAATAAACCTGCGTAGCTGTAGAACCTTCACCGGTCAAAATCCGTCGTGTACAGTCCCCTTCACCGTAGCGTACGAGTGTAATTCACACAAAACCAAGGGCTCAAGATGAGTATCTACCATCGTGCCAGCGACCATCACATCCAAGAATCGTGGCAGGGTCTGTATTGGTTAATGACCATGGTTTCGTGAAGGTCCAAACTGCATTCCAACACAGTCTAAATACCCATGCCTCCGCGGCGAGAGCGGATATTCGAAGGATGTTTGCATATTTTTAGCTCGAATGGGGCAAAACATCGCTGTTGGCTCTCCACATAAACACGCCATCCATAAAATTCAATGTATGGCTCGAAAGCAGCTTTGCAAAACCGATCCCATTCAACGAAAAGAAGGTATTCGAATCGGAAGGCAAGATATCGAAAATACTGTAAAAACCACATACTTTAAATATACGTCACGAGAAAGAAGCATACAAACAACGTGTTTCGGAGGAAATAATAACGAGAAAATCAATAACGGAGTGCCCCTTCCCCTCTAAACAACATGCGTACCCCATAAAGTAATCACTACTCTCTAAAAATCCAAAAACAAAGTTAAAACCACTTCGCTACCCCCGCGGTATGCGATATGCACAGATAAGTTGCCCGTGCATTCCACCTCACCTAGGCATAGACGCTCATCATTAAAAACATTTCCTCCCAAGTTTAAAATCAGTACATTTTGGAAATTTAGGCAGCCGGAAAAAAATATCCATATGGTTACTCCACGTGCGGCGATTTTTCTAGCACCCATTGTCAGCATATAAAAATTTTTATACGCGAAAATAATGCACGTATAGTAAGTTTTGCAGGGAAAAAATTATATACAGTGAGGAGATGCTAGCGTAAAGGTACGCCCATCACAAGTACAAAATCACAAAACAACTGATGTTTTAAGCAAACAAAATTTCAGTATTTTCATATATTCGCGTGCGCTTGCTCCATTAAGAGATATATCCGATCTGCGATAAAACACTCCCCCCTCTCCCTTGTCACCATCCAACGCCTTCCAGAGTCACAAGCACACTGCTACGTGACTTTAGCCGTTATGAAAAATGACATGCGAACATGTGCATGTATATGTGTGTAGCCTCTACGCCACAGCTGTCAATAGCATTCACACTCTTTATGAATTACGCGAACTAAAACATAGTTTTATTCCCGGTGATGACCCATGTCCAGGGGGTTATTGCCGTGGTTGCAGTGTTAGAAACAGTGAACCAACACAGGAGGACGAGGATTTATATGGCGACCTTGAAAGTGACGTAGAAAATTATGAAAGCGACAATCAATATGGATGTGATGAAGCATGTGAGCACGTAGATTTCGTCACTAAACAAATAATAAGTCAGTGTGGGGGAGACAACTTTTAATTTATTCAGTTTTTTTTGTAAGTGTTAAGTGCAAAATGGAAAAACAAGCATTACTTAAAAAGAGTCGACTCTCTTTGTGCAGAAAAATTGATGCTACAAACCACCCAGGGAGCACCACCATTTTATTCTTCAAAATTTAGTTGAAGGTAAGAGCTAAATAACACGTTATTTAGAGGTAAATCTTTCTATGCTCCATATTTCCTATACACACACACACACACACACACACACACACACACACACACACACACACACACACTATACCGCTGTTAAATTGTAAAACAAACAAAAAAAAACTATGGCCTTGTGACTCTGTACATTTATAAATATGGTCTCATTGTTACATTGTAGTTCACCCGGCCGTGCGCGCCAGCTCCTAAAACCACTGTATCGGTGGCTGGTTTTTTTCTGATTGGGCACTTTAATGCTTGTTATTGTAAGTATTTTTTATGCTCTGCAAACTTTTTTTTAGAACATTTTTTAAAAATAATGCATGGCTGAGGCGCATTTTGTAAAATATAACAGTTTTCTCGGAAAATCATAGTAATATTGAATTTGAAAAACTCTTGGATTTTAAATTATTAATTTAAATTTGATATTTTTGTAATACTTGGAAAGTCCATTTAAAGGGAAATAATTTAAAAAATAAGAGCACATCTCTAGGACTAACGAGAATATCACAATAAAATTATTAATGAATGCTTAATAAAATCTAACATGGCCGACTTAAAATTCAAAATGGCGGAAAACCCGTGTTAGAATTTCTTGGGACTTTTTTTTTTATCATGAACTGGGGAACTTCCTTAACACACTTGTGAAGGTTTCAGTTTGTTGTTTTGAATCTGTAGGTTAAAACCTAGTTTGACTGAACTGTAATCAGAAATAGTTCTCATGCAAAATATTATTAAACCGAGTGCGTACAAATACGATGCGTTGTCCCTTTGGCGTAATTTTCTAGAATTTGTTTGCACGAGGTGGAGGAATAGCCTGAAAGTAGAACTTTAGCAGGTCTTCAGAAAAGTTGGAACTAAGCGTGAATGGACTATGCACCAATGTTCGGATCTAATACGTTGGGAACTTGCTGTGAGAAATGTGAGGTATTATTCGATGCTAGATTGCTTTTATGCATAACCGATTGTGGTGTTTACGTAATTTTGGTGTCGGGGAAGGGGAGGGGATAGGCAGCTGAGAAGTGTTGTTTTTATGGTCTGGGAAAATATACAATTCATGGAGTGTGATTAATGGCACTTACCTTTGTATAAACAAAGTATGCACAGTCTACAACAAAAAGAGAGGAAAGATTTGACAAAAAATGAAGTGCTACAATTACTGCAACTTTCATGCGTACGTGAGAATTAAACAATTTCTGTAAAAAAAAAAAAAAAAGTGTATTTGTTGCGTTAAGGTACAACTAAATTATATGCGTTGATTTGGGACCGTGGCGATTGTCAGAGGTAATAGGTGAAAAAAATTGAAATTATTAAAAAAAAAAATAAAGTTGATTTTGTTTAGTTAATAGTCTTAATTAGATTTTTGACACACACACGCACACACAAGCACAGATTAATTTATCAGATAACATTTTTTTACAAATGTGATTCGATTTAATTTCACGTACGGTATAGTTTCATACTTATTCACAAGGGTGGCATAGCTACCATATGGTTCCACCCTTGATCATACATAAAATAACTGAACGCTGGTAACTTCAAGGTGATTATCTATTTTGCAAAGGTTTAAGACGCACGCAATTCCCGGACTTTTCCCAATTTAGGCAGACTGCTAGTTTATTTTCTTAAAGTAAAGCAAAATGTTTTGGTACTGGTAGTAGTAGGTAAAACAACTTTCTTATACAGCATGCAGCAGAAATAAAAAAAGACGAGTGTACTGTTTTCTGACTGTACCACTGTTATAAAACTAATTATTTACCACATGCCAGCGAATTTCAATTCTGAACGGCAGGAATGATTGAGATCCACGTGATGGTACTATCTCCAGGTAAGTTAAATTTTAGTCAAATATTTAAAACATATTAACTAATGTAGCACTTTCACTTGCCCACCAAACGTTAATTTAAAAAATGAAATTACATTAAAAATTAATAGTTTTTTGGCGTAACAGTACAACTGTGGCACACGTGTTATTAAAAAAAAAACAAATCATAATTGCATATAAACCTATAATACATTTCAAAATGAATGACAACTAGCTTGTTGTAATGAACATTTTTAGTGTCCGTAAACAGCAAGTCCAAAAAAAAAGGCCAATTAAAAGCAGTTACACTTAATATGGATGTCACATACCAAAAGAAAAAATCAAATTTGTAATATACAGTCATTAATAAAAAAAATTAAACAAACTTACCAAATTGAACAGTGCGTTATTATTGTCACCTTCCAGAGAACGGAGCGTTAATCCTTGGGACTGTTAACCAAATCAACGTTAACTGTAACAAATGAAAACACTAAACTGAAGTACTTGTCTGCCGCAGAAGTGACAGGTGTCAAATAAGTTACCGTCGTTGATTAAATTTTCATACACGTATCACGCAGCTCACAGAACTGCACTTAGTAAGCACTTATTAACATAACATGTACTCCAGCAAAAATTTGAGGAAACGCACTCTCCCCACTAGCACAACGTACCAACGCGCACAAGCCCTACTACCGAGGCCCGCAACAACAGTTTTCTTCAAAGCACCAAACAATTACTGACTCCAGCTGTTCATACGAAAGAGAGGGAGAGAGAGAGAGAGAGAGAGAGAGAGACAGACAGAGACAAAAGAGGGTGAAGAAGAGAGTGTATCATTTTAGTTCTATTCAAGTCCGAGAGGTAGCAGCTCAAGAAGTTACCTAGATCTCGGAATGAAGAACACCATGCGACGAAACTTGGCCTTCATAACTTACATACAGCCATAACTAGTTACATTTATGTTAAACATTCATTTCATCAAATCAAACAAGAAATTACGCAAATTGATACAGTAATCATTGAAATAGATTTGTAAAAATGTAAAAATCACTGTAACCATCGTCTAAACAATAAGTTTTGGACAGTTGTATTATAAATAAAACCATTACAATTTTTAAACACAAAGAAATCAATGCGCATCTGATATATGCACTCTACAAACATTAAAACTATAAGACAAATTTAATGTGTTTTTGAGATATACAGAATTATCAAAACACAAAACACTAAGTTATAATGTGACACTTCGGGTACCTAGCCTTTCAGTAACCCGTTTTCAAAGATCATTTATATGGCTGAGGCTCAAGTTACGATTATGCATACAAAAATAAACGAACAACACCCAATCCACAAAAAATTTGTTTAAACGCATGAAACGAAGTTAACGCTGTACCATTTAATTTTTAAGAGTGTAAGGTAGTGTGGGCGAATGATAGTACTGAGTTATGTACCTGAACTATGGTAAAGAAAAATTTTCTTACTTCAATTATTTTGATGCATTACTGTTTTACCACATGCCCTCCGCGACTGTTCTTCACGCCATACACTAGCTCGGCCGTGACACAGGGCAACATCAGTTTGTAGCCTGAATTAAACCGTCCACGACCCTAGCAACAACCATCCAGAAACGTTATGGGAAAGTGGCCACCCTGCCATCTACCATGTGTGTCGTGCCTTATCTGCTTTCATGGGTCCCCAGGGATTGTTGTGAGAAGAGATCAACAGGAGATTCAGCAGTGAGACTGACATTGATGTCAAATGATTAATACTACACCGGAAACTCGGCCCAGGAAGCCGATTCCATTCACCACGGTACCGAGCAACAGTGGCAGTACCATCCCCTTTGTACGACCAGTTATGTGTGTGTAGTAATGTGTGAATATGGTGAAGTGTGCCACACTTGAAAACATAATTTTGCAAAAGTGACTGAATGCCTAGCATAGTTAACAATGTCGACAATTAAAATAAAGTGAGGTTTAAGTATACAACTCACTTTTAGCATATGAAAGGCAGAGAAAAATATGCAAGCCATATCACAAGAAGTATTAATTTTTTTTTCACATGGTATCAAGTAATTTTTATAAATTCTAATAATTGCATAAAATGTCTTTCCTGTAAAAATGTTGATTGTTTTCCAGATTACATTGCCAGCCACACAGTAGTCATGTTTCATATAAATATATTGTGTAGAGAAATTGTAAGAACATAACGTGGCCTCGATCGAGGGGAGGGGCGGTTGAGAAGCGATGGTGACAGCAGGAACACACTGGTGAATAAATACATATGAAACTGAGATGATGGGCGCCAACTAGTCTACCGGGCTAGCTCGGACGATTAAACGTCTCTCTTGATATCAGGGATGTGGCCGCCTGCCTTGTGACGATGTTTCTTCACACTGGCCACAAAGTACATGACACGGATGAAAACTAGGGTTGCCAGAGCCTCTCCGATGCTCCTGCACGATATAAATAAAAAGCTTCACTGGTTAAGTTAAGTGTCTGCAGTAAGTCAGGTACCGAAACACTTGCGTAGAATAAGTAGAAGGACACCCATTAATGAAACACGCCACACTCACTTCACTGAATTTATGGGTAACACAAATGATATACTATGCACACTTGGAGTCTACACTAACAACACTTAACTAAACCTGGTGCTTATGGTCTGCTAGTAGCCAAAGCTGGATAATATATAATGAATGTAGTATATGTGAGAAAAATAATTAGGTGCCATATTACGGACTTCAGGTTGGTAGGCTACTAGTTTGGCGGAGATAGTGTTGCCCCCGAGGGAGACGACAGTAAAAATGTTCCGGAAAGTCACAAGTCTATTGCACATTACCTATTAGTATGAAAAAAAGCTGAAGTTCCCGGGGCACNCACATTACCTATTAGTATGAAAAAAAGCTGAAGTTCCCGGGGCACACGGCAGGTGTCTTGCACATACATCGGCTTCTTCCAGCGTAACTTGGTACGCCGAGGCAGTGGCCAAGCTTGCGACTGTCTGCCGCACAAACACAAAAGGAAAATATCAATATGACCTAGAAATTGTTTACACCGATTAGATGTTGCAATGTTACAGAAAACAGAAGGAAAAAAAAAAAGTTCGCATTGGCTCGAATAGTATGTCTCTTAGTCCTTTTGAGTGTTGTTAAACTATGTGACAAAACTGTAATCACTAACCTCAAACACTTTACTGCTGCAAACATTCACTATATAAAAGCATTAGTCATTTATAAGAACAAGAGCTCTTAGACTTTTTCTTCTAAATTAATGTAAACTTTCTTTGGTAAATTACATTTGTCAGGTTTTGTGGCAAAAGGCTAGAACTGCCAGGGCCGATATACTGATATTTTATTAAAATGTTCTTTATACAGATACGAACAAGTAAACATCAAAATACTACTATTTAAAAATTATACCATGAATTTTAATATATATAAAACACCTGGAAACAAAGTACCTATTTCAAGAAACACATGGCATATTTAGGCATGTTATATCACACATGGCTGCATGTCCATTGTTTGGATCAAATTTGCCCTTATTTAACTTTTACCGGCAAACACAGGTTCACATTTTCGATTCACAGAATGAACTGCATGCGTGATCCACCTCGTGTAGGCTTTAATTTGTGGTTATGAACACGTTGGTTCCATGATAGATTGGTATGCAAGCAGATCATGCTGCCTGTTTATCTCGTGAACGAACAGATACAACACATGAATGACTCACTACTGTTGTTCTGCACACCTCTTGGTGCGCACTGATGCATTGTGGTGTGGCGCAACACTGTCTGCAGTCTGATGTCAAACATTTTCACATAGCTCCTGACAATTTTGGGAACTTCAGCAGCCAGCCACACGGACGAATGGCTCACTTCTCATCAATATTCCATGCTCAACAGCTAACTGGTTAGCCTTAAAATTCACATCTGATATGCCCAAACACATATCTGTCAAAAACGATGTGCTTTTCCCCCACTCCTAGAACCTCGGTTCTCGTCAACTTTCATGTGTCCATGTCATTCCCAAAAATTTCTCAGGAAGTTCTTTTGCGAAACCATTTTTCGAAGACCGCCATCTTCTGCTTGGAACACCCATCTACTTGGTAGGAGAATCGCACGATGTCACCACTCACCATCCTACTATTTTCGCCATTCAAGGAGGAGGCATACCAATAGAGAATGCCATTATTGCCTGCCAAGATGGTCACATACTACTGTACTTTTAGAGCATCGCCATTTGCTCCCCCCCCCGCCAACATTCCAGTATGGGTTACTACAAAAGAAAAAGTGTGCATGCAGCACAACCCTCTACCCACACTCCTGAGGAAGTGCAGCAGTGATGAGGCAGTGTGTNCACAGCAAAGAAGGATTGGCTGATTTGATGTCAGCATGTTTTCGGGGGCCTATTGTGCCACAACAGCAGTAGCATTCACATACAAATGTGACAAATGGGAATGATCCAAACTGTGCCAATTGTGTTCACAGTGGACCATTGGTCAAACTATTTACATTGATTCAACATTACTGTCAGTGCATAGACCTGAGATGTGTACTTTGTCTTAATGAGATTATTGACACATCAACCTCTCATTGAATGAGTGTGTTTAAGTTGAGTGAAATTTTGAAATTTGCAACTCTTGTCAGACCCAGTAGGTACAGGATACTATCGCCCCTGTCTTTATGGGGTATGTGTGCAAATATGCATACACTAGTAGGTGAGACGAAATTGCTCAGTAATGCTTACAAGTACTTAGTGTTTTCAAGTGTTTGGTGAAAGGTATCTCACAGTCAGAAAGTTACGTAATGCAACCAAACAGGTTTTTCACATTTTTACACTACAGTGCATAACAAGAGCTTTCAATTGTTTCACCTATCACCATGCCTTCTGGCATTCTTGCCAGCAACCTACTCTAAGCACACTGTCAACAACTCGAATTCACCAACACAAGCAGACACCATCACCTGCGACATGTGCAGCTGGTACACTCATCGGTGGTGGATGTCCATGGAGAGGTGGCTGGAACATCGAAGGGGGTTATTGCATTGTTCACAGTGTACCATGTACCTGCTTGTACAGCTGACATGCCTACCGGTCAGCATCATCAACTCCTTTCTCTGCCACATTACTCTGTTGGCACGCTCCATAGTTACAGCAATCAGCACAAATTACTGCTCCACCTGTCAAAATCACCACATTGACATGTTTCCATTTGCTGCGGACGTTTTTGCAGGGCTGTTAACAGAAAATCCTCAGGTTTTATTACTGACCGTACTAATAACCTGCAATGTTATGGAGGCTGTGAAGAGGAATATCCTAGCTGTGCTGACAGATAGCTTGGCGAAGAAGCGTGAGTGTTGATATGCAATTGTGCACTATGTCGTCACATGGACGGAGTTCCAGAAAGCTTTTAGCTACCTCTTTATGCACATAGCCTCACAATCCTACTAGTACAGCAGCCTCACGGTGTTCGCCAATCGCAAAATCAGTATGGTTCAACATTTTTACCCCAACATGTTGACGACTGAAGTGCTGAAAGAGGTGGCTTCTACTGTCCATTCAAGTTATGCAGCATGATTGTGTAAATCATTCATTCAACAGTGGATGATTTCATCTGGTCATTAAAGATCCTGGAACAGAACTCACATCACAGTTAAAAGCTGTGCCATGGACACTTTCTGCACTGTGTATGCGATGAAGAGCATTCCTGTGTACATACTAGTAAACAATATGATAGTTGAGGTCCTGGAAAACGCTGAAGCAAATTAAGGCTGGTTCCATGGAAATGTGCCCTGTTCTTGAACACCCAACATATTCTTACCTCAGTTGCGAGGGACAGTAATACAGCTGGCATAGCGAGTGCTCTAACTGTATGCTACGAGGATCTACTTCAGCTGGCAAATAACCACTTTGGGGAAATTGCCCATCGAAATAGGTCAGCCCGACACCCCATGCTCCTAATAAATGAGTGCTTTTCCAGCTGGACTTTACAGCAGATTGTCATTTCAGAACATAATAGCAACAGGTTGACAGCAATCTTCAATGCCATTGCTGCCACTGCAGAGTAATCCAATTTGAACTTGTACAATGTGACATGAGCCAGGCATCCACGTGTGCTCTTGTGACCACTTGCACCTCCGCAGTCACTTACACCACCTAGCCAATACCAGGCTAAAGTGAACACTTGGTCGCGAGTACATCAGAACGGGTCCGCAAAACGGAACACACCCGCCTCGTCATGTACTACGTTACTCAAGTGACAGTCTTGCTTTATTTACCTCAAGAGGTAACTTGTGGGAAAATAACGAGCGGTCCAACTCGGTGCCCCCCTGAACGCCACAGCCGTCAGGTGCCCTGGCAATTAGAGGGAACATTGGCGCAACTCGCGCTGCAATGCCCAACGTCCTTCCAACCTGCGCAATGTCGACCGGCCTGCTGGCTAGAATAATAGTGCTACGTGACTCCAAGTGCGGCTAAAGAGGGAAATAAAATCCTGAATAAGTACACAGTGCTCAAAATACCGTAACCAAATTAATTAGTCATTCTTTTACTAAAACCTCAAAAGAAAATGGCTAACCACATCCCTTTCAGGTATGGATTCGTCCAGCCCACCCAAGATTGAACACTTGACTCGCCC
>NQII01000196.1:601020-645680 GCA_002778355.1 Clitarchus hookeri | reverse complement strand
GGGGGGGGGGGGGGGGGGCCACACACCCCGGAAACTGACATGTTACTGTAATAATGTTTGTGTACAATTCACCCACAAAATGTTTTCATTTCGGTTGGCTGTTGCATGTTCACTTTCGGTAAGGCACACTGTGTGGTTAACTTTGGTGCAGTTTACACACAGAATTGTCCCATTTCGGATGCCTGCACACGTGATTTGTTTGGCAATAGGAGGGTGCCAACTTCTACGAATTTGTCTGCATGCAATTTTTCAGCAAATAATCACAAGTAATTTCCAATTTATTATTGCATAACACATTTCCACTCCACTTTTGGAGGTGTGTGCCACACTCAAAGTCATATATGTGTTAACTATTTGCTTTTCGTAAGGATTCCACACACACCTGGTTAGCATTCATTAACAACTCATCCTCTATGTGGACGCTGCTCGCCTCCCACCAAGGATAACTGGGTTATATCTCCAACTGGATAACTCCAGATTTTCGCAAGTGGGAATCGTGCTAGACGATGTCGCTGGTCGGCGGGTTTTCTCCGGGATCTCTCGTTTCCCCCACACTTGCACTGCTACATACTCACCTCGCTTCACCCTCATCGGTTCTCAAGACCTCGATGTTAGGAGCCGCCCAAATCTCTTTAATCCCCGACTCCAACAGGAAGCTCGGAAAATGTTTTTGTTTAAGAGTATAAATGACCATAGCATTAATAGTGCTGCCCGCTGCAGAGCCTGGCCGTGTTCACTCTCATTACTGTATGACTTGGGAGCTCAAACGCTGAGACATTTGATGCAAACAGTAATCTCCCCGGATATACGCTGTTCATGGTACAGTGAGCACTTTTGAAGGCCTATTTACTTTTTTCTAGCAGACATTTTTTTATTGTTTAACCACGTTTTAAAATAAATATTGCCATCTAAGTAATAAACACAGTGCGTATATTTCACTGGACTCAAAAGTTAACGCCTAAAGCTACAATAAAATATATTTATCCACTATTATTACAAATGAGAGTATGCTCACTTTACCGCGAATAACGTATATCTTGCTTAAAGTCCTGAGCTTGTTGGCACGCTATAGAACAATGCAGCTGAAAACCTGCCTTCTAGCATCAATTTCATTCCGCGAACTGACTGCTCTAGAGCTTCACAACCTCATCAAACCGACAATGTCCCTAAAAAAATTAATACTACATTCACAATGCACACTAGTAACTAGAAATTGTTTTATACTCAACATTTGTGAACCCTTTGTCATCATTACACCACTCAATCAAGATGTGTGATGTTGCCATAGTAGAGTGAAATAGATTTTATGTTCTAATAGCTATTTTACAATTGTATTACTTTCACTGATAGTTTTAACATTAGCCTCAGTAGGTTTATTATGACCACGAGAACGTACAGTATTGTATTTAAAATTAGTTTCGGCCAAGTCAACACATCAGTTACAAATGAGTGACTTTAGGATTCCTTTATTGCAAAACAACTAAAGTACACTCAATGCCATAAAAAAAAAAAGTCATACCCAGGATGCATTGAAATGGAATTAAACTTGCAACATGAAACAGTATGACTTTGTGAAGTTCACATATTTTCAAGATGCACACTTGTCTCAGTCAAGTAGTTTACTTTCCTTAATAATTTGGGTGAAATACTGGTGTCTTGATCTTGGTCAATTGTTCGTCTCCTGGCTGCTAGTGTGTCCCAACCACTGGCTTAACACACTGCTGCGTGTCACCAATTGCTGCCTGAAGAACCTGGCCCAATGTTGTGACCGTGCATTAGCATGGGAATCAATAATTCAATCAATCAATCAATCTCTCTCTCTCTAGCGTGTCTGAGTTTAGGCTTTCCATTTCCATTTTAAAATTTACAGTAAATCCCCGATTTTATAAAAGTGTCACCATCCTTGAGAATGAGAGTGTAAAATTGGTGCAGACAAAATTTGGCCCCCAAAATAACTCTTGAAATTGTGGTAAAGTTTTTTGGACATTAAGTGTAAGTTTTATCGTCTCCGGTGCAAAAATGTGTGTTCAAATTAAATATTAATGTTATTAACTTGGCAGACTTTTAAAAAATTAATGTTATCCCACAAAGGTATACATAAATCCACTTGTCACAAAAAAATTTAAACATTAAGCACTGCGCAATTTTCAACAAGCACAAATTTCATTTTCAATTCCTTCTTGTGGAAAAATTAAAAGTTTTACTTAAAATTCAATATTTTAAATATCTTTAGAATAAAATAATACTCCAGAATGTTATGCACAACCACGTAACACCAAAAAGTACGTTTAAACAGATCACATCATAATTATCAGTGAGGGCACATTCCATTTTCAATTGCTTCTAACAAGAAATAAAAAGTTATATTAAAGATATATAAATTTATTTAAATACTCAAATGTTTTCAGGATAAAACAGTACCCCAGAAAGATAAGTAAGACCACTTGTTGAGGCCAAAAGTTTATACAGTACGCCACATCATTTTTAGAAAGCACAAACTCCAGTTTCAGTTACTTCTTGCAGGAATATCAGTGGTTTAATTGAAAAAATTGCAACTGTTAGCAGGAAACATCTTCCATCGCACTAGAAAATTCAGCTTGGCTTTCTGTGACATCACCTTTAAATTTGACCTAGTTTGACACCTCTGTATTGGAGGGCTCTGCCCGGTTTGTGTATGAAGTGTGCTGCAGAGGTTTGGTAGAAAACATACAATTTTTAAAAAAACGTTACATATTTTGTAGCAGTGTCTATCAACATGAAAAGTATTTTTAAAATGTGTAAACGACTGTGGCGCTGTTTCTGCACTTGTATGGTGATATGTGAACGTTCATACTCCGCATATTATGAACTTCGGCTGTGAACTGTCTCACGAAATGTTAAATAAACATATATAACAAATACTCTGGAACTTGAACTTATTTCTTAATTAATCGGCATCCATTTTACTGAGTCTCGTGTTCTACCTCTGAGATATCATAGCCGTGGCAACGTAACATCGGCAGTGTAACTGCAAGCCGAACGTTACAAATGCTTTGTGCTCAAAAAAGTTTCCAATTCTCATGCAACTCCAAGGGTTGTTTTTATAGCACTAGAAATGGCTACAATGGATGTTTAGAGAATCAGCTTTAGCTGCTAAATTTTCTAAACACACACTTCAGACTAGTCTAGATGGGAACGAAGGATATTCAAACGTGTGTGGATAGAGGGGAGAGAAGTATGGGAAATAACAAACTACACTTTAGTGACATCGTGCATTGCACGAGGATTACAGAGCAAGGACCTTATGCAGTCTGCAGTTTTCAACAAAATCTTTCTTTTTTTTTTAATTTTGCAGCATATCAATTAATGACAGTGACATTACAACCCCTATACGGGCTAGTAAACATATTTTTAATGGATTTTAATTGTAATTTCTTCTATTTTTTCCAGGATTTTTTTTTTTTGTTTCTGAGAATCACTTAGTAAAAGTATTGTATTCATAAAATCTGAGATTGTAAATTAGTTTTTCTACTATAATTAGTAACCTAACCACCTATTCTTGCTGTATTTTATAATTCACACAATTTTTAGTGTAGGCTGGTGTGCATTTGCAAACAAATAACCAAGTAATGCTGTATGTAACATGTTCTACTCAAGGATGTTTATTTCTATTTGATGACTGCCAATGTAGGGGAAATATTTAAACCACATCCACACATTCGTGTAGGATTACTGTTAATAAGCAATATTAAAACGTGTATGATAATGAAAAATTAATATTGTCTTCAATATAAACATTGTCCCACATGTTATATTTACCATCCTATTTATTTTAATTTGGATTGTTCAGAATTCAGCAGGGAAAAATGAAAGTTAGTTGTGAACAAATTTTCATACTTTATATGTTTGTATATTTGCACAAATTATTTCAGAACTTCCATCCATGACCTACACCAAGCAAATCCTCTATGAAAACAAATCTAAAAAATTTGCCACAAAATCCCAATAAAATGTTACTTCCAAAATCCGGCAGCACCGTGGTGGATAGATATAATTTTAACAAAAGTTAATCATACTACTTTATGAAGTGTCCGACTGTGGCTCAATCTTCCAGATAAAAGATCACTCGAGCATATTTTGTACTAACAACTTTAATACTTCTCATTTGATTTTCACACTGGTACAAAAATTTCAAGCTAGTAGCATGTTTTACAAACTGTCAGATGTGAAGAAATAATTTATACTCTACCATTAGTGTTGCCAAATTAAACAAGTAAAATTTTGGATAGAAATTTATTCACAAATTTTTATCGTCTCCATTTTCATGCAAGATTCATGGTGTGCAGGCCACATTTAGTCAATATGGACGTAAGCAGTTCCATTTTTAACATTGCATATGTAAATTTCTTCAAACTTTACTACATACGTTAAATTACTGCATAATGGGAACTGGGCTGTAACAACTTAGTCCAGTGTAATGACAGCACTTACAACAGGATCACTAAAAAAAAACTCACCTGTACACGAGAAACTACTGAGTGAAACACCAGCAAATGTAAAACAGTTCCCATTTCACCTTAAAAAAAATTTTCCATGGGTTTTTACAGTTTTGTTGTATTGTCATTGCCAATTTACTATTTTTTTGTTACTTTAATTTAATAATTCCATGTGATTCACAATTTTTCCGGAAAAAATGTCGTTGAGTTGAATAAACACTACTTTGCGTTTCCTTGCAAATTTCACGAGCTACGGCCTCCGTATTACGTCTGTAGCTGGTGGAACAAGAGAACAGGCAGTGATGGCACGACTAAGTTTAAACAACCTCGTGGGACAACTGTATGCTGCAAAGTTCAGTTTCGCACACAGATTGCTTCAACTACATATTTTCACATACCAAAGTTCTTTATCATTTCAAGCTTGCATGTATTCTTCTTCTCTGGTGTTCACACAGATACCGTGAAACATCTCCGAAGGTCATCTAATGCTGAAAGGATTATATATTTAACATTTTGCAAAAAAAACTACAGTTATAAATAAGTTTATCGTATATTTACACTTATACAATGGTAATAATAAATTTGTAAAACAATTTTGAATCCTTCGAGGATGAAATATACTGTTTCTTTGCACAACTATGTAACCCTACAAATTTTCTTTTTTTTTGTTTTCTTTTTAATTTTTTTTATACAAGGTACCTGTTATTTTACAGTCCACAAGGTCACTTTTAGGCTTCTTCAACTTTCTTGTTCACTGGCTTCACGCACGTCAGCCTATAGCAGCCTTTATTTCATTGCTTTTTTTTTTTATTATCAACAACATAAATTTAATTTTTTTTTTCATTTGAGAATACATAAATAACCAATTATAACTATTCACAAAAACTTATCTCAAAACAACTTAATGAGAAGCACTCAACAGCAAAACACCTTCTTTGGTAAAAATATTAAAACTATAGACATTTTTTTGGTAAGTTAACAAACATTATACAAAAATCAAATTTATAGAAAACATGCATGTAAAATATTATTTGCATTATATCAAAACAATAAATTATATTCAACTTTCCTGCATATTTAATAAATTACAAAACATGAGTTTACACCAATGTTATTCTTACAAATGAGTATAAAGAGAAGCCATTCAAATAAATAAAAGACAAAACCAAATATATTATTTTTTAAACTCAGCATCCACCAAATTTTTTCTCCAGAGAAAATTAACAAGTTAAATTATGTTAGTTATAGATGATGCAGAAATTTCAGTACAAAATAGATATATTTTTCTACCTAAATGCACCCTGTACATAATAACAAAACGTCTTTTTGTTTGCAAATTGTAGTAAAACACATTAAATAATGCTTAGCTCAAAAATAGTACAAAGAAGCAACAAAAAATCAGGAAGATAAAAATAATAAGAAATTTGTCCACATTTGTTCAAATTTATCAATGTGTTAATCAGCTGTATGAACTTGCACACCATTGTGGAAAACAGCACAGGAACGAAACAATGAAAATCATGTACAATGTTATGAAATTACATTATTATAGATATTCTTAACACAGTTTGGTCAAACGAATAAAAATTATCTTGCCATGCAGTTTTGAAATAGAAAATAACTTGAGAGCAAAAAATTTCACAGATTTGGATCTCTTGATTAAACTGTTAGTGGTAGATACTAAACAATGTAACAAGTGCAAGAGGCAATTCTCTCAATGAAGGACTAAAATATATCATATTTGAAACATGAATTGGCCCCATTTGCACAATGAACACCAACATTTTTAATGATAAAACTGTCTGAGAAGGGACTACACAGATGTGGGGGTCGAGAAATGCATTACTATGCATACAGTTTTCATAAGAGCCACTTTATTTTAGCATAAACTTTAGCAAAAGTAATCGAAATCCCACTGCAGCTACAAACTACAGTAGCTAAAACAATACAATAATTATTTTTAAGTGTTCAGCATTTTTCAGTGAAGAAACCAANCAGCTACAAACTACAGTAGCTAAAACAATACAATAATTATTTTTAAGTGTTCAGCATTTTTCAGTGAAGAAACCAATGAAATGCAGTCTTCAAATACTGGGGTCGCTCAGGCATACTTTACAATTTAATAATGGGCAGCATGACGCCACTTCATGTACTACACGACACATTATCAATGTTACCAGTGTGCGGAGATAAATCCAGCCACTGCACAAACTAATTAGCTAGCATCAACTTGTATTCTCACAGCCCTGGCTATCTGAACAGGAACACTGTCAACATGCACTTTTTACCCTCAACGGGAACTTGAGCGAGGTACAATTACAAAGTGTGTGTACTTGTTTAAAGTGACTTTGTAAAAACTATCTCAAAGATACATTATATTCATCATTTAAGAAAACTACATCTCAAGACGTTCAAAACACTGCAGTAGAAAAGGATAAAATCTGGTGATATCTCTGGCCATAAATAATACAAATACTGATGAAAATAAATTAATATCAATCATTTACACTACGCTGCTGAATAAACAGTATTTTTACATCATTTGTTTCTTTGTAGTGCATAATCATGAGTGTTGCTACTTATATAACTGCGAGGGGAAACCCTTTACTTTAGCGTGCAACAAAAATTTTAACACTGCTAATTACAATACGTAATTTGCACCAAATGCATGTAAATAGTCTAGATGATAACTGCACCTTAGACATTCTGCTAATTTCCTTGTAGCTAGCATCAGCCACATTTTGTTACCAATTCCGGCAAGGGGGTGAAACTGTTAACTATACCCCTGTTCTTTTTTTCGTAATTCCACCTAACCACGTCAATAGCTTAAAAGCCACATACGAGAGATGTCAATTCTGCTGATTAGTAAGTCAAATCAATTATGAAGTTGACAATTGTTAGGCTTGCAAGTGCGAAGAACTAACCCACTGCTTCATACTTGAAGCAGGAAGATATTCACAGTTCAAAAATAATCCTAAGGGGTATTTAAATGCAATACTGGTTGATANTTCATACTTGAAGCAGGAAGATATTCACAGTTCAAAAATAATCCTAAGGGGTATTTAAATGCAATACTGGTTGATACATCGGATGCCCCAAATTAATGTTTACAATCTTTAAACCGTAATAACAGAGGAACTTGTTGAGTGAAGTCGCCAAACGTGAGGATATTCATAGACCCAGCACACACAGCTGCGGCAGTTCACAGTTCCATTCAATTNATATCGGATGCCCCAAATTAACGTTCACAATCTTTAAACCGTAATAACAGAGGAACTTGTCGAGTGAAGTCGCCAAACGTGAGGATATTCATAGACCCAGCACACACAGCTGCGGCAGTTCACAGTTCCTTTCAATTTAAACATTGCCTCATAGGAAAACCACCATGTCGGTAAAATGCTCATTGTCACTGCACTTGTGCACAACCCACTCACAAAATTTGACAGGCTTATCTGGGGCATCTTCATTTGTGGTGTGAAGTAACATGGAAATGTAGTGCCTCCAATTTATTTGCTTTAAATGTGACGGATACTTGATTTACTTACACCTGACTCTCAAAACAACTTGCAGTACTGACTTTAGACTTCCCAGGGGAACAAACGAATATGTGCAACACCGCCTCTACACTTCCTTCGTCCTTTTGCCATTCCCTTCTCGCCTCGCCAAACTTCGTTCATGTCGCACAGACCCAGACGTCCGTTCTACTGAAGCTTGCTATGTAATTGCGTCGTTACACGTGATGGTGGCGTCGTATTGAATTCTGCTCTCCATTGTCTCTGCACCCCCATCTTTTTCTCACATTTCCAATACCACTTAAGTTACTCTTAAAAAAAACCTGGTCACCTCCGCCATTAGTTTCTCTATTAGTCCAGTTTAAAGAATCTAAACATTAATTTGGGACACCTGGTAATACTTTTGAACTTAATTAAAGATTATTCTAAAATGAAAACCCATATAAACCAACCGAGTACGGTGCACTACTTCCCAACTTACTGACAGATGTATAATGATATTAAAAAACGTAAAACTTTAAAACCTACTATCAACACATGGTTTTTGTCAGAATACATTAAGATCCTCAAAATGATTGACTGAATCATTGTCACAACCCATGAACGTTTTATGAAACATTTTATCAATCACATATATAAAATAAGTTTTTTTTAAATTTTTCTCTAGAGTGGAGGTTGAAGTTACAGAGATGCATGCTCAAATTACATACACCCACTACTGTAATCATATTGCTAGAACAAGACACTTTGTTTACAGTTATCCTAGATTATCCCACGAACTTCGCAGGAAGACACATTAATTAATTTTATATAATTAATATGAAATATTTTTATTTCCTGTACACACTCAACACAGCACTTGCCAATAGTAAATGCAAACATTTGCATGTTACACCTGTTGCTGTTGCAAGCACGACAGCCACGACGATGGCGGTTCGAAAGTAAACAATAACCATTTCACGTAGCAAACATAAATAAGTAACGTTCAAGTTGCATATAATTTTAATACCTACAAATTACCATTTTAGCACGGAGTATAGTTTGTTACACTAACAGCTCTTTTATAACCAAGTGAGAAAAATATGGCAGTCTACCTTCCTTTCACAACATTAGATAAGCCGCTTTGTAATACAATCCACATTTACGTGCTATCACTCAAAATGTTTATACTTTTTCCACAATTGTATTGGCAATATAACAAGTTCATTCAATCCAAAATAACTTCCCAAATTATATCAACATACATATGGCCGAATTTTAACTGCTGTAATTCACAAGTATGTTCTCTATCTGGAATGGATTGGAAACTATGTCTTAAGTGCTCATGGTACAACAAAAAAAAAAAAAATGTTTCAAGTAACTTGCAGCTAGCAGAGTTCCTTTTTGCTTACATCAGAAATGTATATTGTCATCAGTACCTAACTTTCTGAAGCCTGTGCCAATAGCTCAATACAAATATGCATGAATATAATGCTTTCATAAACATTTTACCATTCCATTACAATGTTATAATTTAACCGGGGTTCATTTCCAATACTGGTGAACATTCTCCAACCTTGCATCCTATTACCACTTACCAACAATGCCTTCATAAAGTTAAGTAAATAATTCACTCCGAAATTGGCTGCTATAAAAACATCTGAATCCTAAAATGCAGGGTTCATGACTGCTGAATACTAAAGCTGATTATGGAAATTTACCTCATGAAATAAAGCTTTAAAAAAATTAAAATTCCATAGCGTTGGTACTGCACGCAAAATTACAGACTACAAAATATGTATCCGTGTTTAAGTTCCCAAGAAAAATATTTAAAGACAAATGTAAAATTTATTTAATATTTATTTTTAATACATGTACCATTTGGCATCTCAGTTGCTAATTTAATCCTTAATAAGACCGTGACAAAAAACAATCAGAACTCTGATTTAGTTCAATCAAGTAATTTAAACAAAGACAATTTTTTACTTATGTCAGATTTGCAATGAAGGTCTCCTACTGAAATATGTAAACAGTTATTATCATGGGGGCCACAGAGGCTGAGCGGCTAGACTGCTCGCCTACCACCTAGGCGAACAAGGTTCAATCCCCAGCTAGGTCACTTCCGGATTTTTGCGAGTGGGAATAGTGCAGGACAATGGCGCTGGTCAGTGGGTTTTCTAGGGGATTGCCCGTTTCCTCCGCCCTTGCATCCGGTGCTGCTATATTTTCATCTCATTTCACCCTCATTGACTGTCCAGACCTCATTAAAAGCACCCAAATCTCCCAACTCAACCGTTATCATCATAATATTAACATTGCATATTTTTTTGAATATTTGTTGGCCTTAAACAAGCCTAGGGTTTCCAACATTTCATCAGAGACAATACTTCTGAACAGTATAAGCAGTGTGGATGCTCCAGTGCCGGAAACGTTTGTTTTTAATTTTAATGCAAACTTATTTATATAAAAATAACCTATTTTTCCCTTATGACTTACAGTTGTAGCAGTCCAGTATGCAAAAGAAACATTTAGTAAAATTTGACGACAGAGATAATTTATTTTGGTACTTTCATAATCCCGAATAATGTGGCATGAAAATAGAAGCAAAAGAGAATTAAATATCTAATACGGTCAGTTGCTTCAAGCCATGATCACTAGACAGAGAAAACAATCCATCATTCAGTAAACCATTGCATCATTACAGAAAAAGAAAATAGTCAGAGGAACCTTAAAGGGATTAAGTTCCTTGTACTAATTACAAAGTACTCATTCCTTTGAATTTATTCTTGCACAACACTGCAAAATATGTAATATCTAATCTACAACACAGGCCAACAAAAAAATATTTTGTGAAAACTTTTTAAATAAATGCAGCTGAATCTTATGTATTTTTGGGTACTGAAACCAAATATGGCATCAGTTTTTTTGTATCGCCCACAGTTATCTCGCAATATGCAGTTGTATTTAAAAATGTGATGTATGCGATTGTATTTAAAAAAAAATTAATTACATACATTTTAAGTGTTTATTTTTTGGTATTTCTTTTCTCTCTTCTCTTTGAAGCTTCTTATGTAGCTTTTTCTCCGATGTGATGCATTTTGTTGTTCTCGGTGAAGTGACCAGCAGCAATCACCCATCATACAGACATTCCACGGTCCCTGGTAACGTTTCTCCATCACTTTGATGTCTTGGTGAAACCGCTCCCCCTGCTCTTCACTCACATCACCCAAGTTGTCAGGGAAAAAGTCAGGATGGTTGTTTAAGAAGTGGACTTTAAGGCTCATCAGGCATCCCAGATTTTTGAACTTGTCTATCATATTAGCTACGATAAGCTCATAGTTTGGGTCTTTAACATTGCCTAAAAACTTAGATCACAACTTGCTTAAATTATATCCAAGCCTCCTTTTCCTTTGATGTAATTTTTGTTTCCAAGTTGGAATCGAACATAATTTTACGAATGTCAGGCCCAACGAAAACCCCTTCTTTCAGTTTGGCTCCTGATAAATGAGGAAACTTTTCAAATAAATAATTAAACATTCACCATATTTAGGCAAGACTTTTACAAACTGTTTTATTAAATCTAATTTAATGTGACGAGGTGGTAGAAGAATTTTTTTTGGATCTATTAAAGTTTTTATGCAAAATGTTTTTCTTGCAGGCCAATGTTTTGTGGACCAGTGTCGATCCCTTGCTCTGCTGTCCCACTCAAATATAAAACATAGAAATTTAGTAAATCCCTTTTGTTGGCCTAGGAGCATGCAAACAACTCTCAAATCTCCACGGATCATCCAATTGTGAGCAGGATAGTTAATTTCCTTTAAAATAATGTCTAGATTTTCGTAAGTTTCCTTCATATGGACTGAATGAGCCACAGGCAGTGAAGCATAAGTATTACCATTGTGTAAAAGAACAGCTTTCAAGCTAGTTTTTGATGAGTCTATAAAAAGCCTCCATTCTTCATTGTTGTACTCAATTCCAAATTCATTCATTAGACCACCAATATCATGGCAGTACACCAAATCCTGTTCTTGCTCTAAAAAAACTTAGCGAACTGTTGATCACTTGTTCTATATTGATAAATAGATGCTCCAGGTGCCAACAAATGTTTTCTTTTAGCCTAGAGCCAAGCAATTCAGTTTTCTCTTTAGTCAAACCCAAATCTCTTACCAAATCATTTAACTCAGCCTGTGTAAACAACCGAGGTCAGAGCACATGGGCAAACAGTCGTACCACCACTGCCAACCTAATTTCATTTAGATTTACTGTATGTTTTATTATATTAATAATGTATATCAAGTATATAAAAATGTATATAAAAATATATAAATAAAGTACATAAAAAGGACAGATATTAGATAAAAAATGAATTTCTCACATTTTGTACATTCAAATGTGAAAAAAATGGTGGGTGTTATGACTTTTTTATTATTGTTTTCGAACTCAGCACACCAAAAAACATAAGAATCCTGCAAAATCATTAAAAAAGTTTTTTTAACGTTGGCCTGTGTAATTGTTACTAACTGTGATGTACAGTTCAAAATAGGTAGCAATGAAAGTTAACAAAAACAATAAAAATTTTAACACAATGGTAACTACATCTAATGCAAGACTATAAGAAAGTCTACACACATTATTTCATACTTGCCTGAGTGGTTCATTAAATTTTTTATATAAAAAAAATTGAAACTGTTTTTCTCCTTTTGTAAGAGGCTGCTCTCATATACATAGTGAATCAGACATTTATATGTAGGGCATGATGATTGAGGAAAGGAAAAACTGAATGACGTTTTGCACTTTAACAGCTCTGCATTTTTTAAAGACAACTGACAATGGAATCACTCCTTCACTCTGTTTTATCATAAATTATTATTCTACTGATGGTTGCATTAAAGGTACTTGGCACTAAATAAGTACAAAATACATGATAATACTGTAACAAAATAATGATTGTGCATGCGTGTGCGTATTATATATGCGCTCCCACACACACGCACACACTCCGAGAGTTCAGAAATTGTTTGACAATTTAAAGGGGTGGCAGGGTAGGCCAAGACAAACACTTTCTTTCATATATATAACACGTATCCGGAAAAGTCCCCTACCAAGCTGTGCACTCAGTTTGTATTTGGTGCGCTGCATGGGCCATGTATGTGTGGGCAGAGCAGAGAACACAGGTGCAGTGTGGAGCGGGGCGGAGCCCAGCCGGCCTGCAGGTGGACAGCGGACAGTCCCCATTTGTCATCAGTAATGAATTGAGGTTATGGTGCCATACAAGTTTGTAGAACTAGGTGACATGGTGTATGTTTATGGGGAGGAGACAGCGTTACAGTTGAAGGGTCACAAATTTACACGGAGCATTATCCCGACAGGCGGCAGCAGAATTGGAAAACGTTCATTCGGGTTTTCAGACACCTACGCGACACAGGACAGTTTCAACCAAATCATCATAATGTTAAGAGCCAGGGGATGTGCTAGAACACCCAGTTTTCAGGAAGAAGTTTTTGATCACGCGACAGCACAACCCTACACAAGCACCTGTTAAATTGCGCACAACATGGGTGTCTGCAATTGAACAGTTCGGAAAGTGTTGCACGTGCGACAGTTGCGCCCATACTGCCTACAGGAAGTGCAGGCGCTAACCCACGAGGACTTTCCCACTTTGCTTGCAATTTTGTGAGTGACTTTTAGCACACATTTATTGACAATTCACGTTTTGATGAGATCATATAGTGGTGTGTTGCAACCCATGTGAAACACATATTGGGTCATATCGCACACATACACTGTGAATGGTTGGGCTGGACTTGTCAATAATTACCTAACTAGGCCATACATTTTCCCACCCCGCCTGAATGGTAATATCTACCTACAATTTCTGAACGCGACGCTGCCTGTTTTGATGGACGACTAGCTATTAGCTGTGTGGCAACATATGTGGTTCTAAAATGACGGCGTCCCCACCCCCTTCAAGCTTGCTGCATGGGAGCACTTGAAGAATGACACCTTCCCTAATGATGGGTGGGGAATGGAGGGCTAATAACTTGGCCGTTCAGGTCTCTTGACAACACTCTTAGACTTTGTCTTGTGAACATTCAAAAACTAGCTTGCATCCAGTGTCATATAATTTTATTTTTTAAAGGGTTTGAAAAATTAGGGGTAGCTTGCATTAGGTGTCTGCTTACAATCAATTACACACGGTACTTTACTCCGATTTTTTTTCTGCAATACTTAAGAAAATTGTAACTAGTTTCTGCATTAATCTAAACACAGAATGAGAGAATAGTATGCTCTTGCCAGTGAAACGTGACTAATGTTCCAGGTGTACGATTGCGTCAGAATATGAATTTGAAAGAAGAAAATGCGGAATTGCTTTCATGTTGCCTGGTGATAAGAAAAATAACACCACCCTATTTCAGGTCTCTATTAATAAGGTACAACTGGTACTATATTTCCCAAATTCTCCAACTATAAATCTACCATGTTTTTAAAGTGAAAATAATAACCACTTTTCCATGTCCTTACTTATACAAGGACAAATTAGTAAAGTTCGGTACATTAACATTGTGCACAACAGGAACACCAATGTTAGCTTTGTGCCACGCATTCTGCCACTGAATGAGCCTTGCACTATTTTTTTGTGGGTTGTATTGCAAGAAAAAAATATTCAAATAATGATCAGATCACGTATTCTTCAGCAAATTTGAGATCATTTCAGTACATCACCGAGGGTTGGATGAAAACAGTAATTCAGAGTACATAACCTTATAATTTTATTTGCCAAGATTTTTTACTAAAAGAAAATTGTTTCTCCAAGAGCATTATTAAATCACAGAATATATACCTATTGCACAAATTATGGTATTAACCACTTAAATAACCAGCGGTAGCAACATCTGAAAATTCCTTGGCAAACAATTCTTTCCAAGAATTAGTTTACACAAACACTGCAGGCGCATAACTTTCAATGAAAAAAGTACACACAGAATTCAGTAGGTTAACTACAAGGAGCCCACAAGAAAAAGAAAATACTAAGTGATGATGCTTGATCACAGTGATAAAAGATGTTTGTACAATACTATCACAGATGAAGAAAATTCAGAGTTATTGCAGAAGAAAACAGCACTTGCTACCACCAGGTTACAAAATGCAGCTACCTCAAGTAAATGTTATAAATAACTTGCTCAGCATACGACTTGATAATAACTAATGACTTGAAGCGACTAATGTAAGGGTCTTAAAGTACTTGGATTTTTGAGTAGTGTTTCTGACCAACACTTCAAATTCAGCTAGATATTTTTTTTCACGCTATAAATATTCAAGTCTTTTTTAGCTACAGATTTAATGGTTTATGTTCATATTAACAGTAAGGTCTAATAATATAAATTTATGATTTAAGTAATTCAGAAAGATTAGTTGAGCACTTACCTCACATTAGTACAATTAATCAGAAAAACAACACAATTTAACCTAACTCCTTTATACTTTTTAAGATGCGACAACATTACAGGACAAGCCACAAACAAGAAATAGAATATTTATTTGCCACTTAGGGAATAGGTTATTATAAGTATACACTGCAATTATTATTTTGTGAGAAAATACTATGGTCAGAAAACATAAAACAATGGCAATCGCGTATAGATTTACATGTTGTAAGTAATGAAATAGTGATGGCCCGATAGCCGATATCGGAGATCGGCACTAAAATATCGGCACATCGGTAATGGCCATTCTAACCTCAAGTATTTTAAATACACTTTAGTGACAAATGTCTGCTTAAAGTATGATAAATGAAAATATCGGTTTACAGGTATCGGATCGGTAAAATCCTAAATATCGGAACCTTCATCAGTATCTGGTTTTTTCAGTATCGGGCCATCACTATAATGAAATGCAAGTTTTACAGCCCACCAAACCTAGTCATTTGGCTTGGAAAAATAAAAATACAACATTTGTTACGTATATCAAATATTCACCAAAACACCTAATGTAAACCAACTTGTATCAATAGGTGTCAGAAAGGCAACTGTAAAAATGGCATGGCTTAGCAATTCTGAAACAAAATGTTAATGAAATACTGTATTTACTCGAGTCTAAGATGCATCCCAGTGCTTAAAATATCTATAAAAAAAATTATATGTGAATTTTAAGAGGCACTTTGATTTAAGTGCAACTACCAAAGGTCTGCTCCCCCCCTCCCCCCTCCCACCCAAAACTAGTAACCATGCCTGACCACAGCCTCGCGAAGGACTGCCACCGATAAACCAACAGATTACGATTTCTGACAGTTCAGACTTGTAAATTTTCTGTTGAAACAAAAATTTCTAGAGTTATTATTTTGCTTCCGAACTCTTGTGCTACAAAAATTTATTTTACGTCCCAATTCTTGTCTAATGAAATTATATTTAATTTTTTTATTCTCATAGAATGTATAGTCACTAAATTATTACCTTCTTTTACGTAATCTATGTAAAAATCAACATCTTCACACATTAACTGGTAACATTGTGAGATATCACTACCCACAGTTTGGTGTAACAAAATGATATCCCAACTGATTATACTTCAAAGTGTAACCACTATAGCTCTCCCATACCCACTATTTTTTACAATGTTGTGTTATGAAACCTATTCATCTGTGGTTACACTGTTTTCATTTTGATGATAAAAAATATCTTTCACTGGTATTTCATATTGACAGTATAAAAATATATGTATTCGAAACCTTTTAATTTTTTATATACTGTCATAGGTTGAATAAACTGGTGAATGCAAGACGGCATCTACTGTAAGATGCAACCCATTTTTAGAACTGGCTAAGTTACACAAAAGTTTTTCTTAGAAGCAAGTAAATACGGTATGCGATTTTGACTGGTGTACAAAACAATTGTGAATAACTTGTCGCTGAATTTTTAATTTATTTACATTAGTAAGTGCTGGTATCGTGCACTACAAAATAAAATTACTTGACATGCATGTTGCTATTAACACTCCACACAGTTAATAGATGAACTACGTAATACCTTCCTCTGTTCGGTGTGCTGAAGTAAACAGGGTACAACTTTGCAAGATATACTTTGAGTTCAACTCTAGTTCGACTCGAACTAATGAGCTTATCAAGAAAATTACTCAAGTCAAAAAACCTGTGCTCTTAGACCCCTACTTTAGTGGGGTACGTATCTTGACAAAACAGTCCTATCTTTGTGTAAACTGTGTTGCAAAATGTACAAATTTGAACAAACTGAGCATCAATAGAGCAAAATGGCATACTAATAATTATTATATATTTCCCTCCTACTAACTGATTAACACAAGTTGCTCACTTGATTTTTTTTAGGAAAAATTTACGAATTAGCAATTACATCAGAAAACCACTTCTGTTTTGCAGAAACTGTTAAGGGACTCCACAATACATCCTGTTTATAATATTTGGAATGGAGAAACCAATATGCCACGATTAAGCACATCGTTTCTCTGAAATTATACTTGTGGAAATTTAGAGGCATCACAAAAATACAGCAGCTGTAAGCACACAGACTGGTCCAAAGGGAGGTACTTTAACATGAACATATAACCTTAAACCAGTCTCCAGTAACTGCTTCCATAAGCAACATAAGAACATGCAAATCAATAACGCAGATGTAATGTGCTTACACTCCAGGACTATTTCAAATATAAGCAAGGGAAGTTTAATCTATACTGACAAACAATTAAATAAATCCACCATTTTCAACAATAAAAATATATTTGAAATATTTTGTACATTTTTCAAATAAACAGAAACTTAATATTCAATTTTCACACAATAAATATTTTACCAAAAACATCAGTTTTTTTTTCCTAAATTATTGCTTGCAAGAAATTTATAACTTTCTGCAAAACAACTTATAACACAAAGAGTTTCATGAAGTACTCGTGAAGTACCATAAATATTAAAATATACATTAATATCCCACCTTTCCCCCACATTAAAAAACTCAATCTACTGATGAGCCACGGGCACTCTTAAGGCAACCGAATACAACATAGGTATTCAAAAATTTCAGTCTTTCAATATATTAAAGTTAAAAGCCACTGCAACACTTGCTTTTTTGTTAGTAAACACTGAAATGTATATAAATTCCACTCAAAACTTCAAAAGAACAATTTTATGAACGAACTAACAGAAATTGCTGATTTTCATTTTTGTACAACATGAACTTTCATAGCACCTGCCAGCTCAAAAACAGAGATGCAAAAACAATAACACATAATTATTAACTTTTTGAGATTATTGAAATTTACAAATAACACAAAGCTCACTTTTCCTCTGGGACATTCTGGAGTAGTAAAAAGTAAAAGCAAAATAATGAGCGCATGCTCGGTCCTGCACAAGTTTTAAGGCTCATTTTAAAATGTTGCAATTATAATTCACGCTGCACATTAATTAGTACGTAACAAAACGACGAATGACAATTCAAAGCTTGAAAGTGTGTGTGTCCCCAGCATAATGAGCTAAAAATCAGTATCCTAGCCTCACAGTAATCAGCACTACATTTAAATACACGTGACAAGTGATCGTCTGGGGTACACAGTTGTTGCTTTCTATTGTACGAATGTATTGAAGCTCAAAATGGTGGTGAACAATACCACAAACAATAGCAAAATTGCACCTGCCCATTGTTCCACAGTGCAACAGGTGTGGCTGGTCAGTGATGGTGGAAGACAGTCATGATCAGCTGGTAGACACTTTTTTCAAGCAGACAATATTGTTTACCGTGATTAGTCCACATGTGAACAGTTGTTATATTAGAAAAGCTGACCTTTCACTGCGTAATTTTTTGCTGCTGATCGTGGCGCACACAACCATAAAAAGTAAGCTCCAAATTTGGGTTTACTTAAAGTGTATTCTCATCCTGTAGCACGAAATTTGACCGCTCACCATAATTATTTTTAAGGGCAATTACAAACCTATTGTACTTTCATATTATTTCCTTTATCATGTTGCTGAGTATGTCCAGACAGAGCAAATGTAAGGAAATGTTAACACTTAAAAATTTCACAAATATATATATTAAAAAAAAAAAAAACCGCCAAAGTTAAACAACACTGTAAATAAGTGCACGCTTCTGCCCTCAGTGGTTTCAATTTTCACCTGTTACAAATAAAGTAAAGGACTGATCTTCAAAATGATGGAATTTACTCTGCAAATTCTAAAACAGTGACTTTCAACTATTTCCAGGGAGCTATAAGCTCACTGGGGGTAACAATATATTTTAGAATTTTAAACAACACTTAGAAACAAAAAAAAGATTGCATGAACATCTGCTAGCATACCCGCTGTGCATAATTTACCCAAACATACATGTGGCAGCCATTAATTCCTAGCACACACAAGGTTAGAATGCACCATTTACAGTACTTCAGACTGATTTAAAAATGCTGGCTCATGTACAAATTTAACAACCAAACACAAAAACAAACTGCTAAGAAATGCAGATTACATAAGGATCATTAACAAATGTGATACCTATAAATTCAGGTGAACGATGCAAACACAAACCTGAGAATCCAGTATTAATAACGTAACAGCATCTAAAAAACCAATACAATTAACTGTAAGTTTTTTCCTTGAGAAACAAAATCTGAAGTTGTAAATAAAACAGAACAGAATTTGAAGGCTCCAAACTGAAAGAAAGTGTACGATAATCTGTAAATGCTCAGCTACCAAAATTGTTTCACAGAAAAAGGTTGAGAAGCGAATATTTGTTGTACATCTGCTTCTAACTGATAACTGCATGGCAAGGGTAGGAACCAAACTGATTCACACACCAACTTTAAATTACAAGATTATTTTCATTAAGTTACCCGAGACAACACCTTAAAAACAACGTAATACAGGTCACAGACAAACGCAGCCACTTTTTGTGAATTCAAAGAAACTGACACGCACATCATCTAACCCCAATATTAAAACAGTCTAAAAGGGTGATACAACATATAAATACAATAAAATATCTAGGGTGTGCTTCCTCAAGATAACATGCAAAATAAAACATACGAGAACTAAAAAGATAAGAAAAACTTAGTCGACATCCCCTATGCAATATCTTAAGTGTTGCTTATGTGTGAAAATATAAAGGTCTTCATTCACAATATCCAAACTATGCCTGCCGTTACGCACAATTGCTGGTACAATACATAGCACATTACTAACTCTTGAAAAGTCCTATCACTGCATTAAATTGTAATAGAAATTATATGACTACATAGCATACATATGTACAAAAATATACAACCACTGTATAAATTCATGTATATAATTATCTAAGAGTGTTGTGTTGGCTAATGTCCAATCTCTTGAGAAGGTGGTCAAAACTTTGTATGCCCCCCTCCCCAACCCTCCCTGCCTATAAAAACATGAGTGTTACATCTCCTTCAGATATTGTATTCCACGCCGCACATATGTCACAAGCTCGCTTAGAGAGCTGTGCAAGTTCAGAGGCCCATGACGGTCTAACTCTATGAAGAATTCTGAAACATATTAAAGCAAGCACTGTTTACCAACTTGTTCTTTAACCCAAACTCCTCCATTAACTACAGATTACATTTCCACACATTGCACTGATATTGCTTGTTAAATCACTTCTCAGTACACTTCATTATAATAAACTGGATTAAATGTTTTGATTGGATTTCAAATATCAAATTTAACTATTAAATGTTACTACATTTTAAGTAAAGAGTAATTAAAATAAATAGAGGGAATATTACAAAGCAAACGAAAGCCCCAATGCTATGCCACTGAAATATAAACTATGTAGAAATAAAGTCTGTGTAGTTTACATTAAGGCAGATTACTATCAGATTCCTGTTTCCCCTAAAGCACAATTAAAATGTTGGAAGTATTTCTAAGCCAAGATTGTAGCTGTTCTTGCAGCTCAACTATATCTGCAATATGAAAAGTTACACTTCCTTTACTGCAAACCTTGAAAAAAGTTATAGCATTGAAAGTCAACAACAAAGTTTTCTTTAGCAAGCACAAACACTGGCTTCTAATTCAACAAATTAAGAGTTAATTCAAATGCAAATTTATGAAAACAAGTAAACTACAGATGTTAATTAAAAATCTGTGATAGTGATGAGTAATCAATTTAAATAATGTCAGGTATTAAGTAATTTCAATAATGCTAAATTATATGTGTATTGTGAAGGCTAACAGGCTTGTATTTACAGTTACTTGACGCCCCTTTCCACATTCTGCTAATAATGAATACATCAGCTGGAGGGAGATAACATAGGAAAATATACCACATGAAATGCTGTGATTCTAACAGTAACAATTGTTTCACTGTACGAAGCTTGCAGTAGCCATTCATGGGCGCAGGCACTACTGAAAAAAACACATACACACACACACACACGTACATACATATATGCACGTACACACTCACTCGCGCAAACCGTTAAATGATAAACACACACAATAAACAAGTACAGTGGCCTTGCTACACAATGTTTATTTCTTTACATATTGCTACATTTAATGCTGTAGCGACATTAGCATGTGTGGTTTCCTTATACATACATATATATATATATATATATATATACATAAAAAGGAATTTGTGCATGGCACATGCTGTTAGTTTCGTATATGAGACAGACTTTAATGTGGCAATAAAGAAAATCTGCAGCTTAAGCTTTTCTCTCACAAAAAGTATTGTCCCTTTGCCTGAGTGCATTCTAACACAATTCACTATATTAATTTCTCTATTCCAGCACTAGGAAAGGTATGGGAAGGGAGCCCTTCTACATTCAGGCACATAATTAAATATCACAAACTGCAAACATTTTTCTCTCTCCAGGCATTGAGCAAGCATGCATTTTGTTAAGAAACAATTATTTTGTGACATCTTTATAAAAATTTTTTGTACACGATAATGGCAGTAGAATAAAAATACACTGAAAATGTTACAGAATGAACAGTGCAGCCGTAGGGTTATAATTTAGCCACACTTAACACATTAAAATTCATTACCATCCTCTACTGCTAATTTAGTCTACATGGGTCTTCAGAGGAATGCACCACAACCCCCCTCCCCCCTCGTCAAATTCAACATATACTCTCTTTACCATCAATTCCTCCTTCCTGCACTCCACCCTTCCCCCCTCTCCGACATACTCGCAAAACTATGGACTTTTTCTACTTCTTCGTAGGGGCTTTCCACTAAATTATACTCCTAGGCACACATTAATATTAACACACACAATCATTCCATTGAAAGTAATCATTGCTTATTAGGCTGAATGACTTGTACAGATATATCACTGTTCTTTTGTTTAGACTGGTGTTGTTCTATACAGTAATTATTTATTCGGAATGTTATTTTCTTGTTTCTCATACCCGTTTCATATATGCATTCTAATTTTCCAGTTTAATAGTAACACGATGGCTTTAGCAATTGCAGAAAACCATAGCTGAAGTTTGCTGGTGCAGTATATTGTAATAATTAGGATATCTAACCATTTAAAAGTTATCAGGTACATAGTGGGAATTAATGGAGGAGGAAAAACACAATATAACACTGCATAAACAACCTGTATTCATTCACCACATCCTCGAGTTGTCTGTTTTTGGATGTCTAAATGTTCAGATTCATATAAGTGTACAACTGACCTTTATGGTGGCCGCTATAAACCAGCGTGTCAGCCTGCTCCCACAGCGAGTGGCAGGAGTGCAGGTAGTTGAGTAACTGGTGCTCAACGGCTATGCATGCGTGCACATGCACCGGCACCGAGACGTTGGGCACTGCCTTGGTGACGTCCATGCTGTTGTAGCCGGACGACTGGCTGCCGACAGAGCTGGCTGAGCCCACCGAGCCCACCGAGCCAGCGGGGGACGGGGTGGGTGATAGCCGCGACGGAGTGCCCTGGCTGCAGTGCTCCAATGGCTGGATTGACGGCACCTGCTCACCACATGTACACGCATATCTTTCACTGCGCGTCTTGCTTCTACTTCACCCGGCACACTCACTCTCCCCACACACTAATGCACCTGTTACTCTAGTAAACAAGGCAAGGCACTCGCTATTGGTACTTATGAAGAGAAACACAAACAGTTTGACTACACATACTTTCTGCCAGTTACGCAATACCGACATTTCACTCATTGAATCAGTTGCCACCTTAGTTTGTCTCATCACACACTGTGTGAGAAAGCTGGACTAGCCAGCAAAACATCAGAATTATGTATCTGCACAAAAAGAAAGTTTCTATCCACAAATACCAACCAACAAGTACTCTGCCTTTTTCACTTTATAGTATCAGTTGTATATTATACCACAAAATATTTTTTTTGACACCCATTACTTAATACAATCTGTTTTCTGTTGCACATAATAGTGAATGACATGGAAAATCATGTTCAATGGCTCGCCTGTTTATCTAAAATTGATTAAAAGCTCTTAACATTTTTGAATGAAGGTTTTAAATAAAAGAAATTTAAACTGACACATTTACACAATTAACAGAATTAAAGAATCTACAACCAACGAATTAGGTGACTACTGGAACCCAAGAGTCTATTAAAATAATCACAACATCCTGTAATTCCAGCTGATCAAAGTGTCTGAAAGAATCCCCAAGTAATCCTGCACTCTCAATTTGCTGTTTCCAGTACACAACCCACACCCCTGATATTTGGCAGGCCACTGTACCACTCCATAGCATCCTTACTATTCTGCATTTCAAGTCACGTAAATGTGTCAGGCTTGATGCATGACACTTCCCATCCACTATTCTCTTCAAATTTGCATCATCACAAGCACATCACGTGGCCCAAGGGAGTCAAACACCGACTGGCCGCCTCCAAGGCCAGCATCAACATAGTAGAAGGAAGTAATGTCATCGCCCCCGCCATTTGTATCCCCCAATAAGCAGCTGTCGGCATGCAAGAGTTTGCTCCTAAGCAAGCGGTACATACTGCCTGCACAGCTGCCAAACCACCCTGCAGCTACCCCGCCGAGAGATGGCAGCGGTCGCAGCCTGACCAAGTCCAAAGATAATCGAACGGACCCGAAAGACACAGCAGAATATAACACAGCGCACCCAGCGGAAAAGTCAGTTGTAGCGAGGCAACTTGCCCTAGCACTATTCAGTGCTAGGACCCTCTTCCAACTCCTCCCTGAGGAGCCAACACCGTAACTCGCCTTAGCATCAGTTGTGCTAAGGCTCTCTACCAACAGCCACAGTCCTCCTGGATCATTGACAAACACATTTCTCAGTTCAGTTGCACTGATACAGAGGTGACATAGTACACATCCCATTACATTAACACCCAGAGAACCAATCCAAATTAAGCAAAACTGTGATATTGAATCATTACATCCAGCTGTTACAGTGGAGATTCAGTAATGGTAGGGCAACTAATGAAAAAGATGCTCTATCTCTACTATTCTACTCGACCCTCGTAAAACTATACATTGTTCTGCGAAATCTGCTAGCAGCACCAGAGAATGCCGGAATTTTGCTGGACTGCTGTGTTAACACCCTTGTTACGTTGTCTTGTATACTGTAGTCTCTCAGTATCCTCAAATGTTTGTCCTTTAAACTTCGATTTCAGCTTTGAAAAGGAAATGCAATCAGCTGGTGCCAAGTCCAGCAAGTAAGGATGAAGGGTAGCACATAAAGATATTTTTTGTGCCAAAAACTAGCAAATTACTGCTGTATTTTGAGATGGCATATTATTGTGCAGCAGGAACCAATTTTTGTTTGCTGAAAATCTGGATACGCACGCACAACAACTTTCAACAACTGATATTACAGTCTTGTAGAATGCTGCACTCACAGTTTGTCCTTCACAGGAAAGAATTCCTTGTGAATAGTTCCCCTGGAATAAAAAAAAGCTAACAACATTGTTTACACAAGTGACTTCTGGAAGCAAACTTTGCTTTGGCAAGTTTGGGCCTACCCACACTGCGCTCTGCCTCATTCGTCACTGGTGATGATCTGGTTATCAAAATCTGGATTGTTTTCTCCCATTTAAAGATGATCCTGACAAGCATCCTTGCGCTCTTCTTTTTGTTCGGCTGTCAGCGGGTGTACAAACAAAATTGTTGAAATTTCTTGATTGATTTTTAACTTCTCCACGAGCAGTCTGATCGTTAATAGACAATTGTATCTCAACGCAGCGTCGATAGCTATGATGTTTGCCTCAGTTCGGACGGAGTGTTCATGCCCCGTTCTTTTTTCATCTTGAATACACCTCAAAATTTACCAAACCACAAAAAAAAAAAAAACCATTTGACAGAGACAAACACTCAACACCATACACATTCTGCATAGTTTGATCAAGTTTCAGAAGCAGTTTTACCAATTTAAATTAAACTTAACCCCACACCTCTGTTCCAAACATGTCTCCACGAAGAGTGCAAATACATATATTCGCAACAACTCAGTGCAAACAAATTCAACTACTGCAACCTCCCAACTGTATTCAAAATGCCTTGGTCAACAATTTCCGTCTATTGCACACAGATGACGCCACATACATTGTTTGTTACATCAGACCTAGAACTTTTTGTCCACACTGTGTACCTGGAGCAAGGGAGAAATTGCCACGTGCATCAAGTGCGCCGTCGCCGCTAAGCACACAGCTCTGTACTGGTGCACACTGTTTTCATCATAATGTGCTTAACTATGAAACTTTAGGTGGTGACCCTATCATTTTATTGGTGGAAAATAAGTAGTACGGTTCAATGCAGGGCACTATAATATTTTTTTAATGTATCTAACGCATATATTTTGAGATGTAACTCCTTGAAAAGGCCATTTTCAGCTATTTTGGAGTGCTCTGAAATGATGTTTCTAATATGAGTGACATCTTGAAAGCACTCATTTAACTACTTCAGAAGTGAGTGTGTTCTTTTTGTAGATCCTCATACTGGATGCACATGTATTAGTTTTGTCGAGAAACACACTGCAACACAGTTCAAGAATCAAGTAGGCGGGACTCCTNTGGAGAAACATGTTTTTCAAACACACTGCAACACAGTTCAAGAATCAAGTAGGCGGGACTCCTCAACTCCAGTCAAGGTAATAATAACCAGTACNTCGAGAAACACACTGCAACACAGTTCAAGAATCAAGTAGGCGGGACTCCTCAACTCCAGTCAAGGTAATAATAACCAGTACGCTGGCTTGTGAAAAAAGCAGCTGGTACATCATATGTTAGTGAACTGCTGGGACAGGTTGTGCCTGCCTCCCAGATACACTGCCATACAGTCTCAATACGCAAAGAGCCACACAGATCTACCATACTTCACTGACAGGAACTCTGGCAACACATCCAGTATCACGACAGGCAAGTCCTACAAGGGGCACAAGGCAGGTTTCCTTCAATGGAGCGTTGGGGAAGGATACTACACTAGTCTTAGCAGAATCTAAAAAAGGTTTACCTCATTAGCGAACCCTATGAACCACGNACAGTCTCAATACGCAAAGAGCCACACAGATCTACCATACTTCACTGACAGGAACTCTGGCAACACATCCAGTATCACGACAGGCAAGTCCTACAAGGGGCACGAGGCAGGTTTCCTTCAATGGAGTGTTGGGGAAGGATACTACACTAGTCTTAGCAGAATCTAAAAAAGGTTTACCTCATTAGCGAACCCTATGAACCACGAACGTCCCTACTCCACTGACTATAAACCAAATAGTGTGAGTCGGCTACCTTGTCGAGGCTCCATCCTGTCTAGGCCACAAACCCCTGCCCCTTAGCCAGAAGCCAGGAGGACAACAGCAAAACCTCCCTCGAAATGTCAACACATTCTTGAGTACTTCCATAAGCATGGGCATACACACTTCTCTCAGACTGCTCTCTGAACTAGCCACTAAACAAGACAGTTTTCGTAATTTTGGGTTTGTTTATAAAATATGCAGCAATTTTGAATTGTCAACACAACAAATGGCGCATAGAGAAGCAACATTTCATTACTTGACAGTGAAATATAAACCTTAGATGGAAACACTTACCGCGATTACCTAATATCAAAACAGAGAAAGTAAGTGCATTTTGAAAATGAAACAATGGCAACTCACCTTTGTAATGGATTTCAAATAAAAACCCAACATTAAAGATTTCACTTTAAGTGATAATTCATTTTATGACAAAAAAAAAACTGGAATCAAAAATACTCAGTAGTGCAATAACACTCACCTTTAGAAAGTACTCTTGGAGAACTCTCTNAACGCGATTACCTAATATCAAAACAGAGAAAGTAAGTGCATTTTGAAAATGAAACAATGGCAACTCACCTTTGTAATGGATTTCAAATAAAAACCCAACATTTAAGATTTCACTTTAAGTGATAATTCATTTTATGACAAAAAAAAACTGGAATCAAAAATACTCAGTAGTGCAATAACACTCACCTTTAGAAAGTACTCTTGGAGAACTCTCTGCGACTCCCTGATATCACTTTTCTTCAAGTTGTACAGCTTCAGGTACAGCAAAGCCTGACACCGTAAGCTAGTGGAGAAGAAAAAAATATAATGAGCCGACATCATAGCGAGATTCTCTATACGTTTTATAAGCATTCATCCCTTTACATCTGTAAAACTTTCACCACAATACTGTTAAAACGCTGTTTTCTTTCATTATTGTAAAGTCTATAACAGAGTTCAACTGGGTTGACATATCTTGAACATTAGAGTTTAACTGGATTCACAATACTCCTTTTGCTGCTGCTATCAGTTATACACCTCTTTATTTACCTAACACATTTATTTATTTGTCGTTGGTCCCACATAATGCATATACAGCACACATTCCCACATTCTGCAGCAATTCTGTAATAATAAAACAGTCAGACTTTTAACAAGAGTGATCTCATATTCATTACTTCCACATCCAACTTCTCTAACAATTTCATTGTCATTTTACCTGTATTTGCTGTATAATTTTAACTTTGTAACAGATGCTCCTCTTAATGTGTTNTTAGTCAGGCTTTTTACATGAGTGATCTCATATTCATTACTTCCACATCCAACTTCTATAACAATTTCATTGTCATTTTACCTGTATTTGCTGTATAATTTTAACTTTGTAACAGATGCTCCTCTTAATGTGTTCAACTTATCTGGATACGTTCTTGATATGAAAACTGCTGACCATTAAATTAGCAACATTAACGATACACATGAAGGACTCCCCACTGGGAGAATATGTATAACAGGGTAGGACAACGATGTGATTAGTTGTTCAGTCGCATGGTTCAGCACATGTGGCAATGGAGACAATATACATAACTGTAGATTGAGGATCCACTGAGAGGTAGCAGCATTGTTTTTCCCCACCATTCCCGTGTAGAGATGGAGTGAGCACGCTGCATTTGAAGAACACGACAACCATGGGAACATAATTCCATCTTTGACAGTGGAAGAATGGTGTTCTATTGGGATTTTGGATTATCCTACAGCGACATTGGTTTTTGCATTGGAAAAAATGCAAACACAGTGAAAAGGATGTAGGATCACCGGGTTGAGGAGGGATAGGCTGAGAGACTTGCAGCAAGCAAATGGCCCCATCGCATTGAAGAGCACAAGAAAAGACATTTGGTGTGCATGGCGATTATGGAGCATACAGCCACATCAAACACCCTTGCTCAGGAGTTCATGCATGTGACACACCAATCTGTGTGCACACATTGTGCTTTACAATCTGCTGCACGAGGGCATAATACCCAGGTTTCTATTACTGTGATTGCTACCGCCTGCTCGCTCACCACATTCTCCTGTGGTTGCAATGGTGCGTGGAACATCGGACCTGGAGAGATGAATGGCATATCATCATTATCATATCAGATGAATCCTGCTTCTGTATGCAGTATGATGGTGACACCTGTGTCTGGATGTACAGCGGCACACGCCAAGAGAGTTCTGCATTGTGCACAGTCATAATGGTCCAGCATCTGGAGTTCTGGTATGGGGTGCCATCGGACTTCAGTTCTGCTTGTGTCTAGTCCCATTCGCTGGTAGGCTGACCAGCAACCTTTACGTCGTGGAGGTGTTGGAGCCTGCTTATTGTCAGAGCCAGCCTGAGGTATTGTACCAACAGGACAATACGCGACCACATGTATACATGTACACATCATACGATGGTTCCTGAATTAACACATCACACTGCTTCCCTTGCATGTGCATTCACCAAATCTCTCGCCCATCAAAAACTTGTGGTCCATGGTCGGACGATGACTGGCCTGTCACAGGACATCGGCAACAACAGATTAACTTTGGACACGTAGCTGGACATCCAAAATCTCTTCTTCTCAATACTGTGTCGTGTAGCAGCGGTTACTGCCACCTGTGGTGGGGCCGTAGAGTACAGATCTCCCCATGTTCTGTATGTCATACCAAACAGCAAGAGTAATAATTAGAAAAGTGCAGATTCGCAAAATTATGCCGACATGCTGAATTGTCCATGTGCCAATTCACTGATGTGCTGCAGGCATGTGAAAAAGCTATTTGCTCATATTTAAGTTGAAATTAGGTACAATAAAACTTAATGGTATTGGTGAAGTGCAGTACAATTAAAAGCAATTTTTAACTTACTTAATTTTACAGTGTTCAAAAAATAAGTACAGTAATGCAACAAACCACCCAAGTTCAAGTGAAGACAAAAATAAATAATTACGTCAGTCTATGTTCGTAAAAGAACTGAACACAGGAAACAGTGAGCATGCATAAGGTTTTTTACATGTTTTTTTATATATGCACTGGTTCTTCAATAATATTACATCAATAAAGTTACATGCACAGTATGTAATGTTAAACCTAATTTTTTTTAAAGGGCTAATTGATGTTTTGTGCTAGGGTACTATAGTACACATTTGGTTGGTGTAAAAACTTTGTTTATTAACAGGAAGATTTAAAATGAACACAAATCTATGAATTAATATTTAACATGAAAATGTTATTAATGAACTCTCAAATACACTAGAACATTGTAATAATGAATCTGACGGACACTTCCTATGTGCACTACAAAGAGGTAACTTCACACGTACAGTTGTTTTGAAATATAAAAAACTGATCTACCAAATTTAGATATGTAGTGTACTTTAATCTCAATAGCTTGTGGGAAAGCACTTTATAACAAATACATACTAAAATGTTTTTGAATATAAACCTAAGTCAAAACTGAAATATGTTCATTGTAACCTGTAGTGATAATTTTTTAAGTGGAGAAAATAAACTGATGCATACTGACAAGCAATGCATGCAGACTTGATCTCCATCCAGATGTCAACATCTGGTTTGCTGTGTGGGTTGGTGCAATGTGTATAGAAAAAAAAAAAGCATATTCCATAGTTGATAAACTTAATATAGACAACCTTGTTAAGAAAAAAAAAACCCAATTTGCAACAATTTATTTTGAGACAGAAAATCTGTATTGTGTTTGTGTTATCTTCTCATGGTCAGTCACCCTCCTCTTACTCCCTTACCAATACCTTTTGTTGATATGCGCAGCTGTGAACCCCCCCCCTCCCCGCCGCAATGTATATACAGAATATCAACAAACTTTAAGCCAAACTTAACAAGGTCTACACCAGGTACTGAAATCCCTACTTCATTTGAGAGCTGCATACCATTTAGTTAACTAGTGAGTGTCATAAAAATTAAAATACTTAGTTTTCACTATAGTCTGATACATACACACAGCATGCATTGCAGTAAGAGTTGTGTGACAGTCTTAACCCATAAGGAAGACAAGCATGTTTAATTGGGGGATGTCCCACCATTCATTATTATTGTGAATTGATGCATGCATGCATGCATGCATGCTGTGCTGTGAGTGAATGTGTCGACAAGTTTAGAACAAAAATGTTAGCTGGGAACCAGCAACAGTCTTTGCAGGGTAGATGAAATAACAATTCACATGCTCAGCAGACATTGGCCCAAACCAAAGCTGGTAGCAGTAAATGCAATGTGAATACCCTTCTACAAGCTGCATATCTCCACTAACCATGAATAGGACAAGTCATAAATTTGAAATGATTATAAACATGTTCATGTAATTTAATCCCACAAGTGAACTGATTTCTTATACATACATGTCCCTTACCAACATGTGCTTTTACACACTTAACCATTTAAAAGAAAAGAAGTAAGGAAAAAAAGTGATTACAGTGGTCACTTAATGCTGCCAAGATTATGATAAATACTAACCTCAGAACTGTGACTATGCTGCCTTGGGTGGTGGTGTCCATGCGAAACTTGCCCGAAATATATCTGTAGGTACAAACAATATGAATGTAATTACATACTATACAGTCTCTAGCTCTTTATTTTGAAGTAAGACTAATAAAGTTATGGCAATACCAGGTGAAAGAACCCAGGTGAAATACAAAGCCTAATACACACAAGCATATTTTTTAATAAATGAGAAAGATATGAGAACGTTACACATGGGACAGTTTTAGTAGTGTCTTTATTTGGAAAGTCAGATAGATACACAGGGTGACTGGGAACAAAACCAACAAAATGCTAGGGCTTAAAGTAGATGTGAAACTAAGCAAACTTTCATTAAGCAATGAATGCTCTCTGATGTGTCAGTTCAGTGTTGTTAGATGATGAATTTGGCATGTGAATGCAGGCAACATGTCATGCGGGATAAGCAGCGTATCTGGTCGGTGTATCTTGAGTGCTAGGCGTAGCATCGTGTGGAAAAAAATCGCAAAGCAAAAAAACTAGCCTCATTTAACATTCCCACACATATACTGTATTTTGGCATGTATAGGCCGCATGCGTGTACAGACCACACCATAATTTTTACTTTCTGAAACTAGAAAATTAAAACTCTCATATTCAGGCTACAGAAGATTTTTTGAAAGTCTGAGGTTTATTCATGTGCTTCTGTGAAGTGATAGCAAAGATAACCTTGCCAGGCCGTTCAGTTCATTCTTGTGTCAGGAGAGAAATAAATGCATTGGAAACTGGTTTGTGAGGGAAAAAGTGTAAATACCCGGAACTCGAAGAAGAGCTATTTCAGCACGTACTCTCTACTAGGAATAATGGATTTTCTGTCACCACAGAAATGCTTCTGTTTGAAGCCAGAAAAATTGCAATGAACTGAACAAAAATATTCCCGCAATAGACTTTAAAGTGAAAATAAGAAATACAAAAGGACAGGAATTCAAGCACTCGCATTCTAGTTATTGTCGGCAGGCACACACACAAAGAAAGACGACACTTTTTTCACGAGGCAGTAATATGGCAACGTTTTTCTGGCTAGGCCAGCTTCATCAGGCGGCAATGTTGTCTGACACTGCAATATGGTGGAAGGCCATTGTTGGTAGTAAACCTAGCGGCCAGGTGGCATTTAAAGTGGATGCAAAGTTTCATAAAGAAGCGGGATTTAAGCATAAGGCGACCAACATATATTACTGCCCGGCAATATTGCGCAATTGGCCGGCGACTCAACTGCCCAATTATTGTTAGCAGTTGTTCAGTGTAATGAAAACACGTATAAAAAATTTACTTGTACTTTCAAGGCAATTTCCTGACGATGTGGGGCCCTAGGTGTCATTTCATTGTGGTCAGAAACGTTTCTACATTTTATCCATATTTTTCCCCAAAACATTTAGTGTACTGGCCGCAGCCCATATTTTCACATGAAAAATGAGTATAAAATATGCTGCCTACACATGCCAAAATATGGTAGAAACAATAGGGACGGCATGGTCTTCAAGTCGCGCAACTCATTGGGTTCAACTGTCATCGCTAGTACTCGTAAACATTGAAGTGAAGGTTGTGTTTCAGACATTCAGCGCTACACTTGGCATGAGTAAGCTGATATACACTTGGGGTATGGAGCTGCTGGATAAAATGGAAGCAAAGCCTCATGTCTGTACGGGGAACAGTTTTCATGCAGGTGGGGTGCCACATCATTCAATGTTTGCTTCTATCGACAGGTGACTTCACGATACCGGATCCTCTAAGGTAAGTCAGAGTAACCAAACTCCATCCACACTAATGTTTACTTGTTTCAGTAAACTTAAAAACCAGTGTAATGTATGTGCTGTAGGTAAACAAACATGAAACAGGCCGTGAGTCTACTGTACGCATGCTCCATATTGAGGAAGAAATGTTAGCACATGTTGACAAAAATCCATCAACTAGCATATGTCAGATTGCTGGACTGCTGTCGGTGGTCTGTGTTATGTGAACAGTGCTTACATCCATTCTGACTTGAGAAAGTTCAAGCCATAACAATGGAAGATTACCCCCAGAGTGAACTTCTCGCAGTGGTATATTGAACAGCAGCAACCACATTTCTCTGGAAATACTCTCTTCATTAACAAAACATTTTTACGGGGGATGGGCTTCTTAAAAGTCTCAATAGCCACATCTGGGCAGAAGGCAACTCAAATGCAACATTCATTAACGGTCACCGATGTAAGTTTGGTACAGACATTTGGGCAGGGTTAATATCACTGGGCTGACCTGCTGCCATATCGCCTAAATGCAATAGTTTATCAGAAGTTTCTGCAAGAGACACACTGCCAGAGCTATTGGAAGATGTTCCCCTTCATATCCACAGTATCATGCGGTTTCAGCATGACAGTGTGCCAGCACAGTTTGGCCTCAATGTATAACAGTACCACAACACTACTTCCGGACATCAGTGGATAGGACGAGCTGGTTCATGGCGATGGCAAGCAAGGTCACCAGACCTATCACTGCTTGACTTCGTTCTGTGGGGTGAGATGAAGTCGCTCGCCTAGGAGACCCCTGTCAACTTGGAAAAAGAGCTGGTCACCAGAATTTCAGCTGCTGTTCTATAAATTCAACATATACCTAGTGTGTTTGCACATGCTCCCCAGTGCATGGTGCATCAAGGTGAGGCGTGTGTTGCAAATTGCAGAAAGGCTTTCGAACACCTATATAACATTCTCAACAGTAGAGTGTTCAGAGTTACTTTTGTTCAACAGAAAAATTGCATGTATGGTCAAAATTACAGCACAATTTCACTAACACATGAATCTCACATCATATGTTAGACAGCGTCCATTCCGCATAACATGTTGCCTATATTCACGTACTAAATTGCAGGACTTTTATGCAGTGTAGCACCAAACTGACACTTTGTGGTGCAGTCATCGCTTAATTAAAGTTGCTTAGTTTCATGTCTACTTGAAGCCCTAGCCATTTGTCAATGTTCTTCCAAGTCACCCTATGTGTGTACACACACCTATAAACAACACACCAATTATAACTAAGACATTTTTGCAACTACATGAAGACATGGAGAAAAGGAGGGTGGGAGAAAATAGAATATGACATACATATGTAGCTGTTATAATAACTAGTTAATTTGTTACAATTGAAACAAACTTATCAAAAACTGTATCACACAGTTTTAAGTGCAGACGGGAACTATTCAATGAATGATAATGAAAAGAGAACTGTCCCAATCAAGAACTATTTTGTGGGCTACATAACTCCTTGTAGTTGTGAACTAGAATGCTAATGGGCATTATTCTTATGCTAATTTTCGTCATATCTAGACACACAAGGTGTTCCCCTTCTTGCTCACAAAGATGTCTGTGTGTACCAGACTATGAAAATATCCTGTTCAACACTGATGACCTATAGCCATACTTTCCTTTACCAAACAATAACAACAGTGTGTGTATAGGCTGTTCACAATATAAAGTGAACACTTTTCAGGCCCTAATTACAGTCAACTCTCGATTCTAAGACTCCTGGAATAACGAGACCCATTTTTTGGGGAACAATAAAACAATATTCCATTACCAACCCTCTTGAAATAACAACCCTTTTCTTGGTAACCGTGAAGGGCCATAGAATCGAAAGTTGACTGTGCTTTTATCCTGTAAATAATTTTTTACCCTCCCACCAATTTTTAAAATAAATATTACAATGTATGTAATAAACACACTGTATATATTTCATCGGACTGAAATTAACGTCAAAGGCTACAATAAAATATATTTATTGATTATTATTCCAAATGAGAGGGTTTAAAAAAGTGTTCACTTTATAGTGAATAGAATATATGTATATATGTATATATGTACATATAAATATACATACATATGTATACATACATATATAAAATAGACAATAATTTGCTTACACCAAAAATTAATAAACTGTTTAACTACATCCTGCAATACAAAACTTATACAGCAAATAAAATTGAAATTGAAAACATGAAGTTACTTGTTATTTTATGTCATTGAAGAGACTATGGCTATGTCAAGAGCACAAAATTATCAGCAACTCGCAAGGCATGACATAGCAACACCACAGAGTAGATAAACACAGAGGCAAAATTATGTGACAGTTCCTTTGATGTAGAGCTGTGCAAGGCTCTGTGAATGGGCCTTGTTTCCGAGTGGCTACTGTATGCTGCTGCAGAAAGTTCCCTATTGGCTGGGCTACCTGCTGACGAGTAGGTCGCCAAGAATTGATTGGCTAACTGTGTCCCAAAATTTTGCTGGTGCGTGCTGCTAAATTCATGGTATAAGTGACTATTTCACCTCTGTATTGTTAAGTACTCTGTGGCAACACAAAACAGTGTAACCCTCCTGCTTAAGCGTTTCCATGATGCATCCTGTTCATACAATTCTTAGCACAGATTTCAATAAAAATCAACCTCTGTAATTCATAAGACTAGCGAATTTCAGTATTCACAGATACTGTAGAGACAACCAAATCGTGGGAAAATAAAATTAGCTGTATTTTTTTGGAAATCTCAAGACCTGGCACACAGAACCCATAACGCACTACACGTCACTACACATTTATTTATATTTAACACAAGGAAATGAATAAGCACACTAAAAGGCATTTTTTAAATATCCCATGAAACTAAGCACACCTTCACACACCACACTGAGACGCCCAGTTACTCTAAATAGTATAAATTAGAGAATAAACTGATAATCATAAAATGTTGAGTCGTAAAATAAGTTTTATCTAGATGATGACCATTAATCTCCAAGTGATAATGGGCTTGCACTGACTGTGCTAAAACAACTGTTAACTACTGTGAAAGCAACAAGTAAAAATGTTAATATCATAACAACATGATTTTGATAATTCCACTAAAAGGATTTTAAAAATTCTCTCTTAAAGGTCTTCATTTCCCTTAAATTAATACCCATTTTATTAGCAGTGTACACATTATGNAACAACTGTTAACTACTGTGAAAGCAACAAGTAAAAATGTTAATATCATAACAACATGATTTTGATAATTCCACTAAAAGTATTTTAAAAATTCTCTCTTAAAGGTCTTCATTTCCCTTAAATTAATACCCATTTTATTAGCAGTGTACACATTATGATCAAAATATCAGTTTCAAAAAATATATAATCAAATGAAACAGTCACATTTTTAATACAAGTGCAACAAGACGAGTAATGTAAGTTTGCAAGATGCCTTATTTTTTTGTGTTATTTGTGAAACATTTTTGTTTTAGGAACAGTTGATTCAAGATTGTAAGTACCAGAATAAACACACTGTTACGTGCAGACCCCCATGCCAGACACGGGGCGCGTGTGCGGCCATCCCGCAACAGTGGAGGGATGGTGAGTCGCCACTACCTGGTCACCCTTAAATCGCCTGGCAGGTGAAATGATTTACAGCTACTTGGAGAAGTCAGCGGTAATAGGTTATTGAAATAAACTTCTGGTAATCTCCAACCTTGGTGCACCACGACATCCAAAAAAATTGTTAGGACTAGGGCCAACGACACTAGTAATACCCCAGTTGCCAGAGAATTGGCAGACTTTGTAGTAGCCATATAGCTGAAGTGCGGGAAATGAGCAAAGTCTGGTGCAGTGAGGGACATCAGTGGAGAGGACAGATGACCGCAGATAAAGAAGGGGGGGGGAGGAGAGAATGTGTGTATGTGAGGATGGATGAGAGGGCATGGTATCAGACGAGTAGGGGGCTACTGTCCATGGGGGCACTCAAGCGTGTTCTAGAACATCCCAGACTGGTGGAATCTGGACTGAATTATGGTAGGACTGTACAAAAATATTATTACAAATATTGGAAACTGTCAATTATGGACATATAATTTCCAAAATAATCCAATAGGTGTTGATACGCTATTGAGACAGATATTAGTTATTTGAATGCATTCCGGCTANATGACTGTACGAAAATATTATTACAAATATTGGAAACTGTCAATTATGGACACATAATTTCCAAAATAATCCAATAGGTGTTGATACGCTATTGAGACAGATATTAGTTATTTGAATGCATTCTGGCTNTATAATTTCCAAAATAATCCAATAGGTGTTGATACGCTATTGAGACAGATATTAGTTATTTGAATGCATTCTGGCTATGCCCACTGACGTGGGGAAACTGTTACAGTATTAGGTCACAAAGAAGTAACAAATTCTGTTTAATGACATATTTTAGAAAAGTTTCTTACAAAAAAATTAAGTGTTACAAAAGTTAACACAAAAAGGAAGTGGTGGTGTAAAACCATTAGGCACAACTGTAAGAAAAAGTTTATTTCTGTATGTGCATGTGAAAAAATATGTAGTTCTGCATAATAAACACTAAAATGTTTCATGTACATATTTAGTACTCATTCAATTAACACATGTTTAAGTAAATAGCAATAAATAAAAATGAGATTATCCAAGGATGATGGTGGTGCTGATAATGACAATAGTGGTCTGACAGGCAATGTTTAATTTAGAATGCTAAAACTATTTCAGCCTACAAGATGATCATAGTAATCAATAAATTTTAAGTGAATGTGAGCACATTTAGATAGAAGTCTGATTCATAAAATAAAATTGTAGGCTTTCACATCCATTGTCAATGTATTCTTGGCTTTCGGGCTTGAGCAGCACCATTATCTTCTTCCCATTTTGGCAGTCGTTGCAGTTACTTCCCAAAGTTTCTGCAGTTGTTACAGCTGCCGTCTTCAGGTTCTCAAAAGAACAATTTCAGTGGTATCGACAAATTTTAGATTTACATTTACAGCGGCCTAGTGGAGCTGATATCAGATTGGATGGTTTGAAGCCCAATCACAGCCTTCATTGCTTCTGTCTGAGGTGTTCTGCTAATCCTACATGAATAGAAGCATGGGGGAAAAAAAGGTTCCAAAAGATTGGCAGAACACCTCGGTCATTACGAGCAAGGAAGACTGCGATTCACCATTCAGCCAGAAAGCAGCTCAACCAAGGTGCAGGTATTTACGCCTAAATACCTGAAACCTAAGTTGATAACAGAATATAGTCTATTAACGGTTTCTTGATACTTTTTGAATCAAACATTTGAAAAATCACTCCATGTGCGACATGCTTGGTTGTTTCTTAAATATGTCATCTATCACAAGAGTTATATGTCGTGTATCACAAGTATTTAATGCTTGCGTTAACATAAAAATATCTTAAATATATAGAAGGATAGGAATTCAAATACTCTTAGTGTAGTACTTGACAGGCACATACACACAAAGAAGGAAGACACATTTTCCACGCGGTTGTGCGATCGATATGTTTCGCTGGCTAGGCCAGCTTCAACAGGCGACGAGTTGTAGGACACTGCAGTATGGTGGAAGGGTGCTGTTGGTAGTAAACCTAGCGGCCAGGTAGCAAACTAAGGTGGGGCGAGAAAATTTAAAATTTGCCAGTAAAGCTGATGAAGTGATTTAGGGCTGTGATTATCTTATGTTGAGGCCTGGGGGCTGCCTGGATTTTTTATAAATTGGTGGGCTAATTCCTAGCGCCTGAGTTCTGAGCTGTTACTCTAAGGTGATAGGGCTCTCACAAATCTGGTACTGTAGGAGAGATCAAAATCTTTGTTGTGTGATGCTGCATATGCTGCAACTGCTTTGTCTTGTAGGTTATTGATGTGACCAGCCATGGCTCGTTTAGGGTCTGCTCTGTGGCCATTAATTCTCTGCCAGAGTGTGTTGGTGGTGAGACTAAAGTATTCTTCATTACAGTGTTGGCACTGTAGCTGATAAATAAGATTTTCTGTTGCATAGTTGTAGTTGCCTTGGATAGGGGGCAGGATCCTCTGGACGAACAAGTCTGTTGCGGAGGGTAAGTGGCCTTTTGAAGACCAATCTGGGTAGTTTGGAGAGCAGGTCTTGTGTTTGTGGTGAGGAAGCGAGAATTTTGTATCCAGAGTGGAGAATGGTTCTGAGTTTACTTAGGCCTTCATGTTATGGGACTCCCGGGATATATCAGAGTTGTTGACCTTGGTTTGTGTTCCGGTATTTAAGATGGCTTGCTGAATCTGTTTGTGGACAAGGTGCCCAGGATAGCCACTGTCGAGGAATGCTCTGGCTATTTGTTCGCACTGTTTCTTGAGATCACTGTTGGTGGAGCAGATACCTTGGCTCTTGTGGCAAGACTGTAGGGTAGGGATTTTTTTGGCATGGTATGGGTGGTAGTTGTCAAAATTTAAGTGCCAAAGATTGTTGGGTTTGGTGTGTACAGCAGTTTAAATTGTACCATTGTGGAGAGCAAAATTAATTTTCAAGTATTTGCACCTTCCCGCACATTTCTTAGACATCTCTCTATACCAACATCCCCCACTCATCTGGACTGTCGGCCATAGAATATTACCTCAAGCAAAGACCCCCACACAGCAAACCTTCTACAGCATTCCTTGTTGAACTCGCCAGGTTAACCCTCAGCAACAGCAACTTCAGATTTTAAGACACACACTACCTTCAGGTCAAAGGCACAGCAATACACATTTGACCCCATCCTATGCCAATCTGTTTATGGGCAGGTTAGAAGAAAACTTCCTCAGTCCAACCAACCCAACCATACTGCTGGATGCATTTCATCAACATCATCTTCATTAGAAGGATTTCAACTGAAGACTGCCTAATTAACTTTCTGAACAAGTTCGCTCAAGTTCACCTGGCCATACTCCAAAAAACATGACATATTCCTGGATGTTGGACTGACTCTCTACAATGGCACAATTCAAACTGCTGTACATACCATACATACATACATAACATACCATACTTAACATATGTACATGCATGTATGTATACCAACANTCCAAAAAACATGACATATTCCTGGATGTTGGACTGACTCTCTACAATGGCGCAATTCGAACTGCTGTACATACCATACATACATACATAACATACCATACTTAACATATGTACATGCATGTATGTATACCAACNAAACTGCTGTACATACCATACATACATACATAACATACCATACTTAACATATGTACATGCATGTATGTATACCAACACATACTGTACATATATGCTTCAAGGTAGATTGTTGCAAGTATATCTCTTCCTTTAAAAATCACAGAGTAAAAATAAACCACATCCTTCATACTGTACCCTGCTACCTTTTAAATTCAGTTTCAACAAAATGACGAACTAAACTAATTAAATATTACAACTTAGTGATGACCCGATACTGAAAAAACCTGATACCAATGAAGGTTCAGATATTTAGGATTTTACCGATCTGATACCTGTAAACCGACATTTTCATTTATCATACTATAAGCAGACATTTGTCACTAAAGTGGATGAGAGAAAACTGCTGCCTGGNTAAACCGACATTTTCATTTATCATACTATAAGCAGACATTTGTCACTAAAGTGGATGAGAGAAAACTGCTGCCTGGGAAAGTTTTGTTTGCAATAAGCTAAAAAGACTTGCTGTTAAGTGAGATTTACTTTATGCCTGGTACATCAAAGCAAGAAAAATTTTTTGTTTAACATTATACAAAACTATAGCTCACTATAATATATTACAAAACTAAGTTAAGGTTGCAAGTAGGTCGCTAGTCTACAAAAAATATNGAAAACTATAGCTCACTATAATATATTACAAAACTAAGTTAAGGTTGCAAGTAGGTCGCTAGTCTACAAAAAATATGTAAAAGGACAGGAAGTCAAGTACTTGCAGAGTAGTACTTGTAGGCAGGCTATACTCTGCAAGTACTTTACTTCCTGTCCTTTACAAAACTAAGCTAACAATTTGTCATTATACTACGTAGGTTACATACATGTAAGCCATTAAACTTCAAAAATGTCACAGTTAACAATTATAAACAATTTTGAGGGAAAAAAATACAAAGCTGTTAACAGTGCTTTAAAATATTAAACTTAAGTTTTGAAGTAAAAATGTTAATATCTGAACATTTTGTGATGAGAGGTGATTTCGTTTCTTGGTGTAAATTCCATTAGAAGTGCTAAATAACCNGTTAATATCTGAACATTTTGTGATGAGAGGTGATTTCGTTTCTTGGTGTAAATTCCATTAGAAGTGCTAAATAACCTCTGAAACAACAGAAACAGGGGGAATGCCCAGTTTCTTTTGGGCAAGCAGTTTTAGATTCGGAAAAGATCAATNGTTAATATCTGAACATTTTGTGATGAGAGGTGATTTCGTTTCTTGGTGTAAATTCCATTAGAAGTGCTAAATAACCCCTCTGAAACAACAGAAACAGGGGGAATGCCCAGTTTCTTTTGGGGAAGCAGTTTTAGATTCGGAAAAGATCAATTTTCTCTCCAGAAGGTCAAAGGATCATCAAAAAGTGAAATAGTAGGCTCAGCCACAGGACTAAGTCAGTTCATTTGGTGAATCAGTTTTGGTGTGGGTGCATTTGACATCTGAATTATTTCAGCATATATCTGCTGCAATACTGATTCTTCATTAAATGGCTTAAGTGTTGTTGCTACTTTTGTTTCTTCCAAGCTGCTCGTATCCATGCTGCAGTCTCTTGTGCAGATCCGTAATTCTTGAAAACCCCGAAGAAAAATGCATTTATAATATGCTGTAGACCTATTCTATAATGTCACTGTTTAGTAATTTGTAGTTTTCAGTGAAACTATAGCTACAGCATTAAACAAAACACACACAATAGGTAACTTTGCTAAAGTCATATTCCATAAGCTTACCTGTTCTTATAACGGGGGTCCAATATAGTTGAGGCAGCATACTGCTCAATATTAACTTCCATATCCAAAAATCTTCTTTCAAGTGCAAAATGCAGGTCACAGGCAGTGGTTTTAAGAGTAGTATCTTTCTTTAACTTCTGCTTTTGCAGACCACATCGCAAACTGTTTATGATGGGTATCACTTCAGACACAATACAGTTTTTCTTGCCAAGAGCCAGCGTTGCATCTTTAAATAGCCGCAACAGTTCCACAACATTTTCAGCGAGTGTCCAGTCCGCAGGACTTAAGCTACACAAACCTGAAATCTTGCGAGTTATGTTTTGGACAGCTTCTTTCTGCTCAACCAATCTCTCCAGCATGTTATAGCATGAATCCCATCTTGTTACCTCTTCTTTTATTAGAGCATGTTGTGGTAATCCATACGTTACTTGAGCTTCTCTCAACAACTTGGTGGAGGCCACCAACATGTGAAAATGAGACACAATACGTTTAACATTTGCCACAAGTTTAGAAAAACACTGCTGATTAAGACAACCCTCTTTCACCACCAACTGAAGCCTGTGTTGAACACAAAGAATGTGAGACACATTAGGTAGCCGAGTGATTGCACTCTTCATATTTGCAGCACTGTCAGAGATGATAACTTTAACTTTCCCACCTATTTCCCACTCAGAAAACGTCATAGAAATAATTTTCAGCAATAAGTTCTCCTGTGTGGTTTGCTCCACAAAAAGGCACTACTTCCAACGATAGGGAATAAAAGGTCCAATTGCTGTCTATGAAATGCGTTGTTATACTGATGAAATAACCTCCAGCTCCAGATGTCCACAAATCTGTNATGAATCCCATCTTGTTACCTCTTCTTTTATTAGAGCATGTTGGGGTAATCCATACTTTACTTGAGCTTCTCTCAACAACTTGGTGGAGGCCACCGACATGTGAAAATGAGACACAATACGTTTAACATTTGCCACAAGTTTAGAAAAACACTGCTGAGTAAGACAACCCTCTTTCACCACCAACTGAAGCCTGTGTTGAACACAAAGAATGTGAGACACATTAGGTAGCCGAGTGATTGCACTCTTCATATTTGCAGCACTGTCAGAGATGATAACTTTAACTTTCCCACCTATTTCCCACTCAGAAAACGTCATAGAAATAATTTTCAGCAATAAGTTCTCCTGTGTGGTTTGCTCCACAAAAAGGCACTACTTCCAACGATAGGGAATAAAAGGTCCAATTGCTGTCTATGAAATGCGTTGTTATACTGATGAAATAACCTCCAGCTCCAGATGTCCACAAATCTGTGCTAACTGCTAATTCATCAGCAGTTTGTAAAATGTCCTTCAGTTTGATTTTGACATTTTCTGCAAGTTCAGGAAGTTGCTTGCCCATTATGTCTTTCCTTGTAGGCAGCCAATATTTTGGTTGAAGAATTTTAACGAAAGATTTAAAACCTTCATTCTCCACCATCAAAGCAGGCTGCATGTCAGTGCATATCATCTTGGCTAATACTCTGTCTGTTTCTATAGATCTAGGATCTGATCTGTTCCAACTTGCAAACTTTGCTGAAAATGTTTTTCAATCGTACTGTTTTAATTTTTTGTGAGGTTGATCTGAACCCTGTGTAACACTATTACTTGAAGTTGAACAGTGTGCACTAGATGAAGGCTGGCAGGAATTATTCATTCCATAGAAATGATTTTGGACCATGTGTGTTCCAAGATTGGTAGTGTTGAATTCGCGAGACCTTTTGCCACTGCGACCCACTTCTTTAGAGCAATGGAGGCATACAGCTTTCGTTTTATCATTGNGACGATTCACACAATCAACTCGCACTAAAACATTTACATGTGAATAACTATCATTGCGATTATGATCCTGGCAACAAATCAGTGAAAATAATTTATTTTCTGAAAAATTGTTAAACTTTTGTAAGGTTCCAACCTTTACCACTAAATATTACAAGTAAACATGAAAATGGCTTCTCAGGCAGCATTTGTAAATAATTAACTCTGAAGAATTACCAACCTGTGCAACATTACTGAACATACTACTGCACTCGTCGCTGCACAGCGCTAGCAGAAGAGTACTTTTAATTCTTACGTAAACACTAAAACATAATTAAATTAAATTTAAGTGTAACAGTATTTTTTTTTTAGTAGTAGTTAGTTGTTAATTGCTTATCAACGTTTCAAATTATGTTCTTTTTAGTCACATTGCCGCACCCTGATGTTAACAGTTGAGAAAATTAAGTGCGCAGCAGAGGAGAGAAAATACTTTAGGTTGAAGTTAGAATTTCCATTACTGATGTACCGATATTTTAATGCCGATCTGCGATAATGGTAAATATACCTATATTACAGATATCTGATACCGGTTATCAGCTATCGGGCCATCACTACACAATTACCAACTGTGGTAGATCACAGTGTGGTGTATTTCTGAAAATAATGACTATTGTTAGCTTATAGTTTCCTACCTGTCAAGGATGGCTATTAATTCATAATGAGAAAAAGGTTTACGTTCATGCAACAATGGTCACATAAAGAAATTATTTTAAATGAAAATAACTTTTATCAGCACACAATCTTTTACAATAAACAAATTAAGTTGGTTATTTTTAAGATTAAGAAGAGTTTGTGTCAATTTAAACAACAGTTTGTTACCTATTATGTTCTAAAATACTCTATAAATATGTAGGGTGTATATGTTTTGAAAAAAAATTATAACTTGCA
>NQII01000196.1:499912-600997 GCA_002778355.1 Clitarchus hookeri | reverse complement strand
TTAAAATGATGAGGTTTAATTCCTTATATAAGTGCAACAAAAGTGGCAATGAAACAGTCAACAAAAACACTAAAGGTTAATGCAATCATATTGCTGTATAACACTCGGATGCACATGCATTCGCATATCAGCCTATTGTATCTCCTTTAATAATCTGGATGGGACAAAGCTAATTTCATGCAGTTGAAGGTAGGTGCTTCTTATACATGCTAAAATCGCTCTCCACGATTTCAATGGAAAGTGGAGTGGGAAGGAGAAGAATATGCACACACAAAAATTATGGGACATCGCTTTCAAATTTGGTAAACTATAAATTTTGAAACCAAAAATATTTTAAGTATTTTAAAATTGACAAAAAAAATTTTCTGTTGAAGAGGTTGACATGGCATTACATACTCAAAGAGATTTATAAATTGAATTATTTAAGATGATATACCATTGAAAAGAAATTTGCTTATAAGAAAATCTTGACCACAAACTGAGATTTTTGCCTTTCAGAGGAGAAGAAAGGCGTTAAAAAAAAAGAGGTTACTTGAAAAACAATCTTATGGTGATTCCTATACAACACTTAAACCCTGCATATAAAATATTAATGCCTTTCAAAACTGAATACTTTTGATTTGCTACTGTGTAGTGTACACATTTACGACAGCGATGTAGCANATATTAATGCCTTTCAAAACTGAATACTTTTGATTTGCTACTGTGTAGTGTACACATTTACGACAGCGATGTAGCAAAATCTCAAAGACAGGAGGAGGAAGAAGATAAAATCTTTGGAATAAAAAAAGGTTATTCTTTCTCTGAATTTGTAATCTCATACAAGTGGATCTTCATTTTGCAGTTTGCACCTCTCATTACCTAACACTGCGCAAGCCATTGGTGAGAAGTGTCAGATGATTTCTCACAGCCTGAGCCTACCATTCCATGCCAAAAGGAGGCATAACATTAGTTCAAAGTTCTTGGCAGAAAACGAACATGAGACAGTTGCTGGCGGATATGGAGAGAAATATGATTAGACTTCCAAGTTCCTAGTCTTTACATTTTGTGTCCTTTCTCACCATTTTAGCAGCACGGAGTTGCACATCTGGAGAAAGGTACAGCCACAGGGGCGTTACAAGATGAGAAGGGATGGTGAAAGCAATACCTGAAATTTGAGGCTAGGGTGGTTGAAGTAGGTGGTGGTTTTCACCATCTGAACTACAAATGTCCAATTACTTTGTCCTGTGATCACTTCGGGCAGGAGCACGCCTTACAGGAACACTTCCTAACTGTAATGGAGATGATGGCACACAGGTGTACGACAGTCTATGGAATGCAGCTGAAGATGGGTTGTCATCCTGACTCCACGGCTCATAACCACAATCACAACTGACGTAAGGCCATGAAACCTCATGGGTCATGAAATGTGCAGAGATGTTGACCAAACCAATTCAGGGTAGGCAAAATTCAAAAACCTGTTTTGTAGTGAACCCCAGACTCGCCTATTAAGTGCCACTCAAAATGAGATGCTAATATGAATGTTCTGTCAAACTAAATAACAGAAAATTTGAAATCTAAGAAATTATATTATAGAAATAAATGTAAAAAAAATGTATGGAAGCATGAAAACTGAAAATTATCACTTTTATTACACAAATTTGTTAATGTGTCGTATTTTTCTCCAGCCCATATACATTTCCACCAATCCATTGCGTACAATGTAAAGTCTTCACAACGGCCATCTTTTGCTTAAAAATATACTTTTCTTTGTTACATTATCAACACAACAGCTCAACCGATAGTAGCAGCTACAGTAATCCAACAAACTTAATTTCATATTCTGAAGGTCAGTTTGTGCTAATACTATATAACATGTACTATAGCATAACGTAAAACAGACCACATCAGTTGATTTTACTGGGTACGTTTGCAAACAAATTACTCCTGGATCCACTGGTTACATACAAGGATTAATGTCTAACAGAAAAAAATTGTTATAGTAAAGCAATTTCTGACTAAAATTAATTTGTGAAACTAAGGCACTAATTTTTAAAACTATTTTCAGCCCACGTTAGGTTTATAAAATAAAACATGTATACAATACAAAATTTATCACAGTAATAAATATACATCAACAAAGGGTTATTGCACCTGGATACTTCAATGTTAAAAATGTAATATGTACTGTATTACCTGCCATGAATACTTTTTCTATGATCACAATGATACATGAAATACACTGGAGCAATTATAAATAGGTCATACAACACTCCACAGGCCAACTGATAAATATATGGAGTGACAAGATGGAGTAAAAGGGGAGAGAAGAAGGAAGATAGAACATGAAAACAAAAGACAAAGAAGAGAAGAATTAGAAGAAAATTTGCTCAAAACTAGCAGTTTATGTTTTTAACATTTCTTACACTTAACCACCCTACAATGTTCAAAAAATAAATATAATATGTATAGGAAAATATAGCATTTCAATGGTGGTAACAATCTTTTAGGATGTATTTTATATTTTCACAACTGAGTGCAAACTGAATACAAACTGGCAAAGAAACATTATTAAACTCCTTCCTTTCCCAGTTCCTCCCATAAAATACTCACTTCAATGTACCATGCATGCTTTCTGTTCATAGAGACTAAAGCTATAGCCCTTAACATTGTTGAAAGCTAACAAAATTATTTTTATTTTTTGAAATGCCCAATTGGCCAGTTTTTGAAGACAAAGAAAGTGTTTTTAAGTACGATTAAAAATCGCAAGTCATTTTCATGCAATGCCACCCTGAATTATTTTATGTGTGGCTTCCGAACATTGAAATTTCCCATGTGCATAAATTCATCATAAACATACATAAACATGTTCACATTCTCAGGAATAACATTAACTCATGCTAGACACAGAACAAGCTTGGTTGTTAACACAGGACTGTTTCTAATGTGATATTTGTCAACATTAATGGGACACCGTATTCTTTCAGCATATTAGCAATGAATATTTGGCCCATTATCTAATATTTTTCCACAAAAGCTCCTCTATATATGACTCACCTCTGCAACTACCCGTAAGGAACACAAATAATTTAGATTATTACTCACGCATACTGTACTTTGCCTGCATGTAAAAGAATAACAACTGACAACGAAAGACTTGACCAACAAGGCAAAAGTATGTTTTCCTCTATGCAAAATCATGTGCCCATTTTAAATTTTTTTTTTTTTCGAGTTACATGTACATGCAAACAGAGACATACCGTGATAGACATTATTCCTCTTGTCTGGGTTGTAATGAAATCTTTTAAAATACGTACCATGCCAAACAACTTGGGTTTGCTGAAAATACTGTCAACAAAGCAACGCATAGCCAGCAAATGGCACATCAAGTTTCCATAAAGTGAAACTCATCAGACCTACCTTCGATCTACCACGGAAGATGACCGACTTTCTTCTTTGATGGTGGAGTCATATGAAAATGTCCTGCCTCCTAAGATTGACCTGTCGCAAACAATCACCGATTTTGAAGAGCAAACGCATGCTAAGTGTTTTTAATTCGACATGCCCAGCTGGTTAGTTTTTTATATTAGTAGAAATAAAGAACTGCATTAGTGTGTTTTAATCATATCAACTGTATAAGATTATTTCTGAGTGTTACTTTTATATTAATATTTTAATTATTCTTTTAGATTTACCAGCTTCCTGCCTGATTTTATCTTAAAATTATGGGCTGAATGAAATTTATATTTAATGTAAACATAAGTTAAAAATACAAAGCAAAGGTTTAATGTCCCATTTCTGATAGGCATTCCAGTGCTGAGAATGCTTACTTGTGGATACACAGTGAGTAAGACAACACATACTTTCTACTTTTTCCCTAGCAAAAAAAAAAACACTTTCTGGAAATAGATACATAAGAGTGGCCAAGCTCTACTCCACCTGCCCCTTCCTCCCAAAATATGTAGCTCTGAGATGCAAAATTGCAACCCCATCCATTAAGCAGGCAGATTTTCTAAACATCAGTCAAACTGTAATCAAGCTTTAAAATTTTTTGAAAATGATAACTTTTTTTAACAGGTTTTACAGCAATTCTCTAAGGAAGATGAGTAAATAACAATAAACCAAAGAACGAAATTAAAAAAAAAAGNGGATGCAAAATTGCAACCCCATCCATTAAGCAGGCAGATTTTCTAAACATCAGTCAAACTGTAATCAAGCTTTAAATTTTTTTGAAAATGATAACTTTTTTAAACAGGTTTTACAGCAATTCTCTAAGGAAGATGAGTAAATAACAATAAACCAAAGAACGAAATTTAAAAAAAAAGNAAACAGGTTTTACAGCAATTCTCTAAGGAAGATGAGTAAATAACAATAAACCAAAGAACGAAATTTAAAAAAAAAGTTCTAACCTAAATTAAACTTTGAAGACAATGAAACAAATTAATGAACAAACTACTCCAGTCCTAATACTTTCTAATGATACCATAAATAAATCGTATAAAATGTGAACTGTGCCAAATAATAACTTGTAACCAACATCGATAAGACACTTGCTAACACTATACTTATGCATCCACTATGACTACAAGTCAATTATGGTTTCCCCAAATGTTTTTAATTATTATTTAGTTCATATAGCTATGCAAACATACAAAACATTATCAGCATCACATTATCTTATTTCTCTTAGTTTACAGTGCCAGATAAATTCTTATGTATTTCTGCAATATTCATTACTTCATGTTCCAACAAGCAATTTCTAGTAAATTTAGTTATCTTGATTATGTTGACTTATNTTCTGCAATATTCATTACTTCATGTTCCAACAAGCAATTTCTAGTAAATTTAGTTATCTTGATTATGTTGACTTATAATTTACCATAGAATACATATGAGCAATTATATTAATGTTTTACCAATGTCAAAATCATTCTTAAAAAAATTCATTACTTTGATTAGTTAAATACATATTTTTAATTGAATAACTCTAAACCTGACTGAGGTACCAGTAATCAAAAAAAAACTGAAAGCTATACTTAATAACACCCGTTTTCTATTTTTATTCTGACCTATGAATTACATAATTTCACTTTGTGTGCCGAATGATATATTAAATGGTCCCTATGACTGCCATATTCTGTTGTGGCATTTTTCTATACTCGAGGCAGTTCAGCAAAAATTGTAAGACTAAACAAAACATAAGTTTTAAAAATGCAACCATTCCCACACTTATGCCATTCCAAATTCAAATATAGCACTCAACTATTTTCTGCAATTGCAAGTTTAAATATAGCAACAATAAAAACAACACACAGCACCTTTTAAAAAATATATATATATATATTGTGAGAGTTGCAGCAGATATGAAGGGTAAAAGAAACAATAAACTGTCCATAGTTAATTGAAAACTTTTGAGAGTTCTGCTTGCTTCGTGTCTACTTTCAGCCTGTTTTCCATCCTTCTTCATCCACAAAAATTGCTATTTAACTGTGTGTTCCTCTCTCTCTCTCTCTCTCTCGCTCTATATATATATATATATATATATATGGTTTAAGGGATCTTATCAAATTAAGAGTAAACTATTTCATATTATTCATGAGCTTGCCATCCCTACAATGTTCATGACCTAGAAAAATCCACACATTTGATGTTCTACTACAAGGTTGAAATATTCTTACGAGAAAAAAGAACAGTGCTCGGCTTTTCTGAGACTATCCCAATTTATAGCATACTACTTACTCTTACACACACATTCACACGTGTGTGTATATATATAATACACACACACATTCACATACACAATACATAATCTCAAACCTCAGAAGGGATTGCAAGGCCNTACATAATCTCAAACCTCAGAAGGGATTGCAAGGCCATAAATAATATTGAATATTTAACCCCTGATACAGCAGACATTTAAATTGCAAATAAATTAAAGGAAACTTATTTTCAATTAAATTGATGTTTAAAATCACCAAAAATGTTTAGGATGTTTCAGTTATTTGAGTGACATTTGCACTTATTTTAATTAGGGTTTTTTCTCTCTACAATACTTATTGTGTGTAACAACATTAAAATTCACCAATGTATCAAAATTCCCACTGAAATGAAGTACACCTTAGTTTGCAAATACGTATTTAAGATTATAATATTCACACGAGCGGTTAGCATTACTAACACACAATGAATGAGCAAAATTCTTGTCGTGAAACTCAATGACTATACTGAAGCACTAAAAATTTTTATGACATACCTTTACAATAATGTTTATTACTTTAGTAAGATTTAAATAAATTCATCCTGATTTACATTTGTTGTTTTTTTACAGCATTTTAACACCCTTTATATATATATATATACACACATATATATGCATGTATATATGTATATATATACATGTATGTATATATACATAATATACACATTCAAAATCACTTGTGTTAAAAATATTTTAATGCTTGCACAAATATTGACAAACCATTAGCATACTAACAACACAATTTATAGCTTATGACAATGTATTTCATGAAAGTGCATTCTTACATTTAAACCAGAATTCAAATTTTTTTCCTAAATTAGCTGGGTTAAGGTTACTTGGGCTGAACACCATTCAGATCACCTCTTATAAGAAAACTGCTCAACTGAACTTCGTGGAACAAAGAGCTGATACAACTAGAGGAATGTTTCAGGTCAGTATCAACTCAGCTGGATAGCTGACCAATTACAAATAATTCACACATGTAATAAAGCTTGTAGAATTGGAACAAAATGCCACAAATGTATTTAAATACATTCAAGTAAAGTTTCTTAAAGTTCCGCTCAGGTTTTTAGTTTTTATAGACATTTATTGCAAATATAAATATTACCTGGAATATTAGCATTTCCAGGACCGGAAACTACATATGAATACCACAAAAAGCCATTACAAAATAAACAACTTCATTGAGAAGATACAAGTTCCAAATTGTCATTACCTAAAATCCCCAATACTCACGATCAAGGAATACTTGTTTAAAAAAAAAATAAATGGAAGGGGTAGGGGGAAAGGCAAACAAAATTTACCTAATGATTTTAATAATACGTCAGACAATTTACTTTAATAAATTGTAAGAAACATGCATGAGCTACTTTTATACCAACTTTTATTCTTATTAGCATTTTAAAAATTGAATTCCAAGTGCCATCAATTAATAGTTACGCATTAAGACACGCAACAATTTTTCCCTAACTTGCTGCCGACTAAGTATTGCAGTCAGTGCTTATTTTAAACGTACTTAGTTACGGGCAGAAACTTTTTCCAAACGTTAATTTCAAAAGTGCTCGATAAACTATGAACAGCCTGTATTATAATATCAGACTAATATGTGATAAATGATGGTAGGCTTGTGTAAGTTTCCACCCTCTTTGAATGTTCATTTTCTTACCATTCATATACAAAACATTGCTCTCTCAGCATTTTTCTATTACAAAACTCCAACCACATTCAGAAAAGAACAATAACACCAAGGATGCGGTCTAACCAAGGCAACAAGCCACATTGCCAAATATGATTCCCTAAAAAACATCACTTATAAGGCTAGTGCAATGTTATGAACAGAACATATGTGTTGTCCACTTGTGCATGTTCTCTTTCCAAGAACAAGTTTGAGAGCACTCGAGTACCTATCAGGTAAAGACTCTGTGATTTCATTACATAAAAACACCCAATGGCATTTCATTTCCATGTTTTATTCTAACACTTTACCTTAAAATTTCTGATAAAACCATTACATTGCATGTACACATTAAAAAGCATCTGAGCTGAATACCATAGGCAGCACATTCTAAGTAAACTTTATGCTTATCTTTAATTTGGTACACATTATGAGTTTTTATGCAACTTACAATGAAAATGTAAAAACCAATACCCTCGTATGGCACTATCAAAACTTCATGTTAATAACTGCTACTTTTTTAACAGATTGCTGACGAATATAGCAAAGAAAGTACTATCTGACGCAAAAAAAATAAACAAAAGGTAGAAGCTGTAAAGGAAGCCCAAATTTCATGTCATTAAAGCAAGCAAGCCTTTCCCACTGCCATCCACTTCCAATCAGCTATACACAAATTACATGCTTGACACTGAAAANTTAAAGCAAGCAAGCCTTTCCCACTGCCATCCACTTCCAATCAGCTATACACAAATTACATGCTTGACACTGAAAAGGAGGGAAAAAGGGAAAAATTGTATTAAAAAAGTTGAAATAAAAGGCCTTGTTAACATGAACTTTCAAAAAAACAACTATCTCTTGTTAGTGCCACTTAATGTCAGTGCAAGAATTACACTATACCATTTCACAGAGTATTAATCGCACTGTTCATCTATGCTGGCAAACTAAAATCAGTCACAAATGTACTAATGTTCAAACTCAATCATGAAAAAACATTTTTTTTTTGTTAAGATGAAAGCAAAAAGACAGGATTTGACAAAAAGGAACATTATTAGACATTCACAGAAAACCNATTTTTTTTTGTTAAGATGAAAGCAAAAAGACAGGATTTGACAAAAAGGAACATTATTAGACATTCACAGAAAACCTCCTGCAAATATATTTCACTTATGAATTGCAGTGTTCATAATAATGTAGGCTTTATTAACTATGGCTATATATTTATAGCAAAAGGCTGACTGAAATTATAACACGGTAAAATAATTATAAATACTGCAATGTGAGGCATTAACATTTCTTGGAGATCAAGCAAGTAACAGCCTACTGAAGACATTGCACTGNTATAAATACTGCAATGTGAGGCATTAACATTTCTTGGAGATCAAGCAAGTAACAGCCTACTGAAGACATTGCACTGTCTTCACCAAGGCGAGGGACACGAAGGAGATACCTCCCTTTGTAAGTAGTGCAAAGGAAAATAGTTCTTCGCCATCTAACTGGCTGCTCTACTCTGCAACCCTCTCTCCAGTCTGCCATGGTATGAGAGTGTAGNTATAAATACTGCAATGTGAGGCATTAACATTTCTTGGAGATCAAGCAAGTAACAGCCTACTGAAGACATTGCACTGCCTTCACCAAGGCGAGGGACACGAAGGAGACACCTCCCTTTGTAAGTAGTGCAAAGGAGAATAGTTCTTCGCCATCTAACTGGCTGCTCTACTCTGCAACCCTCTCTCCAGTCTGCCATGGTATGAGAGTGTAGNATCTAACTGGCTGCTCTACTCTGCAACCCTCTCTCCAGTCTGCCATGGTATGAGAGTGTAGTATGGGTGAATTTTTTGGGCTATACATTTCTACAGCAACTAGCAGCTCAAGAGTTAATAGTGTGGAAACAGTAATTTAACTGCAAANTTTTTTGGGCTATACATTTCTACAGCAACTAGCAGCTCAAGAGTTAATAGTGTGGAAACAGTAATTTAACTGCAAAAAGGGAAACGGTTCTTGACAATTTGTCATAAACCCCAACAGTGTTTAGGTAAAGTAACTAGATTGATGGTAGCCCAAACACAAGGCAGAACAGCAAGAGCTCTGCTTTGCACAAACTGTAATTTATAGCTTGATTAAAGAGAGTACCAAAAGTGAGGCAACCCAATGACCGTACACAAACTAGGCCATAATGAAAACAGCAACATGCCTATGCAGTTCTAAGTCACGTAAATTCCCACCAGGGTTTGAGGAACACACTGAAATAGTTTTAATGCAACTAAATGGGATGATACGTATTCAAAAATGTGATCCCATTCCCATGAAACAGGGNACACTGAAATAGTTTTAATGCAACTAAATGGGATGATACGTATTCAAAAATGTGATCCCATTCCCATGAAACAGGGATGAGTGGATGCCTTAGGGAGATAGGGGAGATAATACCCCTAAGTACCATAGAGCACAACTATGGGCCATGCCAGATTGGAGCCTTTGGATTGCAATGGTGGCAGGCTAAACGTGGAGCAGGAGAGAGGGATTGTTATGGCAAATACAAAGGCAAGCCACAGTAGGCACCACAAACTGTTCTCTATACTTTCCCATCACTGTACCACTGTCAACAGCATTTATGACTCTCCAAGTTAGCAAAGGATGGTAAGCCAAAGAGCCAGTAGCAACCTCCTTGCTAGTTCATGATCTCCTGAGGCAGGGGAACCACCGTTTCACCTACTAAGGACATCACACCCACGTTGACAGGCTGGGTATGACAGCAGTTACAGTTACAACCAGTAACACCATCAAGTAGGGCAANACACTGAAATAGTTTTAATGCAACTAAATGGGATGATACGTATTCAAAAATGTGATCCCATTCCCATGAAACAGGGGTGAGTGGATGCCTTAGGGAGATAGGGGAGATAATACCCCTAAGTACCATAGAGCACAACTATGGGCCATGCCAGATTGGAGCCTTTGGATTCCAATGGTGGCAGGCTAAACGTGGAGCAGGACAGAGGGATTGTTATGGCAAATACAAAGGCAAGCCACAGTAGGCACCACAAACTGTTCTCTATACCTTCCCATCACTGTACCACTGTCAACAGCATTTATGACTCTCCAAGTTAGCAAAGGATGGTAAGCCAAAGAGCCAGTAGCAACCTCCTTGCTAGTTCATGATCTCCTGAGGCAGGGGAACCACCGTTTCACCTACTAAGCNATGATCTCCTGAGGCAGGGGAACCACCGTTTCACCTACTAAGGACATCACACCCACGTTGACAGGCTGGGTATGACAGCAGTTACAGTTACAACCAGTAACACCATCAAGTAGGGCAATAGCTAGTCACTCTTGCCCAGACCCCATACGACAGAAAACAACTCTGCCTCAGACTGCAGACCAAAGATGCTACATCTGAGCTGAGGTCACAGCCTGCTCAATGGTCATTAATGCCGATCTACTTGGACAATGTGACTACCAGGCACATCCTGAACTCTACTCCAACAACCAACCTACTCCAGAAGCCAACCTGGCAGAAGAGACCTGGGTTTCCATAGAAGCTGCCTAGAGTACGCCTGCACCAAAAGAACTTGGTACCATCCAGGTTGCAGGATATATTGAAGGACAAGTTTTGCTTTGTAGTAGCCTATATAACTACAAATGGCGGGTAATGTAGTGAGGGCACTTCAATGAGTAAACCAATGTTGAGAGAGACTGGCTCAAAGATAAAACTACCATACCAGAAAATCATTCTTTGGGAACTTCACATGCAGTCTGAGCTTCTGATAATTGCAAAGACATGTAGACTATACTTCCAAGGAGAAGTTTACATTGTAGTATTCTGGTTAATGTGTGCAAAACTGTCACCATTGACATATTGGTGTATTCTAAAACATGTGAGCATGACCTTGAAATGTCAGTATGCTGGAAGCAACCAGTTCCTGATGTAAGAATAAACAATATTTAACGAAAAAGGAACCTGTAAAAAATACAAATGATTAATTTTATTTCAATCAATTACAATTACACAATTAATTTTATATAATAATGACATTTCCGCACATTAAGCATACTACAAAGACTGAAAATGTAAAATTTTTGTTTAAAAAGTACGGGTGATTATTTTGTTCACAACTCTAAACAAATATATATACTTCTATACTTTTTCACAAAAAAAAAAAAAAAATTATGTGCATTATAAACAAGCACAAATCATAAATGTATAAAAAATAAATAGATAATTCTGTTTATGAATGTTTATAACCATGCGCAAGCTATTGATACGACTACAAAAAAGTATATAATGCACATACATACTAACAATCTTGAGCAACAAGCCAAATGGAACTGTTCAGCACAATTAACCTCAAATACCTATATGTTCATTACATAATAACTATCTTTGTTCAATAAAACCTCAATACAATACATGCAATTTCAGGGTAAAATAAAAAGAGCTGACATTACCAAACCTATAGAGAACGGTGCACTGTCATGAATCTAATTGGGTAACTTGTTTATGGATATAAAAAAGTTTTTTGAAATACATTTTCTAGGGATGGGTCAGATCTGGTTGTCTGTTACACAGGTTCTTAGCCCTGAGAACTAGTACCAAGAACCAAAATTATGTTCTTGGTCTTTTCACATAACAGCAACTGTCATTGCTCCTGCCAAATTCCTAATACAATAATAATTTATTNATTATGTTCTTGGTCTTTTCACATAACAGCAACTGTCATTGCTCCTGCCAAATTCCTAATACAATAATAATTTATTGGTACATTGTAATTGCAAAATTAGCAAAAATAAATAGCACATATGCAAAAACAATTTCACCATTGCAAACATACAAATTTCTCCATCAGCCATGAACCAAAATAAACTGTCATAGGTGTGTCACAATCCTGGTGGGTGCACTGTGCACAAGATTTCCTGCACTATCAACACTACCATCATTCCAGCGGATTATTCGGTCAATCATGGGAAAATGGCGTTCATGGAAAAAAATGTCTACAAGCCAACCTATGGTCATTGTAATTTAGTAATACATCTATGGCATATAAAATACTTAGAATGCTTTAAGGTTATGAATTCTTATTACTGTGAACTTGCATGTGGTGTCGATTACTGTTAAAGTATTGAAAATGCAGTCTTTTATGGAGATGAGAAAAAAAGCAAATAATGGCGTGAAAGTGTGATAGTATTCTGCTATTTGAAATGAAAATGAACTCTATGCAAAGTGTTCATTTTATTGAAAATTGAATGTAGAGTTTTATTGATACAAAAATATACAGATCACTGGTAAGCCAGATTTTTAAAACATTCGATTGAGAGTTGTTTATACTTTTCACAGGGGGGAAAAAAAAAGAACAAGAATAGAACAGAAAACCAGTATAAAAAAAAAACTGGAATCGACACATTTGATACATTTTCAGTTTGTGAAGGTTACAAGAAATGAGAATACACGATGACAAGTGTGAACAATATATCAATCCCATACTACAATATAAAATAAATGGTAATAGTTTTACAGAGGTAAACAAACATGAAATCAATTTAAACATTAGAGAGAAATTGCTACATTAACATTATACAGTGTTCTCATTTTGTACACTGCTATATATATGGACCATTTGAAAATATAAATGTAATGATGTATGACATTATCAGTAAAGTAAACCATTTTTTTGTAATGAAAAGAATCGAATGTATTGACTGCTTTCCTGTCTGTTACAGGCTTCCTATAAAAGGCAAAAGAAGTAAAGGCTGTCAACATACAAATTTTGGTTTAAATCGGTTAAATGGTTTCAGAGATATGACAAATCACAATACATTTTTTAATTGTCACCATTTTGAAAGTAAGCACTCCGCATTGTCAAAAACTATAAAAGTAGAATGTTTTTACTATGCTCTATATTTGTATTGAGTTTTCTGAAATCTGATTCACGGATTCATAAGTTTTTAGAGATGCAGGAAGGGAGGGGGCTAAAAAGTGGCTTATGAACAATGAAGTCTGTAATGGTGGTCGTGACACAGATTCAGACATTTGAAAATATTGATGCCCTACCATAAAAGAGTATTTATGCTTTTACAAGTTGAATTTACTTGCAATATAACAATAAAAATTGTGAAATATTAACTTCCAATGTAAATTAGTATTTTAGAGTGCAACGGAAGGCAGAGCACCTCCTTAAACAATGTTACACTGAGAAAATTATATTAAGACACCCCACGCCAACAGTCACAAAATAGCAGTATCTGTGGTGCACATTGTGGGTTATCTTGAAGTCACTGCTGAATTTCTGAAAAGTGATGTGGTTTGGTCACATCTGAAGGATAACATGAAAAAGAAGTTAACTGACCGTCTTAAAATGTTGGAAGTGTCACTGTCAGGCTACAAAAAATAGAAACAGTTCTGAAACTACGTTCAGCTAGAAGGTTTTGTTGGATTTTACGATTACTAAATGTTATTAAAATTTTAAACTGGAAACTCTAAGAATATGTAAATTAACATAAAGTTACTCTCTAGCATCCTTGGGTCGTCGCAGAGATTTTAATTATGTTATCTAAATATGCACTGACTGTATTGTTTTTAATGTACTGTTTGTACTTGTTTAGTTTTTATTTATGTATGTCTTAAGAACTGTAGGTACATACATTTACAAAAATTTAGTTCTGGAGGTGGTCCCTGATCGTATAATGGTTAGCAACACTGTAGCTGGGGAGTAGTCTGAGGCTGTCGTCTACGAGTAGTCGTATGGACGGTTGGACGCAGCAGTTGTTACGGGGCTGTCGTACACGGACGCGTGCACCGCGGATACATATGCTAACCTCACGCCACACTGCAAGTCAGCTGGGTTAACTGAGTGCTTGAGTAAGACACTCGATGTCTGTGGTGGTTTCAGTGGCGGCTCTATTAAATAAATTAAAGGCATGCCTCATAGTATGGGAGAAGAAGCAGAAACAGTTGATGCAAAGTAAGAATTGGTAATGGCAACAAGGAACAACACCAACAGGGGTGACATGGTTATACCATATAAGTCCAAAAAAATGTTATTCAGCAACACAGATGTGTTGAATGCCTATATGTACTATGGAATTTCTGAGAAGTAAGTTAAGAGCCACAAGAATGGTAAAATTTAGAAATTACAAGGTGAGAAGTATTAAGAGCAAAATTTATCCACGACACCAAAAGAAAGGTCTAAATCAAGAAGGTATGGCCATGTTATCATAATGGAGAATGTGAGGTTACCAAAGATGGGATGACAAATGGAGGGTAGGAAGCCAAGAAGAAGAAACAGAATTGCTGACAAGAGACGTATAGAATTGAGTTCACTGGTGAAGAGGTACGATAAAAATTGGTTAATGAAATGATAAGTTGAAAAGTGCTTGTTCTAAACAGAATCTGCCAATGGCCAATGATGATACCTAAAATATATTATATTGTGTGGTTACTCCCCCTACCCTAAATGATATACGGACACAACATTGGTCTTAATAATGCACTTAATTTATAATTCTAAAGTTTACAGATTTACAGATTTTTGGCATTTTGACATTCATTTTGTTTTTCTCATGTGGATACGAATTAGGGATGGGGTGGTTCCGGTTATTGGTTCTTGATGTTTAGAACAGGGACTGAGAACCGGTATATAAAAATATCTTTTCTACTAGAACCAAAACAGTTAACTCACTAGTTATATACATAAAAGTACATAAAACAGGAAATTAATTATTGATAAGTGCCTAATGAAATACTTTCACGTTTAAACATTGGTTAACGTCTCAAGATTCAACGAGTACAAAAAATTGTTCCATATTTCTACCAATGTGGCACATATTTCTCGTATGTAAACAAAAGTGAAAAGTGTCCATAGGTGTTGTATCGAGCTGTTAAGTGCAACATGCACAAAGTAGACAAAACTACGATCAACAATGGAAAATTAAAGAGCTTATGGCAGCGAACTGGACGAACCATTTAATAGCAAGATGTTCTATGCAACTTGGCACCCGATCTCTGGCATGCATGNTATGGCAGCGAACTGGACGAACCATTTAATAGCAAGATGTTCTATGCAACTTGGCACCCGATCTCTGGCATGCATGAATGTAAATAATTATAGGCTATTCAATGTAAAGTAAGCACTTAAGACCACTCATTTGGAATAATAGTCAATAAATATATTTTATTAGATCCTTAAGACGTTAACTTTGAGTCCTGTGAAACTGTGTTTATTACTTACATGGCAATATTAATTTTAAAAAAGTGGCGGAAGGATAAAAAATGGTTAATAGAAAAAAAAGTAACTAGGGACTCAAAAGTGCTCACTTTACCATAAACAGCCTATTTCTAAGAGGTAATAAAAATTAGACGCACGTTAAAATTATTAAAACTTTGCCCGAGCTCACCTTCAAGTAGCAAAAGTAATATTTTAAAAATAACATAATGCATTTAATCATGACGTAGAAAAAAAAGTTGGTAAACTTGTGCAGAATAATTGCAAGTTTCTTTCTTGGGCATTAAAAAAAACCCCCCATTTTTTAGAATTTTACTTTTCTTTGAAATCAGAGCCACTTAATATAAAGGAAAACCTGAAGCAGCTACAAAAAGCCATCAGAGATTTTTTATACTAACAGCAGTAAAAAAAACAGGAATAATAATTGAGAACAGATCTTAAAAACCGGTACAAAATCTCGAGAACCGGAAAAATTATGGAATCGACACAACCCTAGTATGAATATAATTATTTGGGATTTCATGCTCTGCATACCATGCTTTGTGAATCATGTTACAATGCATTATTAACTCAAGCATCAATTTTGTTAGCAGCTTCCTTCAACCACGTCACAAGCATTTTCTGCATGCACATTAAAATAAGCTGCACTTATAATGCATTACTATATTAACCACTGTAAGAAACTAGTGACAAATGAAAAAAATTCTAGTGTGCCAGGCTTGAAAGAAAAAAAAACACATCCAACTATTCACACTATCTCTACATAATCTGCACTGCAAATTTAACAGCATCTCTTGACAATTATGAATACATTTTCACAACCATACAATACAAAACGAAAATGTTAAAAATAATAAAGTAGTAGTTTAAGCTTCGAAATAAACAAAATCACTCCAGTACTCAAAAATGTGGGCTGCGCAATTAAGCCAGATGTTTCTTCCCAGCCAAGTGCAAGAAGCGGCACTACAATTACAAACAGCACAATCATTGCAGCTAGTATGTAACACTCACGTGATAAGGTTGAGCGTGTCAAAGTACATAGTGGACGTAGTATAGGAATTCTTCTCATTTACGATGTCTCGCTCCATTGCGGTGCCAGTGAGCAAAAAGAATAGCACAGCCTCCAAATACATCATGCCTTGAGCTGTGCTGTCAGTCTCCCTGTCTGCAGCGTGCTTCAGGCGTTTCGCTTCTCTCAGGTACTCGTCCCTGAAACCCCAGAACCCAGGTTATAAACCAACTATACTAGATCATCATCTCCCAAAATGGAACCACCTTAATTAATAATTTTGGTAGCCAATATGCAGAAGGAGTGTAGTGTTTGTTTTATTTAATATTAATAATAATAATAATAATAACAATTGTATATAATGTTGTGAAGGACATATACTATAATATCTCAGAAATGCAAAGCTGTATGATTCAGCTACTTCTCCCTCTAACTATCACAACAGAAAATACCTTTTTGTAATTTAAAAAAAGTGTGGACAATGTTGATTTCACCAATTTTTTTGTCAATAATTAATTTTGAAGAATGTACATTTTTAAATCAACTTTGTTATTGGTTTTTCAACTTATGTAGCTTTGCAAAGCATAGAACTTACTTTTGAAATGAGACACTAATAATTTATAAAAGCAACAAACCATTTTTAATTAGACCCAGCCTGATGCGGTAAAAACGCCCAGTAATACTCATAAACATGAAGACTTAAATACAAACAACTTTATTTGGTACACAGTTACTACATACCTACATTCAAAGGTAGTAATAAAATCAGTGTCAAGCTATACAATATCCAGGTTCACAACAAGCTGAAGAAATCTGCTCAAAACCCAGTTAATTTAGGAGCAAAACAAAAGTAACAAGTCAAAACCATGGCCTTTAAAATTTATAATTATCACCTTCATGCTAACCATATCTAATTGATCAAATGACTTAACAAATAAAAAAGGAGCAGGAGATGTTAAAGACCTGACAAAATAAGGCAGGGGGCAGGAAAAGGGGGGGACAGGGTTACCAACAGTGAAAACATGTTGGGAGAACAGTGGTGATTATACAACACGTGCAGTCAACACACTTGGGTGATTGTCAAAAGCTGTGAAACTGCTTCAAAATAAAATTCTGGCATAGTTTCAATTTATACTCATCTGAACTTTTTTTTTNTGTCAAAAGCTGTGAAACTGCTTCAAAATAAAATTCTGGCATAGTTTCAATTTATACTCATCTGAACTTTTTTTTTTAAACTCCTAGTAATTTTTAACACAGAAGAAACGTGGGAAGACGATATACTTTTGTAATAGCTTGCAATAGACTTAATTATTGACACATATGCACTGATCAAGTGCCCTACAACTCGCTACCCGATGAAGCTGGCCTAGTCGGTGAAACATTGCGATTGTGTAGCAGCATGAGAAATGTGTCATCCTTTGTGCGTGTGCCTGTTGACAAGTACTATTCACAAAGGGGATGGACAAAATAATACGAACACCATGCAATATAGTACATTCTGTTGCATGTTGGCAACACTGCTTCCGTGTAAATAATGCGACGCGTATGTATTGCACAGTTTACGTGCCAAGTCTTGTAGGTCATATTTCAGTGTATTATACGCTTTGTTCTGCGGCGGTTAAAACAAGAGATCGGTGAAATGTGTGATCTCTCAGACTTTGAAACGACCATCATCACCAACACAATGTTAATTCATATTGGCTGGCAGTCAATTTGTGGCAAAGTTTCAAGTCCAGCACAGACAAACTAAGACTATAGTTCATGGATATTTCAACACTTTTAAAATCTACCATCGAAAAATGTCACTGCCTCTACCAGCATGCATTTTAAAAGGCACACTGACTGCCAAGGACCCTGTAAGGCTGGTATTGACAAGAGAAAGTATCTACATATCTTAACATCAAATTTAAAATGTTAAGTGAATGATGTGAATACTAAAATGATTTCTTTAATTTTCCATTTCTTTATGCACATTGGTGTTAGAATTGACAAATTTGCAAAATCTTAACTTTTCTAATAACTCCCCAGTTTCATTTGACTGAACATGAATCAGGTGATCCGGCCCGCTGCAATGTTAATTTTACTTAAAATGGAAGGATACACAATGTGCATACAAGTAGATCTTAAGCAGGGATTTCGAAAGTGCTCAGTTTACTGTGAACAACCTATAAACAACTAATTCATGTTTTACGTGTGCCAATGATAACTTCTGAGATAATGGGCACTGAACAATGCACTGGAACTTACTTGTCCTCATCACCACACAGCTCATCTTCCGGCCGCTCAAAGTAAGAATAGTACTCTCTGCGAGGATAATGCACATCTGAAAACTGCACATCCTGCATGGAAGAATGTACGCTACTTCCTTCTCGCTCGTGGTTAGTAGGTGGCACATTACTCTGCGATGATTCACACTAATACATAAAAAGAATAAATAATATACTACATGAAAAGCAATAATACTCTGCGATGATTCACACTAATATATAAAAAGAATAAATAATATACTACATGAAAAGCAATAAACATGGACTCCAGTATATCTAATATTAAAACAAAGATATACACCGGCAACTATTACCTATTCTGTGTTCCATACAACAGTAGTAAATTTTGACAGTTTTTGATGAAAAGTAGTGTGGCCATAACGTATCCCTCTGCCACAGGTTTTCTGTCAGTGAAGGAAACAATGCTTGTATACAAACTCTACAAATTCAATTGCAGGCACTGACAACTTCAGTCCAGTACTTTGGCGACCATACCTAATTACCATTCCCACCTTTTTTATTTTTGTTATGCCCACGTAATATACTAATTAAGGTTCTGTTTATTTTATTGGTGGGGTGGGGAACTCTTAGTTTATCATCTTTAGTGAGACTGTATTGTTTTGCGGCTCTTCTTACGATGCAGTGAAAAATTTTACTTATATGGAAATAACATTCAAATTACTATAACTCGAAAGTCTTAACTTCACTGAAAGAACAAAACGCAATAAATTTGTCACTGAATGCACACGAACCATTTAGAGTGAAGTTAAAATCGCAAGTAAAAATTGTTGAATTTTATACATTGAACTACAACAAAAAGTACGTTTATTTAGGCCGCCTACATTTCAAAACCTCTCACAAGAACAAAATGAGATAAATATATCATAATGACGTGGAAAATGCACGTTGTAAACATTTTCTGCAACTTTAACTTGTGGAAAACACAACAGCGCGGCCCCATGCCTATTCAGTGGAAGATCTTCAACTTGTGAAAAATTACATAGACAATATCCCAAAATACAGAAGTCATTATAGCCGAAAGGACAATAGGGAGAAATTCTGTGTGTGTATGGAATACTCTATCAGAGCCGCTATGATCATTATAGTAGGAATGAATACTGCGTGGGATTTAAGAATAAACCAGTGTCACTTAATAAGTACCACCATATTTTTATTGGAGAGTACAATATTTCTTTTAAATACATTGCCTAAATCCGATATTTGCCCAACTTGCAATTCACATGAAATAGAAAATGCATTGCTGCAAAAAGCAACAAGGATATAAACAAATTGAATAGCATACAAATAGCAAAAGAACTGCACCTAAGGAAAGCACAGGCAGGCCAAGAAATTATAAAATTGCAGACTAAAGGCTTTATCAGAAAAGAATATTCATGTACATACCTTCGACCTACATCATCTCCAAGTAGGAGCATTAGTTTCAAATTACAATATTCTAAGGATGGAACAAATTAAACAATTGACATTCTATCACTGAAAGTTATTGATGAACAGATAATTTTATGGCATATAAAAAAAAGCACAGTTAAATTATCTACTGTGGATTTGAATGCACTGCTCTCTTTTACAGTACAAGCAGCCCTGTAGTTAAAATTATCAAGGAATTTGAGCTGCAGACCAAAAATTAAACTAGAATTTTTTGTGATAATCTTGGTGTTGCTTGCAAAAAGTAGTCACTAGCCAAAGGTGAACACACACACACATGATTAGCAAAATTTTTTGAGATCGCATGAGGAAAAAAAAAAACTATTGTTATTGTGTAGTACAGGTCAACTGAGGATATGCTTTCTGCTCTGTTAGCAAAGTCTTCAACTGTGATAAGACACAAAACATCAACTTAATTATTTTGTCTAAAGAGATGTAATTAATTTTTTGTCCATGTGCACAAATGACAGTTAAGAGAAAATTTTAAAATATTTTTTTCAAAAGGAAAATGTTTAAATATGAACATACCAATTCTCTTTATTATGCAAGTAATGGACGTGCTTAATCCTCCATTTTTGAGTGCATAAAAAGAATTATCTAAATAACTTTTTTTCTTTAAAGTAAGAAATGTTTAGGTTTTTTCCCCATTACAATATATAGACATGCAAGCCAGACCTTTCTCCAGTCAGTATACAAATAAAAATACTTACATGACTAGATCTAAATGTCTCCTCCTGCACAGGAAGTTTAGAGCGCTTGCTGTCATGATGGTTTTGACTACTTGAATGTCTACTACACTCTGTTGACTGGGAAGATAAAGAGCTGGTGCTGATATGACGCTCCCGCTTGTGACTGCTCTTATGTTTCTTCGGCACTTTGTGATGTTGAGCTTGGACCGCTTCCTGCTTTGTGCTGCGAAGGACAAGCAGAGAATCTCTCTCTATAATGTGACTTAATCATATCATGCTGGTGGCATTCCAGCTTTAATCACGTATTTATATTCAGTAAAGCATAAGATGAAGGAAAAAATCTTTAACAATATAAAAAAATTACTTTTAGCACATGAGAAATATTCTGCTGTGATGATGTGTTTGTCTTCAAACAAATAAAACAGAAAAGGTGAATTAGAGGTTTTACTCCAAGTATCAGATGACTAACATTTAAGTAGAACCCTGTTAAAACATTTCTGCAAATAATATTTTCCTCTTTAATAAGCTGCCATCACTTGGTCCCTAAACATGTTATCCATTAATTAGTATATTACCGTATTGTAAAGATTTCCTTTTGGAAAGCAGAAAATTTGGACCTTTTCAGTAATTAATAGCAGGTTTCTACTATATATTTAAATTACATCAGCTACGCTCAGAAGATATTACAATGTTGAAGAAAACTAAAACTATGCCTTTTACAGAAGAAAATCACACACGTACAAAAACTGTTTTAGATTATACTAACATACAAGTTTCAGGTTTCTAGTGCTGGTGATCAATTTGTCATATGGTTCAGAACCAGACTAGTGGTCAGAAAAACAACAGAAAATTCAGAACTCCGAAATGAAGTTTCTAAGATGTTTTGAAAGGTGCTGTAAAATAAGTAAAATTCCTCATTCAAGGATATGATATTATCTTTACATTAACGACGTTAGTTGAATATGAGAGAACAAGCATAAATGANTCCTCATTCAAGGATATGATATTATCTTTACATTAACAATGTTAGTTGAATATGAGAGAACAAGAATAAATGGCTTGATCATGTACAGAGAATGAGTGAGGCTACATTTCAGAAACAAGTGTTATTACCCAAGAGGTCAAGGAGAACCTGTCAAGACACAAGAAAAAATTACTTGAATTTGAAACAAGGACAAGAGTAATCACCTAGTCAAGGATAGACAGATGGGAAAATGTGAGTGTATGTGCATGTGTGGGTTTACATATGTGAAAGCATGCATGTATGGTGGACAGGGCGGAAGACGACGACGATAGTCAGCATACAGAGTGCTGTCACTATAGTCCACTCATGGTTACTTCCAACTTTTTAGAAGCCAAGTTCAACTTTCAGGCTATTCTTCTGCCTCGCGCAAACACAGCTTAACCAAGTCTAGAAAATTAAATCAAAGAGAACATGCAATGCATTTGTGCGCACTCAGCTTAATTATATTTTACACAACAACTATTTCTTACTAGGCATTACCAACATATACACTTTCTCCCCATTTTTACACAATTATAAATAAATTATTATAATTTACAGATAAAACACAAGTAAAAGTCAAATTTAATATAAAAAAATAAAATACTTTTATGGTAATAGAAGAATAAAATGCTTGTGATACAAGACATATTTTGAAAACAACCAAACATGTCGTGCATAGGGTGACTTTTCAAAGGTTTGATTCAAAAAGTGTGAAGTAACCATGAATGAACTATATACAGATGATCTACTGTAAGATGTTGGCAGTTTCTGATTGCCCTACACAGCTAANAAAGGTTTGATTCAAAAAGTGTGAAGTAACCATGAATGAACTATATACAGATGATCTACTGTAAGATGTTGGCAGTTACCCAAGCCACTTCTGATTGCCCTACACAGCTAACTTTTCAGCACACTGAGAATTCTTCTGCACATGTCTATATTAACACTGCCACGTGACGTTCACCTAATAATTACATGATCTGTTCAGATGTCTGTTTTAGCTGCTCAGCAAATAGAAAGTATTTACTATTATGGTGAACATAAATTTTGTTTTTCCTAAATAAGTTATTTAAGGTTAGTCACAAACACTGCTCCTCATAAATTACACAAATTAAATTAATTAAAGGTTCAAACATCAAAACATTGTGTAACTGTGCCAATCCAATGTACAAGTTTGCTGAGAACAGATATATAAATGTTTAATATTTTAACTGTAAAGTTTTGTACCATCATTTCAAATGTATTACTGTAAATTCAATTTTGTGTGGGGAAAAATACAGGTATTATTAATTTTAGCATTACAATTATAGTAACATATTTCATACAGAAATGTATGTTATGGGGCAGAAACTTTTTAAAAGGTTGATTTTAAGTGCTGAATAAGTTATGAATTGTTGACAGCAATTAAACTGACCTTGTTATGTTCTGGCACCAATGACCTTTCTATTTTCAACGCTATATGTTATGTCTTTTGCAGCACAGCCTTTACTCCCATCAATGAACTTAAAATACTCTTGGAATACTAAGCAATAATGGGAAAGAAACCCAGAAAACGTAGAGCCCAAAACTGAGCTTAAAATGTAGTACACACACCACAATCAAAAAACTTATGTTAAACCTCTATTGTTAAAACAATTATCATCAATTTGGCAAAATGGCAACTCTGCAGGGAGAATGCTCACTTAATATGAAGGGGTTTTCCACAACTAACACAAGAGACAATCCTATTTATACTACTGTGATTGCAAAGGGCACACACCTCAAGTCTACCTCAAAAATATGTATTACAAAAACACATTAATTTATTACCTGTCACTAACTTCAACTTTCTTGCTATTGTTTTTGTCAGCACGACTACTCCGCTTCTTACGATTCTTAACAGCACCATTATTCACCTGGTCACAGTCACTAACATTATCACACTTTGGTAGCACGGGCTCCTGTTCCCCCCTATCACCCGAACATGTACGTTTGGTGCTTTGCCTCGTGTTTGCCAGCTCTGTACGAGTTCGAATGTCATTACCACGTTTTGCTGGTATATGCGACAGTTTTGACAAGTCTACACGGCACATTAAACTTGGTACTCCCTTATCCATATACACTAATGGTGGCAAAAAAACACTACTACTGCGCTTTTTTTGCCTATTGTCTTTGACTTCGGAGTCTGGGTTTTCTTGTTTCTGTGGAACTTCTGCATCCAGCACGCTACGTTTGTTGGTAGTATCGTGGCTTGGCAAAGGAGACAGAAGACGGGGACTCACAACCGGCAGAACGTCTTCCACGGGTGACAACGTCCGCACTGACTCACAGTCTACAACTAACACCCCGGGCGTTCCTTTACCCCCCTTTCCCTTACCTCCTTTACCACCTCCTTTGGCACCTCCTTTTCCACCTTTCCCTCCCTTACCACCCTCATGATCACGCTTTAAGGATACAGAGAAAAGTTTTCTCAACGTATCACTCTTTTTCTTGTCCTGCACCGCTTTACCCTCCACATCAAGTTTAGGTGGACTTTCTTCAGCCTTGGCTGCTGCAATCCCAGACTTCCTTGGCAGTGATGCATCACTATCTGAAAGATGATGTTTGGCAGCCTTTTCTTTTTCGGAATCTGAATTGGAGTCGGAACTGTGTGGCCGTGGCTTTATTGCTTGCACAACTCTCAAAGAAGGCTTGATTGGAGTGAGTGTCTCCACATTTATTTCTGCATCAGAATCAGAGTCTGAAGTTGTTGGACACTCCTCCGCACTCTTCCACTTTGTGCTTGGCCTCCTCGGGCGAGTCTTTTTGCTACCTGAACTTTCATCCTTAGATTTCTTTCTAGTTCTCAGCTTTTGTTTCATACTGCTCGCCACTTTTGAATCTACTTCTTTTGCAGAAGCATTACTGTTTAATGCATCAGATTTGTTGCTTTTACTTAGTCTCCTTCGTTTGGTCCCACATATTTTATTTTTTTTACACCAATCATCATTTTCAGAGTCACTTAATGATGTTTGTTGTTTAGTTGGTGTTTTAGCAGCATTTCGTTTTGGCAACTGTTTCCCATCATCTGACTCACTCAATGACCGGTTACACAGTTCTACTTTGTCTTCGTGGATTTCCCCTTCCTCCGATGCGCTAGGAGATGGCGTACGAGGATGTTTGGGTTTTTCCTTACCTCTTTTTCTACACCTAGACTGCACATTGTCCTCTTCATCCGAACTACTCGAGTTAATGGTCATTTTAACAACAGATTTTCTTGGAACAACACTCGGATGCTTCACACTTTCCTTTTCACTGTCGGAGTCGCTGTTCGAACAAACCCGAGTAGCAGCAACGCTATTAGTCTGTCTCCTACGTTGCAGGGGACTAGGACGAGTGGCTTCCGATGGTTTCTTGCTCGAGCAATCGTCAGAGTCCGACAGACTGGACAGCAAAGGGTGAGACTGCGACAGCACCACTAACACCCCATCACTTGCATCGGAGATGTCGTCGCAGTCATCGGCACACAGCTTAGGTGGCAAAGGGTTTACCTTTGCGATGTTATTAGGAACTGCAGCACTAGGAGCAGTGGAGGCCTCGCCGGGTTGGCTCTGGGGAAAAAAATGAATGTTTTGTAATACAAGTAGCTGGCACACAAGAAAAAAAGTTTTCAACTACATGAGGAGGATGTACCTGGAACACTTTCGCCACTTCCCCATCAGGAAGCCCCTCTCCTGCGGTCTGCGTATGCTTCTTGACAAATGAAGCCAAGTTCCACCGCGGTTTTGCTTCCTCTTCTTCCTCTTCAACCTTCGGCTGAGGCACAGAGGATGGAGGTGGCAACACCACAACCTGAGATGACTCATTACGGGCAGCCTCATCAGGAGAATCCTCGCTGCTGGAGTCAGTTTCCGAAGGTGTATCAGAGGATTCACTAGAGGTGCTGGACATGGGTTCTAGGCGCTCAGGAACATTAGTTACGCTTGGACTGGATGCCACAGACATTGCACTCCTGAAAAAAATTAATAACTACATAAGCATGGCAACATGAATTTTTCTGAACAGTGCATGGTATTTCAGTACCAATTTTACAGCGCCATGACCTACTGTGAAACACACCAAAGTTTTAAGAGTATAAACTATTCAGCAAGAACAACAGGTTTAAAATTGAAAATATTTCTTTCAACTAGCTTTCTGTGCATAGAAGTCTCAATAAGCAAATTGCTCCCTAACCCATGAAAAGACAAAGGGTCATGCAAACCACACGGAAACCCCTCATAAAAAAACGGAATAGTTTAGTAATAACAATTGACTACACAGTACTTTACAAACTGTAGTGGTTTATTTTAGTGGCAGGATAAAAGCTTGTTACAGAAAAAAATTTATGAATCTAATAACAGTAATAACTATTGCAAAAAAAAAAAAAATCACAATACAGAACTAAATTTTCCTTCAATTTAAATTACCAAAAACATAATACATCTAATGTAACAAAACAAGAAAACCACCAATGTGGGAATTTTACCTTTCAAGACCTGAATGAAAGGTAGAATGATGTAACAGTGTTTGAAGAATACAGACATTACCACCATAGCAATTCCTTTATTGAACAACTTTGCAAAGGATTAAGTGTTCACTTACCAGTAAAATATCGCTTTGGTAGAGTGATCTGTTAAAACTTATGTGGCTAATTTCCAATCTACTACACAAAAGAGGATTGGTTTCTAAACAGCAATGTCAGTCAGCCAGCAGTCCACAAAGTACGATAAACCTGAGGTTATAATATATGTAGTTCCAGTGATAGTGGCAAACTTCTCAAATGGCTCCTTCCTTGTGTATAAGAATTATGGCGATGCAGATATTTCTAATTTCCGCATGCAGATGCTTATGGGGACTGAAGCAACGCATAACGTAAACTTGTTAACATTTTTTTTTTAAATCACTGGTATTTAAAAAAAAGAAGAATGTAATTTCAATTTAGTAAACTTTCCTGCAAGAAATGTATTAATATTTGGTACGTAAAAGTAGACAACTGTGATTTTTTTTAAATTTATAATATTAATTTACACAAGTTATTTTATGTATTACACATCAGGCGCAAACAAATTCAATCAACATAATACCAACATAATTCCTGTTTGGTACATATACTCTGCTGAATTTATTTTTCAAACAAATGCTTTAGCATTAAAAACTAATGTTTGGCCCACTTCTCTTCTCAAATATCTATCACCTTTAATGATAGCAATGGTGTTGCCATCACAATATACTTAAAAAAGGATTCAAACAAGTGGGGAAACTGGTAAATCATAATGGTAGGAAAGGGTTAAAATCTGAAGCAAAGTACCATGTAGAAGCTAGATTACTGTTCAAAAATGTGAAATTTTTTTTTTTTTAATCTTGCAAGTTGTAGTTTAAATGCCTCAGCCTAGTGGGACATAGTTGGACAATAGTTGTGCCTCAAAAGTACAGTACAATTAAAACACTACAATTACATATACTTTCCATCAAGAACAAAGTGCAGGCACATCTAGTACAATATGAACTTAGTTATCTATTTTATATACATCAAATTAAAAGAAGTCAAACATAATATTACTATACATACCGCTGCTCTAGTTTGTCTGGTGGACTTGTCCTGCTCTTTGGTTTTGGGGCCTCCTGAAATTTAATAACGGTTTTAGAAATCTATAAGAATATGAGTAATAAGATGAATGTACTATAGAGGTAATCTAATAAAGAAAATAATAAGAAATTATAACAGAACACCTAACCGCTATTTCAGGAATTCCACACTGTGTTCAACATCATAACATCTGCAAAAAATACAAAAATAACTCTGCTGCCTAAAATGTTTCCTTGTTACACAGTCCCTGTCACACATCGCACATGTATTATGTAAAATGTACAAATATTTTAAGTACTGACTTACCTTATCATCATCACTCTCTGATAAATTCAAATCATCATCAACGAGATTCCTGAAACAAAGAGAAAACACCTTTCATACCTTACTCTTAATTTAATATAAATCACAGCATAAGAAATTGAACTAATAAGCATTTTAACCCACATAATTATAGAGCAGAACTAAATATTTGTTGACATTTCTTTCTTCTGAAAACACAACAATACATGATATGTGGAAAAGGTCTACAGACACATACAAAAAACAAAAAGTATACACTATTTAATTTACATCACAATATTGTTTAATTAAATAACTTTTCATGTAACACTTTTTTTGATACTTTGTATTCTGTTTGAATGTTAAAGCAAATTAAACTATAGCTCTTGCAAAAAACTACACGACTACCAAGATGGGGTCACAGTGGCTGAGCGGTTAGACTGCTCGCCTCCCACCATTGACACATCTATGACGTAAAAAAAAAAAAAAAAAAAAAAGCATTTTCAGGAAGATGTATTTCAAAATATACTAGGCGAACATTTGCGGAACTTGCACTTGTGAAGACATGAAACTTCTATACTAGCATTTTACCCAGAAAGTTACAATATAAAGTTACACGCAGCGCAACAAAAAACTGTATGCTAGTTCAATACTTTCCATCAAGAGGTAATTTAAGTAATTCATGCATGTACTAACGTCGCCTTCAAATGTGGCACAAATACGATCGCATGCTGTTTTTGGCCACATCACAGGGCTTTAAAACTTTTGCAGTGCGCAAAACTATAAAATTGTATCCCAGACTGCTAAAAAAATTTTATTGGTTTTCGCATGAGAACAAATTGTGAGCATGCGCTGCAGTTGTGGTTGAAAATGTGTATTTCAGATGTGCAGCAATGGAGTTCACTGCTCGGGTGGGCGGACTGGTGTAGAGTGCTCTGGTTATTGTGTACTGTGCCTTGGAGACCACTCTTAGCGCAGGGATTTGAGAGAACTTAGTGATGGTTAAGCAAGGTTAATTACCATAAACACAAGCCACAGCCCTTTTATCAGTTTTAGTTAACATTCTACAGGTTTTGATGGATTAACAAAGCTAATTGAATCGAAATAGTAGCAGCCAATATTGCAAAGAAAACATCCGGCGAAAGGCCCGAACGAAGCCTTCTTAATTTGTGCTTTTGCAATTTTGGGTATTGCATCTGTCAGTAGCGTTTCTTTGTTTATTATGACGAGACCGCAAAAAGGAATTATCTTTCTTTATGCAGCAGTAGTGGCACGGTACTGCTCAACTCTCATGATGCCCCCGTGCACACGGTCATAGTGTATTGTGGTAACAGTGAGGAATGCATCGGCAGCCTGGAAGTGTGTACTTGTATAATGCTCTTCTGGCGTGACTAACTTGCATTCCAAACACCCTCCCCTGCGCCGCAACAGTATTGTTAAAAATAAAGGTGAAGAAGGGAATAGGAGGGGGTGGGGGGTTAGAACCTTCGAGGGTAAATGACGCCATTCAAGGGGGCGGGAATGGACTCCGGGGGTACAAAGCGTGCTCGTAAACTGGCGTGACGCCATCCATTGAATAAGCTATTGCCGAATAGCTGGTAAATGTCTCTAGACAACTAGGGATGCAGAGTCCTTACCTCCTCCCCACTTCTTACAAACCCTGGTCACGCCACACCAACTTCGCTGTCTCATTAGGCCCCAAGAGATAGACCCGTGCGCCAAAGCAGTGTTTTACCATCGACAATTGTATTTAATTAGTTTGTATCTCCAGTCGGGAAAAATGGGTGGTCGTCAGTAGTTATGACTGTGCGATGCAAAGCAAATTAACCTCATTTGTAAGGAGCTCCCAAATAGCGATATTTACTATAAATTTATTTCAAATAAACAACTCGCACAAATACGTGTTTTGCACATTACAATGAGAAAATTTCCTTGTGTGATTGTCAGATACGGAAATTTCGCGGATTCATTCCACGAAATGCAGGACTTCGAAACCTTTGCGCTTTCGAGCATCGGCTAGTAGTTTATTGGTTGTANGTAGTAGATGTGAGATGAGCAAGTTGTCGTTATATTCTACCTTACGCGAAGTGTGAATGAGCTAGCCAGTGTCTTTGAATGTATTTATCACTGCTGTGAAGTTACTCAGCTGATAAATGCTAAACTNCATATAACATTACAAACAGCGGCGAGCGCGGATACAGTTATGCCGTTAGGTTTCCAGCACAAAGAGAGGAAATAGTAACGTGATTGTTAATTTATCGCTTACAAATTGGTGTCGAAAAGACTTGTATCTTATTATGCCAATTATTAATGACGTGATGCTAACGTATTTAGATTTCAACGTTTCTTGCATAGTCACATGGTCACGCTCAAGGTGAAAGTAACGCGGCCATTTGTTTACTAACCTTCGTTCCTTCTGTTGTTGACACACGTGCCAGATAATTTGTGCGATTTTCTTGTTTAACCTATAATAATTATATTATTTGCCTTGTTTTACTAATATCCACTCTTTATTATTTGGTTTTTAATAACGTATGATTTTAATTTGTGCTCACTTTATCGTTGTACTGTTTTTGTGTGTGTCGTGCACGTGTCTTTCCTTTGCCACTCTATTATAACGTTGCAGTATTTGCATATAAGAATTGTTTTCACATTGTCGAAGACTAGAATCTTTCATTCGCAAACTCTGCCGTCCTGTCGAAAACCGTCACAACCATTTTTTAATAACGTTTTACAATTGAGCGAAACATCAGACTCAGTATACCACCACGCCATTTTAACGTCTGTAGCAATTTCTATCAATACTGAAGATCTTGCCTTCGATGTACGGGAATTTATCGAAAGTCACTAACAATCGATTGTAAATAGACAACAACTATCGATTCATCAAAATACTCGCATTTTGAGTTTATAGAATGAAATGTTTTTCGCTGGCACCAGATATTCTTTTGTGTGAAATTCTCAAGATTAAAAACTTTACGCTTGTGGAATACACATTAATAATGTATACATGACTTTTATAATGGGCACGTGCATGTACGAACACATGTACACACACATACACAGTGGAATGTAAACATTGCTATGTGACTGCCACATGGCAATGTTTGTTAACCTTTGGCGGAAGGATATGAAATGGGCTTGAAAGTAGATCTTTAGCAGGGCTTCAAGAAAGTCAATGCAAGACTTCAAAAAGAAGCCAAAACAAATAATATGGACATTCGCCAGTAGACAGACTCACCATCGTCCTGCATTTTTATTCCGTTTATTTTGTATGAAATCAAACAACAAATAAAGCAAAATAAAAAATAATTTAACGGAACTATTACGTTAGCAGAATCTGTTTTACAAAAATGATTGTCAGTAACAAAAATTTACCCTCAAATTTTTTTACCTATTGCCGTTAGTTGTAGACGTGCCAGTTTTCTTGTGGCAACGTTTGGCGATACGTCCATTGGACTGCGTTGGAGTGTGTGAACTGCTGTTTTTTTTAAATACCAAACTATTAAACCTGCCCCCAGTATATTTACCTACGAAAAAACATAATACCTTAGAAGAGGACGAAATGGTACTTTGAAGTTACCACGTATGCTGTAAATATTTTGGAGCCCTCCAATATAGTTAAAAAAGACTTTTACAGACAAAAGTATCTTAAAACATACTAGCCAGAAATGAGTCAAACTACGATAGGAGCATGTATTGAACTTCTACAGACTTTCCATCAATAACATGATAGGATCACAGCTGAAAGTCCCGTAGGTACACGCAGCATCACGAAAACACCGCACGCCAGTTCAGAGCCCTGCGCGTAGCGGCGATGGCTCTCTTGTAGTGCGTGCCAGTGTAACCCTTATAGCTCCCGCGCTTCTCGGCCAAATAAGGAACACGACGCAGGCGGCGGGCCCCCTTATCAGAATATGCTGAAGTCCGCCACAAGTGATGAGCAACGCTGACATAAAGCAGGGGCTGAGAGCGGCATCGCCCCTCCAGGTAGCGACGACGGCCACCCAGCACGCGCGCTCGCAGGAAGAGCGAGGATACAGGCACAATGGGGAAGGATGTCGCCAGGCCGGGAGAGCATTTCTAATGCGCGGCATCCCAGCTGGCGAGGATGGCGGCATTCTGCCCACCAAATAGAATCTACGATCATTTGGAAACTGCAGGCAAATGGGAGTACAAGATTTTAATCCCTAACATTTTGGTCTTAAAAACCCTTGCGAATTCCCACTCTTAGGAGTTTTTAACATGCCCAACAACACAAAAGTGTACGTTTGTTAACCTTGCTTTTCCAGGCGACTACAGAAAAAATACAAAAATATTTTGCATACTACACATTTCCTTAACAGGAATAAAGGTTATTTCCATATATTTATGTATTTTGTATTCTGGAATTCTGACAGTTAACACTGTGCTGTAACTTCTACGTCGAGATATAATATCACTTCACTGTACAGCAATACACACACATCCATACACACACCAAGGGAAGATGTTGCATGTTTTGTAATGCTTGAGCTTTGCTGACGAGAGATGTACCACGACCAATCATCAGGCAGAGACGCCTAGCCGGAAAGGCTACAGAACGGCGGGCTTCTAGCCACCTCAACGTTGCTTATATGTAAACTGAATCGTGCCGGGGGTTATGCTACAAACATCATATACCATTAAGAGTCCGCCTACCTGGCGTTTGAGTTGCGCTGAAATTTCTATGTAATTCCGGTTTTATTCCTCCGAAACTATTAAACGTGCCCTCAATGTGAATATACGAAGAAAATACAGACTTTAAGAGTTCGTGTCACGCTCTATATTTAATTTTTTGTTTATTTCTTCCTGATTAAAATTTAGGAGGATTCATTGAAAATTGCCACAATAGAAGCTTAGCTAACTACTTTACCCATCATTGCAGACATAATAGAATTACTAATGCATATTTATGCAACAATTAACTTTATACAAAATTTTATAAATATATTTATTCTCACATTTTAATGACAACCAGGGAACACCCATTAATCGGGTACAAACAATTGCATAGAAACCTGAAATGTAATGCTTCTATAATGAAACATTTTCAGTAATGACCCTGACTCTTCTGCTATGGCACTAAAACGAATAATTTCTGTGTAAGAGGTGACACAGCCACTGAAGACTGTGCCTGGTCATATTCCGTTACCTATGAAATGCGGAAACAAGTTGTTATGTTACCTGTCTAGAGGCGCATCTGTGTACCATCTCACGCATCAACTGCACGTGGTGTGGATCACAAATGCTTCGTGCACTTACGTCATGTTACGTTAGCGCGAATTGTTGGCGGGAACGTGCCGTAAGATACGCTAAAAAACTAAATTACTTTTAATTGTGGCATTAGTTAGCGTAGGCGTGTGTCTAGAACATGTATTTGTGTGGTTTTACGTATACAACTTACACGAACATAATTAAAGGTGTGCTAAGTTAGATCATCCAATGTGCGATGTGCTTTGTTGTTTCCTGAATATGTAATGTATCACAAGTGTTTCATAACTCTTAAGTATATCATTTTTGGTTGAAATGAACTTTTGCTTGCATTTTATTTATATATACATTATAATATTTAATGTGTAACTGTATGCATAAAAATAGAGAGAAAATAGGTGTGTTGGTAATGTCTAGTACGAAATACTTCTCATGAAAAATAACTAAGTGCGCACAAATGCGGTGCATTGTCCAGCTGGTGTAATTTTCTAGACTTGGTTTAGAACGTTAGCAGGACTTCAGAAAAGTTTGTAGTAACACCAGTTCAGAGACTTGCGCATAGCGGCGATGGCGCACGTAGTGTCATCCTTACTGCTCCGCGCTTCTCGTTCTCGAAACGCGGAAAACAGCACCGNATCTCCAAACACGGTCACGGAGGAGAGAGAGTTAAGTGCATGTTACTACGCTGTAGTCCATTCACGGTTACTTCCAACTTTTCTGAAGCCCTGCAGAAGTTCAACTTCCAAGATATTTCTCCGCCTGATTCAAACAAAGCTTAGAAAATTACACCAGAAGGCCGATGCACCGCATTCGTGCGCACTCACTTTATTAATATTTAGCAGAATAACTATGTATTACTAGGAATTACCAGCACACTCATTTTCTCAGTTTTTATCCATATTAATTGTAAATGAACTATCATAATTTATAAATAAAATATAAGTAAAACTTCAATTTTAACAGAAAATAAATTACTTTTATGGTAACACAAGCATACAAGATATATTTAGTAAACAACTAACACGTCATACATGGTGTGTTTTTTTTTTCTTCAAAGATTTGTTTTAAAAAATGTGAAGAAACCGCGAATAGACTATACGTATCAAACACACCATCATGTTCCGTGATTGGGGAGTGGATTTTCAGCTTTCCTCGGCAGACCAGGAACGAGTCATGAAGGGGGCAGGAGGGAAGTGAACATATTCTTGAGCGACGCGAATATTGGCGGAAGTAGATAGATGTTAAGTGCGACGCGCAGTGTGACACGATCTGAATAAACCAGTGTTGGCTGTGGCCATCAGCTCGGGGCGAGCCGGGTCGATACCGGGGTCGGCGTGACGTCAGCGGAGGTGCGAAATGTCGCCAAGTGTTTTGAGAGAGAGCGAGCGACGGAGACTGGAGCAGCGGCGCGTGCGGCTAATTGGCGAGATCGCCCACAGTCTGTGTCCTCCGGGGTCAGTGCGGGGGCGCCCACGTCTATCCACCCCCTCGTCAAGCTACAGAAGCACGAACCCTCCCCCTCAACGGCCGATTCCCAGCCTACATAGTCTGTTCACGGATGATTGAGCAGATTAACATTGCCATGTGCAGTCTTACTTTAATATCCATGCGTCATGCATCTGATCAAGTGAAATATTTCCAACCTACGCCATTGCTTCACTATGTCGTAACAGAATACGAAGTCTGAGGCACGATTCAATGACAAAAAAAAACCCCATCAGAGGGGTTGTAAGTAGCTTTAGTTAAAACATTTTCGTGCTCACATGTGTAGCCATAATATAACATATTACACTCTCAATAGAACGTCAAGTCTTTAAAACTATTTGTTAACAATTCGCTGCCGGTTTAACATGGAGCCTGTATCTACCTGTAGTATCTGTATTTTTATATATGCAGCCTGTATCTGCTGTAGCATGCGCATTTTTATGGGCGAAGACTTTTTTTTTTGGAGTTTGAATTCAGAAGTGCTTACTTATAGCGTTCATGTATGCACCATATTCAATGTTGATACCGAGAGAGTAATGTATGCACCATAGTCAATGTTGATACCGAGAGAGTAATAATTGTAAAGGCTGTTCACGATCAAGTGAGCACTTTTTAACTCAACCTCTGGAAAACGTCACTGCCCCAACCTTTCAACAGGTACACTTTCGTGAACTATTTACTTTTCTAATTATTTCACAGTTGCATTCGACCGACGCACGAATAAAGTGATAAGGCCGATGGTAATGTTAATTTTACATAAGGTGGAAGAATACACAACGTGCCTACAGCCAGATCTTAAGCAGAACTTTCAAAAGTGCTCAGTTTAACTCGCCCACACACAACACGCGAACTCAACTAGCCACCTGCAAATACACAACATGTCCTACAGACATCACGACACTGCAAGACACCAGTCGGGAGACTGAAGATTGCCGACAACACCTACACGTAATTTTACTAAGGTAGCAACAGTGGTTAACAGCTATAAATACGGGCCCGGAGCCCAGCTTAAACACAAAAACGGCAGCCCGCCGCCGGCTAAGGGATTAGACCCTAGTCTGTCCGGCTGGAACTAAATTTGCAAACCCACTTAACGAGTTACGGGCACTTCGGTTCCACGTCTCGTGACAGCATGGCCTTCCGGGGGCATATCAGAGATCGGCGGCGGTGTTTAGTTTATCGTGAACGGCCTATAATAGCGAAGTAACTTAGCACACGGCGACCACATCCACGTAAAGCTACCCAGCGCCTGACGAAGGAAGTGTCTCGCTCGCACACTGTCTGAGTTAATAGGCAGTGGCACGAGCAGCCGGCGATTATGCGGGTGAGCGCGGTCGGAGATTCGCCGGTCTTGCCGCGCCGCGAACGACGGCACTTCGCTTCGCGGGGTGCATCGCGAGGCGAGAGGGCGATGAGAAGAGAGTAGGAGGAGGAGGAAGAAGAAAGGGACGCGATAATAAAACCCATTAGCGTCGTCGCACATCCTGTTTCTTTCCCTCCAGCGAACTTCCTGCTGCACAAGGCATCACGGCAGTAGCGATCGGCGAAGGCCAGGACATCAGATGATGTGCACTGCACAATGAACGTATCATCGAAGCGAGTACTTCTCTCCTCCCCTATTTCATACGTCCGTGAGAAAACCGTCGTCTATACGCTATTCACAGTAAACTGAGCACTTTCAAAAGCGCTGATTAAGATCTACTTGCACGCACGTTGTGTATTCTAACGCCTTATGCAAAATTACACTGTCATCGGCTCAAGCGAAACTGTGAAATTATTATAAAAGTAAATGTTATACAAATCTGCTAATTCTAACACTTAGATGCATTATAAAAACGGAAAGCAAATGTTCACATATCATTTTTAATTCGACGTTAAGACATGGAACTACTTTCCCTCCGTTGATACCGACTTTACTGGGCGCATGCCACTCAGCGCGCCCGTTAAATTATATGTAGGTAGGAACAGTGACTTTTTTCTAATGTTTATTTCAAAAGTGCATACGTTATCGTGAACAGCCTTCACCTCGCTTCCTGGCCTCGTTCCAGCAAAAAAAGATCGCGATCACGCTTCATCGCTTGGAGAACTTGCGCGCTGTACGCCAACACGGAAATTCCGACCTCTTAGCAACGCGGAGAGATGACAAAGGCAAGCTGCACTACGCGAGTGCATGATAACATCGCATCTTCAAGCAGGAGTTACGTTACAGGCAATTTCCTGCGACCCTGCATCATGTCCTTGTAGCCGCGATGTGATGAGAATGACATCTTTTTATTCACTTTGCGCGGAAGTTTTTCCACGTACGATAATAAACTTGCTCGTTACCGAAGAAGTATACACTATTGTCTGTCAGTAAGCACTTTTGTAGTCAACCGCATGCATGCTATAGTCCATTCGCGGTTGATTCACACTTTCTGAATCAAACATTCGAAAAACACCCCATTCATGACGTGTTTCGTTGTTCCCTAAATGTTATATCACAAACGCTATGTACTTGTGCTAACATTAAAATACTTTAGTTTTAAATAAATTTAACTTTTACTTATATTTTATCTATAAATTATAATGTATTTATAATTAATATGAATAAAAAAGGGAGAAAATAAGTGTGCTGGTAATGCCTAGTAAAACATACTACTTCTTACGCAAAATACCATTAAACTGAGTGCGTACGAATGCGATGCACTGTCCCTTGGTATGATTTTTCTATACTTGGTTAAGCTTTGTTTGCGTGAGGCGGAGGAATACCCTGGAAGTAGAACTTAAGCAGGGCTTAAGAAAAGTTGCAAGTAACCATGAATGGACTGTACCGAACACACGGACATCACAGTAGATAAGTGCACAGAGACGAAAATATGTGGCGGTTCCTTTGATTTGGGCGCACCCATTCTCTGATTGGCTGCGCGAGGATCTGGGAACGGGTCTTGTGTCCGATTGGCTACAGTGTGTGCTGCGAAATATTGTATTGTTTGAGCTGCCTCCTGGCAAGGCTACCAGAGGCTGATTGGCGAGCGGCGTTGCGACATGATGCTGGCTAGTGACGTCATTTTGGTGGCGTCTGGGGCGGCTTGGGGTTCGCGATATACATAAGAGGCTGCTGGGCCTCTGTGTTCGTAACTACTCTGTGCTGGCACGCAGGCTCCCACTTAAGTTGGCGACGATTTAGGTAAAATAGCTCCAAGTCTTGAGGTTCGGTTGCGAGTGTCATGTATAAACATTTGGTAAATAGAGTTGGAGTTTTTTTTTTCTTTATTCACATTACAGTACGAACTGGCATTAGTGGCATTTACTGGCGCATGAATAAATAAATCAGGCCTATGTAAATGTCATTTTCACATATGGCGTATGAATACAAAATTACAAAAGTAGATATTAAGGTTTTCGAAAGTACTCAACCGTATCCGTTTATATCAAGAATGAGGGTGCGCTTCAAATTAATTATCTTGTCTTCGTTGAAACCCTTCAATCACACGTCTGTGATATGAACAGCTAAATGCTTTGATTTTTATATTTATCTTAAATAAAAACAATTAACAAAAAAAAAAGAATGATTATTGCACTATTTCTACAAACCACTATATTAATTTTAAGAAAATATGATTGAGATAAATATAGACTGTTCACGGTAAAGTGAGAACTTTTGAAACTCTGGTTACTTTTTTCTTTTAGCAAATTTATATTCTTCCGCCACTTGTTAATGTAAACACTGCAATGTGTGTAATAAACACAGTATATACATTTAATCATAATCAAAACCAAAAGTTCAAGGTCACAATGAAATTTATTTATTGATTTTATGTCTGACGCGTCTGCTGCAAAAAATGCTCACTTTACCGGGAACAGCCTATACAACTGGTTCACAGTTCAGTAAGAACTTTTAAAAAGCCTTGATTTGATTTACTTTTTTTTTTTTGTGACCACTTGTATCCCATTGCGCCTATATAAACATTTACAATGCTATGGACTTTGTAACTAGTAATTATTAACCATAAGAGTACATCGATGAAGTGAACCCGCCAATTGGTTAAAAACGCAAATATATTACTATTACATAAATTATTACGGCAATTTTTTACTAAATGTAACGATAATTATTTTAGTTGTCATGAAATCTGAACCTCACCAAAAAAATTGAAGTTATTCGATAAGTCACGTATCAAATAACTTAAATTTTTTTGCTGCCATAAATATTGAACACACATCGGTCACTGTTCACGTTAAATAAACCCGAAAGTAGAAAATGAGATCCTTCCCCCCTCTCTCAATTAAAAAGATCGAGTAGAAGCATTTAACGGGAAAAGCGCTGCTGAAATAAGTTTCATATCCATTGGCTATTCACGGCAAAGTGAGCACTTTTGAAATCCCACTCATTTGGAATAATTGTCAATAAATATAATTTATTTTAGCCCTAGACGTTAACTCCCGGGCGCGGGGAAATACACAAACACTAGGTTTATTACTTGCATGGCAATATTTATGTCAAAATGTAGTTAAATTATTTAAAAAAATGGCTGAAATAAAAAAGTAACTAGGGCCTCGAAAGTGTTCCGTGAACAGCTTATTTCAGCCGCAAGCAGCCCTCATGCATCGTCGGCAACGAAAAAAACTCTATCTACGCTGCAAGCAGACGACAGAATTAGATCAAGTACAAATATGATTTCAGATATAAGTAAATATTAGGCTACATACTGATTGAATTATGTAAAGTACTATTGGAAATGAGATATCCGCACAATATAAGGAATGCGCACGAAAAACAGCAAACTTTAAGCCATGTTACAAGCACTGGTGATTAATACTTTTTATTTTGTTCACATATGAAATTCGCGTCTGGATATATTAAAAAATATTCACTTCCAATATCACAAAATTACGCAGCAGAAAATAAGCAAACGTCGCACTTAAAATATCGCTGCCCGGTTTTTCCGTCGCGTGGGAAGGCGCCGAGAGCTGAAGATCAAGTTTGTAGCGTTAGACGAAGCGAGCGGCCTGTCATAAAGGACGCCGCCGCAGACAAACTTATCGCAGCTCGCGCCTCGCTGAACCTGACCTCATATTTCTCCACTTATCACGCAGAAATGCCTTCTTCATCAACATTACCTTTCCCAGAACAACTTGGAGTACCGAGAAAGTTCTAGACGGCTCCTACCTCAGGTATAAATACCACGTGCGGCCCTCTGCGGGGGGAGTGATTAAGAGCCGAGAGTTTGGCGTCTCGTACGACCTTAAGTGACAGTTGGGCGATTCCGGAGCGGTGAGGGACGATTGCAGCGATCTGCGAGAGNTAAAGGACGCCGCCGCAGACAAACTTATCGCAGCTCGCGCCTCGCTGAACCTGACCTCATATTTCTCCACTTATCAAGCAGAAATGCCTTCTTCATCAACATTACCTTTCCCAGAACAACTTGGAGTACCGAGAAAGTTCTAGACGGCTCCTACCTCAGGTATAAATACCACGTGCGGCCCTCTGCGGGGGGAGTGATTAAGAGCCGAGAGTTCGGCGTCTCGTACGACCTTAAGTGACAGTTGGGCGATTCCGGAGCGGTGAGGGACGATTGCAGCGATCTGCGAGAGTNGGCGTCTCGTACGACCTTAAGTGACAGTTGGGCGATTCCGGAGCGGTGAGGGACGATTGCAGCGATCTGCGAGAGTGCGTCGGCGAGCTTGTGTGCAGGGAAGAGTGGGACTTATCTGCGGGAGTGAGGACTGGATGCGTGAGTGAAAAGATATTCGGGACGATGGAAATGGACAGTTTTAACTGAACGTTTGGAAATAATTGGAGCAGTTTAAGGGGCATTAGCAAGCGTAAAGACTGTGATAAAGACTTTAATTGAAATGGAGACAGTAATTAAATATTGCTCTCAATAAGGAAAATAAGATTTAATAAGACGCTCAGAATGGTAAATAACATGTTTTTTTTGTATCATTGAGAATAAATATAATTATTGAATTTAGTTGTTTTATTTTTATTACCACCTCCATCCCTCACGAACTCGGATACGTCACTCAGGCATTCTTGTCACAATATGAAATTGTCACTAGCAGCAGTTTATTTAGAAGGACGTACAGGGCTGCTTACAGCAGTACTTTGTCAGCTGAACGCCCCCAGTGATAAATTACCTGTGAACCAGGTGCACTAATCCCTCGCCAATGATCCCTTTAAAGACGCGTTCACACGAAACAGGATGATGACTAGGCAGTTAGCGATTACAGTTACGGACAATTTATAACTAATTCCCTGGCGTGAGAAGTCTGCATTACTGCTTCCAGCTACATGTTAGCGTTTAAGGCGGGGAATCGCGCGGAGATACAGTAACGGGACGAAGAGGGGCCGAAAAAATCGATTTTTGTTAATCTAAGACATTCCGATAACTTTTTGAAGACCTGTTTCACAAACACAGTACAATTATGAACTGAATTAAATTCATGCACCGCCAGCGATCCTCGTTGACACCTTGGTGGTTAATCTACATACAGAGGCCATAAAAAGACAGATTGTTCCGTCTTCTGCGAGCAGAATTGTTAAAATGCTCCTGAAAACCAAAAAAATCGATACACAGCATTCGCAAGATGTTAGAACACCCTGCTGTCTACGGAAGATAAAAGTAAATCTGTGTATGGGCCGTTCACAGTTGACTGAGTACTTTCAAAGTCCCGTTTAGGATCTACTTTCTCTCTCCTTTGTACCCTTCCACTATGTGTAGGACGAACACTGCCATACCGTCTCACTTTATTTCATGCATCATACAAGTGGAAAGCATGAGAAATTTTAGGAAAGTAAATGAACTAATAAGAAAATGCTTGCATAAAAACACTTAGGATTCAGTCATGCATTTACGTATTACAATATGCCAGGCACTTTCTTCACACTTTTTGAATAGAATCTTTGAAAAAATCATCCAGTGTATGGCGGGTTTGGTTGTTTCCTGATTATAGTATACACCAGAGCGTATTATACTTCTGTTAGCATTAAATGATATAATTTTCTAGACTCGGTTAAGTTATGGTTGCATGAAGCGGAGGAATATTCTGGAAGTAGAATTTTGCGCATTTAGCACGGCTTTAGAAAAGTTGGAAGTTACCGCGAATGGAATATATATATATATATATATATATATATATATATAGTCTATTCGCGGTTTCTTCACAATTTTTAAAACAAGCCTTCGAAAAATTACGCTATGTATGACGTGTTTAGCTATTTCCTAAATAAAATATGTCTTATATTACAAGCGTTTTATACCTCTGTTAACATAACAGTATCTTATTTTCAGTTTAATTGAAATGTTACCTGTATTTAATTTATAATAAACTAGCGAACCGGCCCGGCTTTGCTCGGAACAATTTAGTTTTTACAGCGATACTTTGAAAGACAAAAATGGTTACTGTGAGTCATCCTTAAAAGATAAACATANATTTAGTTTTTACAGCGATACTTTGAAAGACAAAAATGGTTACTGTGAGTCATCCTTAAAAGATAAACATATGCTAACGCGGACTTATCTGTAGACCTTTCCGAGAGCTACAATTCTGCAGTACATTCATTTGATGTATCTCTTATGGTTTAGTCAGCGCAAACCATGTAAGCGCCCTAAAAGCTGTTTTTTACGACTTGATTACAAAATGTTCGACATTTATCTACTATTCTTACATTAAATATAAATGTATTGTACACCAAAAACCTTCCTCAAGAAATTCTCTAAATGATGTTGAAAATCGCAGCAAAATCCGTCCAGTAGTTTAAAAGTACTAAGCTAATACACAGATAGACGCGGATAAGCGACTTTGTTTTATACTATTTAGAGATTTTAAAAAAAACTGTGAGAAAACATCTGCGTTGGTAATGCCTAGTAAGAAATAGTTCTCATGCAAAATATTATTACAACTGAGTGCACACGAATTCGGTACGTTGTCCTTTGGTGTAGTTTTCTAGACTTAGTTAAGCTTAGTTTGCACGAGGCGGAGGAATATCCTGGGAGTGAAACTTTAGCAGGGCTTCAGAAATGTGTGCGGTAACCGTGAATGGCTTATATTAGAATTACTTTAGTTAATTCGCTCCTAAACCGGGATCCCACAGGTCAGTGTATATCGTAGTTATGGCAAAAAAAAATTTTTCTGGTTAGGTTCAAAAGCGTACACTTTACCGTTAACAGCTTGTATCAAGTTCATTCAACCTTAATTTTTTTTAAGTTATGTAAAATATTCCACTTGATTGTAATGCGCAATGAAACTAAGAAAAAACGCTAAATACCTTGCACATCAAGCTTAACGTCTAGGAGTTTTAAAAGTGACGTAGCCTCTCTAAGTTCAAGAGTTTATCTCCTCTTTACTGGAATAACATTTCCGCGGCTTTACACATGTTTTCAGGGCAAGGCCACCATGCAGATTTCGCGTTCAGAAGATAACACGTTAAGAAGAAGAAGCGCTGTTACTTTTTTTTTCTGCATTAACCAGTACAATAAAAGCTCTACCAAGATAAACGAGCGGTGTTGCGTGCTATCTATCGCCAAGCGAAGTCACGACGTCGATGCTGTTTTACGGTTCGCGNGGGGGGGGGGGGGCTGCCCGTATAGCTGCATATGTTTCAAACGTGAACTCAGCAATACTGGAAGCGCAGGAAATATGTTTCTATATTCTCTCCATTCCAAAGTGGCAGCTTGTATTACGTATCAATTCGCACACGTGAGTCAGTAAACAGCTATCAGAATCAAGGCCACGTCACTTTCACATTATAAAATCGGCATTTGTTGTAGTTACGCATTTAGGCCTAGGATTCTAAGGAACTATTTAAACTAAGCATTAAATCTATTAAACATCATTATTTGCAGTCTGCTTTGAAACAGCTGTTTATATTTAAAAATTTTCGAAACATTGTGACCGGTACAGTCCGCCACGTCGCATCCGCATCTTGCACAACACTGGATACTTGGTGCGTTCTTTTTTTTTTAAATTGAAATAAAACCAATAAAAATATTTTTAACACACTTGCCTGCGCAATCTAAAAATTGAATTGCCAACCAACGTTGGAACTATTTTCTGCCGCAATCTTATTGTGAACCGACTAGCCAGACAATGGCTTCGATTATGTAAATGGCAGTGTTTTTCTCTGCTGAAACCTTGGAATTCCGTAGTGTCACTCGAGCCAATCATGCATACTATAGTCGTGCCAATGAAAACGTTTTTTACATATGGCGACAGCATACACGATGGGCAGACGGAATACACTTAGCTGAAAGTGGTCTGCAGAGCGACAGTTGCTTTAAGGGGACTCTACACAAATACTGTCTGTAAAATCAAGTGTTAGTGCACACAAACACGCATCTCAGTATTATCTAAATGTTCTGGAAATAAAACTTTTAATTCAGGAAATATTTTAAATAATATGATTTTCCACGGTATATGGCACGAGCTCCTTGGAGGTGGCGAGATGAGAGATTTGGGCGGCTCTTACCGACGTCTTGAGAGCCGATGAGAGTGAAATGAGGTGAGAATGGAGCAGCACCGGAATGCAAGGGCGGGGGAAACGGGAGATCCCGAGAAAAACCGCCGACCAGCGGCATCGTCCGGCACGATTCCAACTTGCGAAAATCCGGGAGTGACCCGGCCGGGGATTGAACCCGAATCGCCTTGGTGGGAGGTGAGCAGTATAACCGCTCAGCCACCACGGCCCTTAGCTCCTTGGAGTTAAAAGCCTTTTAAAAAATTATACTTCAACAAACTGATTGCAATTAAAATAATCATATTAAGCTCACGAAATAATAAATCGGCGTACACTTTGCTGTAAGCCGGGGTCTGTGAGATATGACGTCACGAAAATGACAAGAGCGTTTTGCACTCACCTGATAGCAGCCGCGTACAATACAGTTTTTAATTGGAAGTAATTTATTAAATAATGACTCTTTAGACAATAAATTACAAGCGATTATTTCCATGCGTTTATAAAATAGTGTTTATATAATAATTTAGATCATTATGATTACATGTTGCCTATTCGTAGTGCGGGATCACATCCATCACCGTTTCCCACGCGCACCGTCCTTCCGGGAAAAACTCGCTGCGGCGTTTACGCCCTTAGGTATTTTGAACAGGAGCCGCGCAATGATGCGGAACGTATCATTTTTCACTCGCATTTCAAGGCACTCCAAGCAATCTTCCGCCCTCCTACAACCAACCCTATTGTCTGCGAAGAAAAGCTATTTGGCTGTCATCAATCACTCCAGCCCACCCCCGCAAGTTGCATCCCAACAGCACGCTGTCAAAATTATGTGAGGTTGCTTTTCGTATTTGCTGCAGGCCGCGTCAAGCATAACGGGACATCAACACACACAAACATGATTAAATACGAAGGAAAATTACTTCTCCTCTAAAGTGTCCACAATTCTTGTGGACGTGTTTGCTTACACATCGCACGGTCTTCTCTCAGAATAATGCCACATAAGACGTAGGCTACCAAAAACTATCGGGATTTCAACGATACCAGTTTCTTTCGCGAAGTATCGCGGAATCCGGCTCCCCAATAGCGAAGTATTCACCACCAAACCAAACACAAGGCTAAATCACACAATTCTTAAAGACACCGTACATCTGCAGCTAAACTTAATTACTCCATGCCAGTTTTATACACAAGACAACAGAACCAGGTGGATCCGAAAAGGATGGAAGTGGGAGCAACCCCCCCACCCCCCGGAAGTTTTACTTAGGGGCACCAAAGACTTCACAAAGGGGCGCAACAAGAAAAAAAAATTAGATTACGAGTCATACTTTATGCACATTTACTAAAAATGGAGATAAAGTAGTCATGTTAAAGAGCAATGTTTATATTGGTATGGGTAAGAATTCCGTGTAAAATATATTTAAAAATTTGCGTTTAGTAACTAATGTTATTTATTTCAAAACTTTATTTTTGAAAGGGCGCTTTTTCAAGNCAAACCAAACACAAGGCTAAATCACACAATTCTTAAAGACACCGTACATCTGCAGCTAAACTTAATTACTCCATGCTAGTTTTATACACAAGACAACAGAACCAGGTGGATCCGAAAAGGATGGAAGTGGGAGCAACCCCCCCACCCCCCGGNAACTCCTAACACAGAAAGGTTCAGACGCCACTGAATAGAACCTACGCGTTACGCGTTCCGCCACATTTACAGTCGCATCCACACGTGACTCTGCCTCAGGCGGCAACCACGCATGGGTTTTCATTTTTAGTTAATTTCTGACCACGGATTCGCTGTTCTGTGTTTGACAGTGCGTGGCAAATTAGCCACTCTTATTTCACAATTCCTGAGAGCACTTGGTGAAACCAAGAATTTCAGTGTGCCACGAAAAAACAACCATTTTGAGCCATTTCGCCACACAGACTGGTGGTTGGAAATGTTTATTGGCTTTACACCGATCCCAAAACGAAGATAAGTTCTCGCTCACAATACCGCATTTAGACCCATCCACGTGGTACACATGCAAAGACCACTCGCGTGCACTCCTATCTCGTGCACAGATTTCGACGGGACGAATATGCTGTCGTGAATCGGCAAGTGCGCAGATCTTCCAACGAATCCTCATGTGTCCAGTGCTACAAAACGAACTCGCCGTGTAAAAGATAAAATATTACAATGATACTGTTGTAATGTTCGGAATGTTTAGAAATTGGCCAGCTGTACAAAATAAAAATACAGCACATATTATATCGGACCCTCCAGAGAAATCCTAGATCCACGAAATTAGCAACGGAGACAAGAACATATTACAATTCAACAACAGCTTTAAAACTAATTTTGTTGAACAACAAGCTCATAGACCAATTAGACCCAAACCAGAATTCGGGAACTACATAACATTTCAGAGAAAATTATTGTCAGTAAATCACACGAACCACATATATTTCAAGTTTCCAGTGTAATCCGTTAAAAATTTAACCCTGGCTTGCGTGGATTCCGCCACAGATAGTACTGAAAGAGTCGATACTTTGAAATAAAGAANCCATTTCGCCACACAGACTGGTGGTTGGAAATGTTTATTGGCTTTACACCGATCCCAAAACGAAGATAAGTTCTCGTTCACAATACCGCATTTAGACCCACCCACGTGGTACACATGCAAAGACCACTCGCGTGCACTCCTATCTCGTGCACAGATTTCGACGGGACGAATATGCTGTCGTGAATCGGCAAGTGCGCAGATCTTCCAACGAATCCTCATGTGTCCAGCGCTACAAAACGAACTCGCCGTGTAAAAGATAAAATATTACGATGATACTGTTGTAATGTTCGGAGTGTTTAGAAATTGGCCAGCTGTACAAAATAAAAATACAGCACATATTATATCGGACCCTCCAGAGAAATCCTAGATCCACGAAATTAGCAACGGAGACAAGAACATATTACAATTCAACAACAGCTTTAAAACTAATTTTGTTGAACAACAAGCTCATAGACCAATTAGACCCAAACCAGAATTCGGGAACTACATAACATTTCAGAGAAAATTATTGTCAGTAAATCACACGAACCACATATATTTCAAGTTTCCAGTGTAATCCTTTAAAAATTTAACCCTGGCTTGCGTGGATTCCGCCACAGATAGTACTGAAAGAGTCGATACTTTGAAATAAAGAAAATTAGCTAGCACTTCCCACATTCAATGTAATTAATTGACGGAAATTCCAGCTTCAAAAGCAAAGTAGGGTAAACCGCCATTTCTTACGGGATCCGAATTATTAAACCATTCATGATGTTTATCTGAACATGCCAACTCCGATGTTAACTGATCCACACCAGCCTGGAAGTTAATATATTAACTATGAAGCACGTTCTTATGATCACGGATTTTTATATTTCATTTGTCACAGTGGTACAGTCACATGCATTAAGAACGGGTAGTATTAGACAGAAAAAATTGAAAAATCTACGAAAAAAAAATGTGTTTCATAGTGCTATTGACTATTTGTCACTCTGGCAAAACGCAGCAGTGTAAACGCCTGTGAAANAAAAAAAAATGTGTTTCATAGTGCTATTGACTATTTGTCACTCTGGCAAAACGCAGCAGTGTAAACGCCTGTGAAATGTTAACAGCGAAATTGAAATGTTAATGAAAATCCAATGGCTCATAAAAATTAAGGCAGAAAACTTTCTGGTGCAAACAATTTCATATTACGACGATAGCACTGCAATTCAGTGTAGATTAATTGGCTGGCTCGAACGATGTTCATTTTCTTTGCTGCTCGATCAGTGGTTTTTCCAGCAGTGGTAGAAAAACGGGAGGCACTCTCCCAAGTCCCGGCACCTGCTAAAATCACGGTGGCAAATACAATTATTTACGGCTCGTATAGTCAGCAACGACCAGCAATTAACAAGCATTCCCGGACACGTAAAAAAANGTTGACCGATTAGCCAGTAACCGGATTAAAGCAGCTGCTGTTAATACTCGCTACTAAACGTTGGATTACGGAATGGGGTGCGCGGAAAGCACTGAATGACCATCACACGCGCTGGTTATTACTATCAATAGATCACATATTACGGCTTGGAATTTCACTGATCCGACCAGATACGTCCAACAATAAATAAACGACGACTTTCCAGGCAGAAGTTGCAATGTGAACTTCCAACTCAGGATCCTGGTTCGAATCCCGAGTATATCATTAATGTGTACTTTTTTATTTGCAAGTTACGGGTTTGTCTCCCTTTTTGCATAAATATTTTAATTATGTGTTAATTTTTAAATTTCCCCCCATTAATAATGATTTTTTTTTTTTTTATTTGTTTTCCAGCTGTAATTTGTAGAAATTTCTTTACTTTAGTTGTTTTATTCTCTCAGTATTCGGCAATGGACNTACGGAATGGGGTGCGCGGAAAGCACTGAATGACCATCACACGCGCTGGTTATTACTATCAATAGATCACATATTAGGGCTTGGAATTTCACTGATCCGACCATATACGCGTAATAAAAAATAAACAACGACTTTCCAGGCAGAAGTTGCAATGTGAACTTCCAACTCAGGATCCTGGTTCGGATTCCGAGTATATCGTTAATGTGTACTTTTTTATTTGCAAGTCACGGGTTTGTCTCCCTTTTTGCATAAATATTTTAATTATGTGTTAATTTTTTAATTTTCCCCCATTAATAATGATTTTTTTTAAATTTGTTTTCCAGCTGTAATTTGTAGAAATTTCTTTACTTTAGTTGTTTTATTCTCTCAGTATTCGGCAATGGACAAAGTCCAACAAATTCCCTAGTTTTATCATGGCTTACTATTCGACGCCCCTCCCCCGCTCATTCCAAAGTTAGGCGTTAATAAAAAAAAAATACAAACATTTATTCTATTAATAAAAATCATTTCAATCGCAAAAATAAATAAATATGTGAACAATTGAACGGTAGGTTGTTCCTCGCATTTTCAGCGCGAACAAAACACATGACCATAACCTGAAAGGCGGTCACGGCGACTAAGAAATAGCCAGTTACACTGAGAGAAGCTAAGATAATTTGTCGAAGCTCCGTCAGAGCTAAAACTTGGCCAGTCTTGAATTACAATGGGCATTTCAACGAGACATGCAGTAATGAGACGAAAAGAAAAGAGTGCAGAGACCGAGTTTTATGTCTTCCTACCGCCATAAATAAAGCTCAGTTGCCAGCATATTTACGCACGTGCTTCGTCCAGACACGACTATCGCAAACATTGTTTTAGTTGTGCTACCAACAGGACATTTTCCAACGTAACCTTGAACGATATCGTGTGAAATGTTTTTCAATGTGAACAGAACAGGCAGCAAATAATTTTTTCACAACTAGCACCAGGGCCCCTATTCTCTAACTTGAGCTTGCATAGACAGCCAACGTGTTCCTCGTAAGCGTCTTTATGTGGTATTCTGTAAGTCATATCTTTAACGATATCTTTGTGCAAATACGTTTAGCAACGCAGAGGGCTGTGTTCTGAAACCAACGATCTACTTGTTGAATTACATTTTTTTCCGTTATTACAGGATGTCTCGTGTCACACATTTTGTAATTATGGTAAATTTTCCACTATAGATGAAATTTATTTCTTAATACAATTTTGAATAACACTTCTAAAATAAATTAACTTCTATCCGTCATTTTTTAATGTTCAAGCAAAGTGCTGGTTATTATCTTTAGCGAATTATAAAAATATACTCCTTAAATATATTCCAGACACCTTTTATTTGTGCGGAAATATAACAAAATATAATCTTTCTCATTTTCCCCTTGTGGTATCTGTTTGCTAGAATTAACCTCAATACATCGGCCATGTTCTTTCCACTTTCGTTCATAAAGACAAGTTGGCCTGTTTTTAAATACATACAGCCACGATGCATTCGAACGACCATCATAGTGACATTGAGTTACAGAACACCATTTCGCCTCGTAAAGCTAGTTAAGGGGTAAATGTCTTTATATAACGACAGTAAAGAGTCGCTGAACAGGACCCCAGGTAAATGAACACACAAACACTTCATACTCATTCCATATTCAACTGTAACAAACCAGAACATTTAAGGAGCCTCCCTAGTTGTCGCATGGTTTCCACTGTAAGTAATTGTGTGTATTCTAATTTTTTTTTTAACTATGGAATACTTAAATGCAAATATTTTTTTCAGGACAGAAAATAAAATGTCACCCATTCAAAAATTTTGTAATTGAAACATAAATGTGGTCGTTGAAAAGTGCCACAGTCAGCAAAAAACCGCCGTTAAGTAGCTCTCTGTTTGATATTTATTCTTAGACCTTGGGGCGTTAAAAATAGTTTACCAGGATGCCCCTTAATACGGCCTTAAGCATAACCAGACTCGCATGCAAGTCGGATGTACACACAACTTTACATGTATTTGCTATTAGGTCACCATCTCCCGCAGCATGCAATACTTCGGCTGATAATGCAATACTTCGGCTGATAATGCAATACTTCGGCTGATAATGCAATACTTCGGCTGATAATGATCCCGACAGACAGCAAATTATCGTCACTAGCATACAGGCAGTACACCTGTCAAGTAACGTTAAGTGTACCCTGAGGACCTGGTGTAACGTCCGGAATGACTGGAGACAGACCTCCGGGTCTTTTGTCCTACGTAGCTATGCCGTTATCTTCCTACCGAGGTTCCGAGTTCATTTTCCGGGTAAGCCGCGGATTTATGACGTTTAGTTATAAAACTTTAGTTTAAATTACAGTTAAGGACGCCCAGGATAAACCTATCTACAATAAAACGTACGCATTATCTATTATCGGGCCCTCTGTCTCAAGTGATTTTCCTTTGTGGTTAGAATGAAATAACCATCAACCTGATACACAGCTCACAATAAGCTGTTATAACTGGTTGCCACAGGCCCATACTCCTCGCCTCCTCGCCATACGAGCATTAAGTCATGTTTTCGTGCACGGCCACAGATGACCTATCCAGTAACATTATTTTGGGGGGAAATAAAAACAAGTGTTTCGCAAATTCTACTGTAGAACTCTGCGACCTAAATTAAAACTGGTGACATTCTATACGTGACTTAGGCCGTGTTCGAAACGATATATTTTGTTAACAAAATGGTTACGTACCCGATTTTATATACAAAAATTTTTAGGTAATTTTTTATTTACTATTCATTTTTTTTTCCTGTGTAACAGACCTTTATGACNCTGTGTAACAGGCCTTTATGACAACACGAAATCACCAAACTGTCACCTTATTTGTTTGCATCATGTGGTTTAATATTTTACACGAAATATCTTTGTACGCATATAATTACATTACGTATTTTTAATTGGAATTAAAATATGTAATGTTTTACTGTAAACGCAACCAAAAATTATGCGCTCAGTAAAAAGCAGCACCATCGCTGAAAAATTGAATCTGGTAGCTTCCGAATTGAAAGATAAAAAATTGCGAAGTACAAAATTAAGTAACTGCCAATTGGCCTTGGTAGCGCTGAACGCGGCAAGGTAGAGCTGATGGCGCGTGACTCGTGTAACGATAAATAATGCGTGTTCCGATGCACCAAACCGGTACCACTAGTCCGCCGGTGCGCGGGCACGGCCGCCTACCTCCACACCACAAAGGTTGTGGTGCGGTGACGACACAGTCGTTAAAAAAAAATTATGGGCCAGACACACAAAGAGAGAAATGGAAAACTGCTCGGAGAAACACATAGACCTACATCAAGATACGGAAGGCGATAAATGGAAAGGCAAAGAACAAAAGCGACGAGCGATTGGAGAAACGCTACCCGCGATGGCACATTTCTATATTTGACGAGGCAGTGACGTCACAATGGGCTGACCTTGGCCCGAGCGCGCAAGAGGCGTCTTCCGACTGCCCCTTCCTCCGCGGAGAGATGAATGGAGGCTACCAGCCACACGCCGCACGTACAACGCATTCCAAAAACACCAGCGAGTGTTAAGCAGGTTGCACACGACGCAACACGAGTGCAAAACTTGCGCAAGATGTTGACCTTGCACGAGATCGTGTGCAAGGCACATCTCGCACTAAATGAGAATATAGAACGTGCCCTATTTTCTTCGAGCAAGACGATGCAAGTTGTGATCCTATTGGTCCTTGTATGCTGGTCATGTGACCTGTTGTACAGCAACCATAGAGGTAAAATAAAATCACAATCTGAGGTGTGCGAAGAGGAATACGGGCAAAGAAAACATTGCTGGAAAATAACTTTTGAAAAGTGGATTGGAGTTCATACAATATGTTAAGAATAAAATAAAAATTATTTTTGGCAGGATAGCTTGAAGTAAGGGCCTTATTGAAGTTAGCACCTTCAAATTTTTTACTATAACATCGTGGCTGTTTGGTACTTAACCAAGGCTATCAAATAATTTTCATGCGAGACAGTATGCATCTTATTTAGCTGCATGTGAACTCGTTTCGAACGAAATTTAGTTTGCATTCTCGTACAATATCTTGCGCGGAACACATGATGTGAGCGTCACGGCTTATTCGTGCAAATAAGAAGACTGCTTCAAACCCAGTGAGAGAGTGCACGAAATTATTACGTTACGCCGCAGTAGCACGTATTTGCAAAAGGGACATCAGCATTTTAGGGTGTTCACGGTTAAAGGCCCTGCACACAATTGTACAGATGCGTCTGTCCGAAACGTTGAGTCCACGCAGATTTCCGATCACGATGAGCCTTACATGCTACGACTGAGTTCTTATGTATGCAGTTGGAAAAACAGGTCGCCATTTTTCTTTACAGTCCTATGCTCACAATTGCTGTCTGTTTTGACATTTCTTCGCCGTGTATTACACTGCTTGTCAATGATATTACACTGAAGAGTCAAAAAAACTGGTACACCTGCCTAATATCGTGTAGTCCCCCCCCCCTCACACTTTTCACGAGCTCGCAGAAGTGCCGCAAGACGACGTGGCATGGACTCGACTAATGTCTGAAGGTATGCAGGAGGCAATGCACACCACGATTCCTGCAAGGTAGTCCACAATTCAAATCTGAGCCAATTTGAGAAAGGGTTGCACGTCTGTCACGTTTAATGATTCTCGTCAGTCGTCGTTTGTCCCGTTCTTTCACGATATTTTTCCGAAAGCAGCGATGTCGAAGATGTGATGTTTTACCGGATTCCCTATATTCACGGTACACTCGTGAAATGGTCGTAAGCGAACATCCAAATGTTATCGCTACCTCGGAGATGCTATGTCCCATCTCTCGTACGCCGACTATAACACCACGTTCAAACTCACTTAAATCTCGATAACCTGCCATTGTAGCAGCAGTAACCGATCTAGCTGCCGACCGCATCGTGTTACTCTGATTGGTTCCATACCTCTGTTATTCGCATACGCACGCCTATACAAGTTTTTTTGGCTCTTCAGTGTGTATAAAAATGAGATTAACCGCACTGCAACACTTAGCAGACAGTCCAGCTCTTAATATAGAAACAACTAATGTGTTGTCTATTATATTGGTTATGTACGAACCGTACCTTTCGCGCGATCTCTCTCGCGTATAAACAAAGCATCTCATTGGTGTATGTGCTGATGACGACAGATGCTGCTGAAGCAGTCCGCCCTGTCTGACAACGAAAGATAGTCTGGCTGTCTCAAGTTGGTCAGCACTTCACCACACGACTGCGCCATCAACGTCTGGCGCCACAGACCACGTGAACCATTCAAATGCTGTATCGGCGACAACACGGTCAACTCGAACAGATCAGACAGACGCATCTACCCTTTGTGGCACGCCTTTAACTGAGCACCTTTGAAAGCCCAGCTTAGGAACTACTTTTCTCATAATTTCGTTTCCTCCTGCTAAATTTAAAATTGCCACTGTCGTTGACTTGACCGTCTCACCTTGTTCGTGCAACCCCCCCCCNTGTAAAAAAGTTTATATTTATTGACTATTATTCCAAATGAGAAGGCTTTCAAAAGTGCTCACTTTGCCGTGAATAGCGTATACGTTAGTTTTACTGAATATTCACAAGTTGCCATTACTCAATATTACGGACACCTACAAGATGCAAGGAAAAGGCAGGCGCGTTTAGACCAAATATAATTATCAATTCACTATTTATTGCACGTCAATGACTTATCTGGCATTAAAATATATCTCAAATGTTATTCGCAGAGCTTATGGTATAGTAGTAGTTCATCGTAAACATATTGAATCTAAAGTTATCATTTGAGCAATACAGCACATTAGCCCACTAACGGTTTATTGGGCAGTGTGTAATCACGGCAGGTCATTGACCCCTGGCAAAGCCGCGCGCAGCCAAACTATCATATTCTGACGACTCATCACAAATGTGCCACATAGCGACTGCATTGTCCGCGCGACCGGGACGCCACTGCTAGTGTTGCACAGCTCGGCTCAGCAATTACTCTCGCATCTCAAGCGCAGGCATTCACGCTTCATTACGAGCACGACATCTGAGCAAGTCCGCGTTTTCGCACACCACCTATACCAATTACGAAAAACAAACTGGCATGACCAAGTTACATTCATCACAGTCGTGAATTTATAAAACACGTCGCGGCTCTATGCGCACTGACTTGGCTCCCAAGGTTGATCGCGCATGCTACGAAGTGGGCGGGGCCACTGCGAAACACACGCAAGGAAGTCGAGGCGACACTTCTATGTATTGCGCAAAGAATTTTTTGGCTACAAATCGTAAACATTCACGCCTCCATTGCCAACATAAATTTTACCCAAAACAGCATATCAATAATGATGAAAAGCACAGAATTCCGGTGTTTGCTACCCTGTGACAGAACGTATACGAAAGAACACTGCCATTAAGGGTGTTGAATATCAACAAATTTATAATTTTTGTGTGTACCAAACGTTGATCAAATTGTAAGCAATGTATGCGATGCCATTAATCTCGGAATAAATTATTTTTACACTTTACATTATTTTTCATAATTTGATGTCAAATCCAAAATTTTTTCTGTTTTGCTGCAGCCACAATAACAAATACTAAGTTGTACAAGTCAAAAAAATTTACAACAAACTAATGCCGTGGATTACCGCTTGACGCATGCACCAAGTAACAGTTAAGGCATTAAAAAAATGTAAAAAAATATGCAAAAATTACTTTATATTCGTATGTCTTGTTATTTGGCGATTGCATGTCAAGCGGTAACCCACAGCATTAGTTTACTTCGCAAAAATNTTATATTCGTATGTCTTGTTATTTGGCGATTGCATGTCAAGCGGTAACCCACAGCATTAGTTTACTTCGCAAAAATGTTTCATTTGTTCAACTTAATTACTATTTGTTGTTATAACTGCAGGAAAACAGAAAAAAAATATTGGTAAAATGATGGCTAGCATGATTTTAGAGATAGACTTCAAATAGCTTCTACAATCTGGCATTGAAGACTAGCGATGCCTATTTTGCTAGGACAAACTTGTACTTTTGACTTCCTCACAAACACACTACGATCTCGGTGAACATGATACAAAGTATCACGTGGAACAGGACAACAAATGTGTAACGATCGCATTAAGTCACAAAAATTGCCATTGTATAAATTGCTACATATTCTACATATTACAATGGTTTTACTAGTAAAATCAACATTTTAAACAGACACCACACACAGCAAGCCAATCACACTTACAAAAAGAGTGTTTCATAGTGTGGACACCACTATAGGGTTAGTTTTCTCTGGTTACTTACAGTTACCCTAAGTTCACGACACAAATATACAGGCTCTAAATTAGTGCCAACTCCATTTCACCCGCAATAAATTTACTTAAATTTAGCCAGCTCTCAACATGTCTTAATATGAAGCAGAGGTGATCCGAAAACAGGTCACGTAAAACTTCACCAAGACTACGAACAATAAACATATTTTCTGAACAAATCTACATGCAAGCAAGCAAGCAGCCTAAGAAGACCGAACTACTTACGTCTGTTGATGAGGTGGACCCAAAGAAGTGCGTTCTGAAAACCAAGAAAAAAAACAGTAAGACATACATTTTAGGCAAAAATACTGCCATTGTTATACATAACAGTATAGCACACACTGTGGTAAAAGATAGTGAAGAACGACTAGTAGGATCGTCGATATCTCTGCGAAGAGACTGCAATAAAATAGAGAAAATAATTAAGTACGTCTGGTCACTGAAAATAGTGAATTATGTGATACTGCAGCTAAAGCACTAAACAGTAACTTAAAGATGACTAAATACAGGCTTTCGCATTTATTGCCACAATAGTTGTCTTCGCTTAACACAACCGTCGGCTTAATAAAAAATGTAAAAAAATAAAATAAAATAAAAACTTTTGAGTGGATCTTGGAAAATGCTCCAAAAATTCAATGNAATGTAAAAAAAATAATATAAAATAAAAACTTTTGAGTGGATCTTGGAAAATGCTCCAAAAATTCAATGTACGAGTAATATATCACTCAATGATTGGCCGGTTCGAAAGGAAGAAAGCATGCTCCCCCATAATAAAATTGTATGACATAGGCCTAACTAATACGCCGTACACACACATTGAAATTAAAACTTATTATATAAATATAAACTAAAGTTATTAATTCTCAGGCCTATTTCTACATCGTATTTAAACGATAATCCTTCAACATATAAACATAAACACGATGCAGGCGTAATTTTTCAACCCATAAGGAAGTAAACTTCAGAGCATAATAAATTACGCAATACTGCGGTGTCCCTTAAGTACGCTAAAAGCTTCCAAGTCTCCACCAAAATGAGCAATATGGAGATGCCTTCCGGCAGGCGGCGATATGAAAGGTTGTCCATTAAAAAATTTGCCATGCATAAATAATGGGCAATCATGTGTATTGCATTATGCAACGTTTTAAAGTGCCAGAGTAAAGAATGATTCCAACAAATTCCTATTAGTATTCCTTACAATAACCGGTTGCTAGAATGTCCAGAACTTGGCTAAATCCTAAAATATGCTAGCTACACCACAATGTACACCTAGAANATAACCGGTTGCTAGAATGTCCAGAACTTGGCTAAATCCTAAAATATGCTAGCTACACCACAATGTACACCTAGAACTGTAAGCAATACGAAATAGTAAATACTTGTGACTATAATACAGAAAATAGCGTCTATGGCACTCAACTCCAGACCTTTCTGAGAAAACATATTTAATGCCTCGACGCGAACCTGTCAAACCGGTATTTACAGAGCAGTAAACGATGCAGAAGTATGGAAGTACTGCTGAATGTCTACGTTTTACACTGACCCCGAAAATTAGTCAGCAATAAGTTTATTTCGGAGGTGCAGAGTTTCTTTTTCAAAGACAGCATACACTTGTAAATGAAAATCACATAATTTTCACAGACTGCTATAGCATCTGCTTGAGCGTGAGGGTAGGCAAACCAAATGACACACTGTCGCCAGAAGTTGCATATGAATGCACGTAAAGATAACGGCAATATTCATGTCGTGTGTGCATAAAAACTTTTTTATTAACTCATTTCTCCCACTTGCGTAAACACACGTTAGCACGCTACCGGGTAAAGTTCACCCATGACAGTGCCTAGTTAGTTCTACACTGGAAACAACCATCTAAAGGTACTACAAGTTGACACAATAAATAATTTAATGTTTATTAATTAAATTCACAGAGTAATCAGGACCGTAATGTAATCGGGTGCATACGTTCAGAAAATGCACCGGCGTTTGCATGGAGAGTGGAGATGGGGAGCTAACCCCCCCCAGGCACGTCGTTGGCATTAAAACCATGACCTCAAGAATATGAGTAAAGTACGCCACTGTACTTTTCAGGAGACTCCAGCTTCGTCGATCAACTTCAAGGAGTAGCTGGACTTTTTTCGAAACAGTATTTGATCACAGTTTAAAAATCTCTATTACCGATTCTCTCTTTTTATTACGATACAATACGACTAACTAAAGACGACACGTTGTTACGAGTTGTGGTCCGGCCCTTAGCTGATCACACCTTCACTTATTTATCCAGGACACGGGCCGTGATCGCTGAAATTAGTTATGAAATCGCAAACCANGATCACACCTTCACTTATTTATCCAGGACACGGGCCGTGATCGCTGAAATTAGTTATGAAATCGCAAACCATAGAAACCCCACACACTGGCCAGTAAACGAGGACATCGCAGCCGATATAGGACAGTGTAGTCCGTGGGCGGTGTCTNTAGAAACCCCACACACTGGCCAGTAAACGAGGACATCGCAGCCGATATAGGACAGTGTAGTCCGTGGGCGGTGTCTTTGTCGTCCGGCCATTGGAACGAGAAAACCACTGAAGATGGATGTGCCCGTCCGTCAACTTGCGCCATCTTAATCAGCCTCCGGAATCATGAACAAGGTGGGGACTATCCAATTAGGCTTTACTCAAAACGTGGCTGGTTAAATCTTTATAATTTAATATTTTAGTATATTTGTATAGCTCTCCCCCGTTCATATTCAATCATATTTGTATTAAAATAATATTGTACAACCTTAATGTTAAATAAATCCCTTATGTAGTGTTCATTACATGACTCTTATCAATAACTAATTACGCCACTATATCCCCGTTAAGGATAATTGTCAACAACATATCAAAATCATAACAGCGTGCAGATACAACATATTATTTATCCGTGTCACTCGCGTAAAGTCCAACACAAAGTTAAAGACCACAATATTTTTCAACAATTCTAACCAAAGAATAACGGCACATGGCCGCAGTTTACCCAGCACTTCGCCTTTAACTACTCTACCATTTTATAGTCTATTGTTCTATCATCTGTGTACAAAACCTCGTAATTCATAGGCAACGTAATAAGACGCCAACCAGTCATGTAATGGCCTAAGTGACACGGCCACAAGAAAAACTATAACTATCCTTTCGACTTTTTTCTTTTACGAACAATTATATCGATCGAGACACATGTTGTACAATCACCTACACCGAGTTCTAAATGACTAATTTCACCAACATTTCTGAAAGGTCTGTGTATTTCTTATTTAAGAAGCACAGAGCTGAAAACTTTAAGGACATACTATTACGTAAACCAGCATTCTAAAACACATTTTTCTCCACTGTATTCCAAAAGNAGCTGAAAACTTTAAGGACATACTATTACGTAAACCAGCATTCTAAAACACATTTTTCTCCACTGTATTCCAAAAGGAGTTGCAGGCATAATCGTTTTACAAATTGAAATTACACTAGCACTGAAGTTATTGTGCAAGAAACAAACAACATATTTCAATTACATAGTTTCTGTAAGAACATCAATTTAAAAATGTCTCAAGACATTGAAGGAATAAAATAAATCACACTGGTGCATAACGTCAACTACACACGCATGTATGCATGCGCGTACGCACCAGGATGTTTAAAAACATTTTAGAAGAAAATTCAGAAAATTTTCAAGGACATTCCCAGGAGTAGAAAAAAGTTCACAACTTCAAAGGCCAGAGAATCTAAATAACAACCTTGAAACGATCGCTTCTCCCCCATTTAATTTCTAAACTGTTGTATATTCGAGATGCGCAAGTTTTTCACCGATATTATAAAAAATCTAATAAATTTAATGAATTCGAAACATAAAATTTAATTCACTAGTCGATAAACACAAATTTACAATTAAATCATGGGATTTGTGAATAATTAGGAATCAGGCTAATCTGGCAGCACGTACGTAATTCTAGCTATGCCAATTTCACAGAGGTGAAATTGTCATTCAGGCATTTCGCTAGCATGGTGTTGCCAGACACTTTACATGCCACAAAACGTCGCAAGACCTTTTCACTCACGATGTTCCAAGTTCTTCACCCTACGGCAGTAACTGCTCAATAGTTAAAAGAGCACACTGATATGAAAGAATACAGGCCAGTTACCACAACACATGTGTATTCTTCATTCAAAGTCACGCAGACATTTTCATGTTATACACTGTGCAAGGGCACTCGACCCCCGACGGGAAGGCATTGTCGATGTACAGCCGAGTTAGGATCTTTATTTGCGTCCTACTTGTTGTGAGCTCTAGATGGGTCCCGTTGGCCCCTGCCCACTGATGCTTATAGAATTTAACGATTTTAACACTTGGGAAATAAATAATACTCAAGGGCTTAATTCACGTTTAAAATTCAAAGTATTATATCAAATACATTTTTTATGAATACTGATCCTCTTGAGCTCAAGGTGGAGATCTTTAAAATGCTGGTACAGCATGACAGGCGGACACTTACATGTATTAAAGAAGTTAAAACAGTACATGGGTAGTTCAGTGAGAAATCTGTTATTAAAACACGGCGAGGAAAATAGATATTTGTTATTAAGATAGATGAAAACTGAAGGAAAGAAAAATGGCTACATAGTTTCAGCATAACCAAAATGAATACGTAACATACAGCATTGATTTCTTAAGGGAGATAGTAGTCATAAAACTATTCGTAAGGCATAACCACAATGAATAAGCAACATAGAACACTAGTATTTTAAGGTAGATTAATACAAATTCGTCGGGAACGTTTTGTTGCTGAAGAATTACTCTCAGGCAGATAAGCACAAAATACAGTTTTTTATGGAAGAAATGGAGCATTTACTCGTATTATGCGACACCCACGATCATTAATTGTAAATTCTGTTATTCTGCTGGCCAAAAGTTTGTTTTCAGGTCGTGGAAGTCTAATTTTGACAACGTTTAATAAATTTAGATGTGGACTCTCCCCTAATGTTATTCGTAAGTGTTTCTAACATTTACGAATTTTCTTTCAAACTGATCACTGGAACCGATTTATCTGATTAACTTTCCGTGTTTAAATTATTAAACTATGTAGTGGCAATTTCTAGCATAATTAAAACACCAGTGGTCCTAGAGATCACTCGTGTTTTGACGACTGAGATTTAATCTGAGCACTTTTACATTTATCCTTGTACTAAGGATTGGTGCCCTTTATTAAATTCAAATAACGTGAATTAAGTTATCAAGTTAAACAAATCTACCCGTCTTTAATTGTCTCCAAGTCTTCTATAAAAAGTATACAAGAGAAAAAGTAATTGTGGATAAGAATGTTTATATTCATACGTAGTATGGCTAGAATCAGTACACACAATTATTGCTGGCTTCGGTTATATAACAACATAGTAACACGCATAGCTGGGATATAACCACGCGAATGAGAGACGACAGGAGGCGGACGGCCGCTGCACCTGCGGAAGATTAAGCGTGATGAGACAAGATGGAAATGGAGACCGCTCAATTCAACGGCGTAGGGAATCACAGGGAAAATGGGGTAAAGTGCGCATACGAGCTGCGCACTAACCATCTCCGTGTTCCAACGTTCGACTGCTTTTCTACAAACAGCACTCACTGAAAGAAAAGATTTGTTAGTGGTTACAAAAACTATTCGGTTAGTGTTTTCCAGGGCGAACTTTTATTTCTCGTAAAAAAAAAAAACATTGTGGTGCACAATAACACGTAGACTGAGAAGTACGAAAGCCATTTATTGCTCACCAAACGTATTTGTTTATTGAAAAACTTTTATTGGCTGCCACCAAATAGGCCTGTTTGGTTGACCGCAATAGCATTCATGTCGTCGAGAGTAAAATATTTTGCTGCGACTGCAAAACTACATTCGTTATATTCTGCGAACGCGCGTTGGCGTATTTGAAGTTGCCATCTTGTCTAGCCACGACGCTATATTTGTCCGCGAATTCCTTGCATCAAGTTACGAACTAATTCACGACGGATATTCCTTAACGAATAAGGGATGGATAACATAACTCATTTATTCAAAGTAAGTAAATGATAAACATAAATGATTCCGTAAAATAAACTTTCCGTGTGACGTGTTCAGGCCTAGGCGTGTGTGCTACGTGTTAGATGTACGTTATGTGCATACTCAAGTCACTAATTTCAACAAAAAGCGAGGTGATGAAGTGGTAAAGCACTGCAGGTTTTATCTCTGGCCTGGTCATCCTGTTTTTCTGTGTGTTATAATGGTTCATAAACCATACCTACCTACCAAATCTCTCAAACCCGCAGAACACTTTTGTGAGCCCCACTGACCAGTACTGCTGCTATAGTCAGTTCACGACNATTGCTGCTAGCATAGTAAGCAAAATTTTTTTGCTGCGACTAACGAACACACTGCTGCCTACCAACACTGAATATTATATCGGTAACAAAATTGTTTCGATCACTTAAAAACTGAGGGGCCACGGCGATGTATTGGTTATACTACTCGCCTCTCAACTAGGCGAATCGGGTTCGATTCTCGGTGGAGTCACTCCCCGTGGAATGTGGGAATCACGCCGGACGAGTATCGGGTTTTCTCGGGGATCTCCCGTTTCCCACGCTCTTGCATTCCGGAGCTGCTCCATACTCACCTCGTTTCATCCTCATCGGTTCAAAACCTCGCTGAATAAAAGTCACCCAAATTTCTCCACTCCACCATAAAACTGTCATCAGTGCTATCAAAATCAAGTTGGACAGAATTTGAGGTTACAAATCTTTGTCAGCAAGTGCTTTCAGATGTTTGTACACTTTCTCTGGTATAATTTTAATACAACTAGAATATATTCAAGTTGGTGCAGGTATTTTATTCATTATGTAAAAGGGCGGCTCTGTTGAAAATTCAAATGCAAACAAACACGTTCACCACTGCTGACCATGATCATGCGACTGACAGTGGCACTGGCGATATATTAGTAAATTTTGGATAGCCTAAATACGAATAAGACGAAAATCAGTCTACCTCATCTTTAGTCTAAGAGGGGAACAAGGGCATTAAAAAAGGTCGCCGGCAAAGATCTCCAAGTTTAATCTAAATGAGAAGTTCAAAAATAAAACGAAAATATAATTTATGTGGTTTATCGAAGACCATAAAGACATTTTTTTTTGTTTAACCAAAAGAATGTTGACACAGCTATAACATGATTTGTTGCATAAAAACTAATATCAAAATAATTAGTAGACAAATATACTTATCTTCGATCAGGCCAAAAAAAAAAGCAGGAAAATTTTGTTCGCAGGAAAAAATTCGACCGCAATCATTAAAAATGCTCAGAAAGGATGCCAAGTCCTTATACTGGACGTCTGGTAACCATATCCCCGCAACAGAGCAGGTTGTAAATCGAACCCCGACCCTCCGCAGCAACGCTACAGCCAATCCTCTTCACAGACAAGCTTTTCTCTTCCTTTTCTGACTGATGTCGACTCAGTTCTTCAGTAGGCGCTTTCCTGCTGCCCCGCGCATTCAGTTAACAGTGTGGAAAACGTAAATGAACGCTTAAACACGTTTACTGCACAGTCCACGCGCATTCGAAGGCCGGCAATCTTCGGGGAAAGCAATTCCACAAAAAGCTTTTTTACACTCCTCATACTCAATAATTTGCCCGGAAATTGCATGGATTCCGCGCGACACCGGTTCTTATTGAAGGACGCGCCTGGTGAATGTATGTAACATGAACGTTGTTCTATGCGCTTGCTTGATTGTAAAATTTACAGCGAGGTAGAGCAGTGTTAAAACACTGGACTCGCATTTGGGAGGACCCGTGTTTGATTCCCGGTTCGGTCATCCTGATTTCAGTTTGCCATAGTTTTCCGAAATTACTCCAGGCGAATGTGTTCCTCTACCAAGGTCTAGTCGCGGTTCGGGGGCACTGAAAATGCGAAATAAAAACTTTAAATTTCGATCAGTGCGCCGAAATCTAAACAACTACGCTAGTAGCATTAGTGCACACATATGCCTTTAAAATCCTACCCAGCCAAGAATTAACCCATTAAGTAGTTAAAAATGGCCGGTTCTGGTGCAACAGGCGTCCTGGCGGGGGCAATGGAAGAAACGGCCGGCGGCCATCTTGGATGACGTCACGCAACCTTTTTTCCAGTCCCCCCTAGGAATTCCCCCCCCCCTAAAACTGCCAAAATCGTCAGAATTTGCGTTAACATTTTCCGAATTTCCTTCCAACTGGCACAATTTCCGCCGATCATTCTACAATGTGGCTAAGTGACTAATTTTTGAAGAGTAAGAAGTGGAGGGATTACCCTTACATTCACGCTCTATCACTCCATCCCAAAACCATCCAACTTGCCTGAAGAATGTTCGAGTTCATTGCCCCATCATGCAATTTCTCTCATCATGCTGTCATTCCATGTTGGTTTTCTCATATTCCTTCTGGTCTCCTTTCACCTGGCATCTTGGCAGGGACGAGTCTCATGCTCTATTAATCCACCTTCTCATTCCTTCTGGTCTCCTGGCGGGGACAAGTCTCATGCTCTTATCATTCCAAGAACGTTTTATCATATTCCGTCTGGTCTCATTTAACCTGGCGCGGACTAGTTTCATGCTCTGTAATTCCACCTTGGTTTTCTCATATTCCTTCTGGTCTCATTTCACCTGGTGTCCTGGCGGGGACGAGTCACATGCTCGGTCATTCCATCTGCGCCGCACGGAGTGAGGCCTGCCCACGCACGCTAGTCGCACAGTGCGCACATCAAGTACACCCTAAACCCACTTATAAGCATAGTTAGATGTTATTAACGAACCGTTTAAGATAAAGCTACCAAATTCATAACATAAGCATCACCTCCTACAAGGAAAAGAGCCGCAGGGTCAAATATTCCCTAAGCCTATTTATAAGCATATTTGGCAGTAATTTCCAAAACTGTACAAGATATAGTCACCAAATTCATAACATAGGCATCACCCGGGAACACAAAAAAGACCACAAGGTAAAGCATACACTAAGTGCACTTATAAGCATAGTTGGATAATATTTAAGATCCATTTAAGATAGTCACCAAATACATAACATAGTTATCACCCCAAATGGCAAAAAGGACCGCAGGGTCAAGTATGCCCTAAGCCTACTTATAAGCATAGTTGGCTGAAATTTCCAAACTGTTTAAGATACAGACACCAAATTAATAACATAAGCATCGCCCTTGATGCTGAATAGGATNAAACTGTTTAAGATACAGACACCAAATTAATAACATAAGCATCGCCCTTGATGCTGAATAGGATGGTAGAGACAACTAGGCCTTCAGACTTCGTATAAGCATAGTCGACTGTAATTTCCGAACCATTTAAGATACACCCACCAAATTCTTANCCCCAAATGGCAAAAAGGACCGCAGGGTCAAGTATGCCCTAAGCCTACTTATAAGCATAGTTGGCTGAAATTTCCAGACTGTTTAAGATACAGACACCAAATTAATAACACAAGCATCGCCCTTGATGCTGAATAGGATGGTAGAGACAATTAGGCCTTCAGACTTCGTATAAGCATAGTCGACTGTAATTTCCGAACCATTTAAGATACACCCACCAAATTCTTANCTAGGCCTTCAGACTTCGTATAAGCATAGTCGACTGTAATTTCCGAACCATTTAAGATACACCCACCAAATTCTTAACATACACGTCACCCCCGAAGACTAAAAGGACCACAGGGTCAAGTATGCCTTAAGCCCACTTATAAGCATAGTTGGCCATCATTTCCCACCCACCTAAGCTATAGACATCAAATTCATATCATAAACATCTCCTCTGATGAAGAACAGGATGGCAGGGTCAAGTAAACTTTAAGGTTTTTATAAGCATAGTCGACCACCATTTACAGTCCACCGAAGCTATAGCAGTCAAATTCATAACGTAGACATCGCCGCCGACAACGAGCAGGATGGTAGTGTCAAGCCCTCGTGTAAGCATAGTTAGTTGCCATTTCCCACCTACAGCAGCTATAGTCAACAAATGCATATCATAGACCTCACCTCCGATGATAAACAGGATGGTAAGGAACAAGTAAACTTTAAACCCTCTTATAAGCATAGTTTCCCGACGTTTCCCACCCACCGAAGCTACGACTACCAAATTCATATCTCATTCATCACTTCCGACTGCAATCAAGGAGATAAGGGCAAGTAGGCCTAAAGCCCTGTTACAAGCATAGTTGGTCAGCATTTCAAACCCTTGAATTTCGGGAACATGCAACAACCGTCCATGCATGTAAAGAAAATAAGGTATACATACTGCGCATCGCAAAGTTGCAATTTCATGAAGGAGTAAAGGATCTGAAATAGCACACACATACGCATCGGCCTGCACACACTCATCAATCACCCACCACCGCTCTTGTCGCCTGTTACCGCAGGCGTCTACCAACTCGGATTCCCCTCAGCAACAGCTAGCCTCCCTTAGCCCACCGACATCCAAGCTGTATATATAAATGTGAAAATATATACATTAATAAAAGTCAGCATGGGTAACATACAACAAACAATTATATGCAAAAAGCAAGATATAGGATGAGTATAAAAAAATGCCCCAACTTTGAAGGTCTATATATAGTTTTGGTTTGTTGGATGTTGGAACTAACTGGTTAGTTTACTTGGCTGTAACCGTGAAGTTTATTTACCATGCATTCATAAATGTTCAATGTGACCACCATGAGTGGCCCGAACGACATCTACGCGATAATCAAACTCGTCCCACGNTGCATTCATAAATGTTCAATGTGACCACCATGAGTGGCCCGAACGACATCTACGCGATAATCAAACTCGTCCCACGCTGTTGTCAGCATGCCCGGTGTTAAAAAAGTTAAGCAATTTTAGGTGGTTTCCCTTAGACATCTTTTTTCCAGATGCATTTCTCTTCGGCTAAAAAATGGGAATGCAGAAATTGAAAAAAGAAGGAAAACGGGAAAGTTATAAAATAACATACGGAAATTGTTACCTAAGAACTATAGGAAGAAAAATAAAATACATCGCCAAAAAATTGTTTAAAATAAAATTCACAAGGAAAGGAGAGCTAAGGGAAAAAAAAAAAATTGCTAAATGTAGATGTCTTAAACAAGAAAAATACCAAAAACACACTACTAAGGCTAAACAATCTGTAGAACAACACGTATCAGCATTTAAATATTCCGAGATTAGGGATAGCAGCAGCAAGAGCAGGACGAGCACTGTCAAAATCACCGACAAAGAGAAGCGCAGTTATTAGAAATATTATCACGACAATGNTGCATTCATAAATGTTCAATGTGACCACCATGAGTGGCCCGAACGACATCTACGCGATAATCAAACTCGTCCCACGATGTTGTCAGCATGCCCGGTGTTAAAAAAGTTAAGCAATTTTAGGTGGTTTCCCTTAGACATCTTTTTTCCAGATGCATTTCTCTTCGGCTAAAAAATGGGAATGCAGAAGTTGAAAAAAAAAGGAAAACGGGAAAGTTATAAAATAACATACGGAAATTGTTACCTAAGAACTACAGGAAGAAAAATAAAATACATCGCCAAAAAATTGTTTAAAATAAAATTCACAAGGAAAGGAGAGCTAAGGGAAAAAAAAATTGCTAAATGTAGATGTCTTAAACAAGAAAAATACCAAAAACACACTACTAAGGCTAAACAATCTGTAGAACAACACGTATCAGCATTTAAATATTCCGAGATTAGGGATAGCAGCCGCAAGAGCAGGACGAGCACTGTCAAAATCACCGACAAAGAGAAGCGCAGTTATTAGAAATATTATCACGACAATGNAGCAAGAGCAGGACGAGCACTGTCAAAATCACCGACAAAGAGAAGCGCAGTTATTAGAAATATTATCACGACAATGTGACTCAAACTGGAAAAAATTAAAGAAAGAAAGCCTAGTATGTCTGCTCTCAGCCCCACCATTGTAAAAGTTATGACTGAACTTTATTTTAGGGACGGTATAAGTTAACAGGCCCCAGGTAGAAAAGATGTAGACTATCAATGAAAGGAATCACAGAAGGAATAGCCAAACATCAAATTCGACACCTAATGTTTCCAGTCAGGGAAGAACATGCAATGTTCTGTAATGAGAGTGGTCAGTAATTAAGTTCACTTAACTTCAACCAAAATATGAAATCCTTACTTACCTGATAAATTTGCAGAAATTTTCTATCCGCTTTTATTTGGAATCATGTTATTGAGTGTAATAGCCAAGTGTAATAAATTCCACATAACTAAATGTATAACACAGATTTTGTTTAATAACAAACTTGCATCAAAGTCAGCGATTTTCTCAAATTATAAATTAGCGTTAAGTAATATAGACCAGGCACATAGCCTGAGATTATTTTTTAAACAAGTAAGGGAATGAATTGTCCAAATATTTTGTGCAATATATGTTGTATTGAATTTGGTTATATTCGGAACGGGGATTACATTTTAAAGTTAACTGTAGTACAATACAATATGAGCATAATATAAGTACATGGTAAAGTCTATAAAATTTAATATGGTGTCTAACGTAGTTTGTGATGACATACGCATCAGTCCTGAAAACATGTGCCCCTTACATAAATGCTTCGAAAATGGTTGCCAATTTAGATTATAAAAGTCTTAAGGTATAGTGAAACATAGCAGTTTGGTTTAGGTCGTGAGTGTTGACTCTAGTGTGAATTTGATGGTTCCATCTCAATAAGTGCCTAAATTATGGGTAGCCATGCTTATAAAATGGCATGCTGCATAATGGACCGTATCACATTGGTTGGGATTTGTATTTATCTGATACATTATCTATCTCAACAGTTGCTGAAAGACAGGGTTTACTAGCATTAAATATTAACAAAACCTTTATTTTGAAAATCACTCGCCTACTGTAGGCGTAGCACTACTTGTGTACATCATTACGCAGGAACTGATTAATTGGTTCTCGAAATACGGCATGTTCAATTTTTGCACCTCGCATTATCATACAAAAAAGGTGGGCAGGAGTGGCTCATAATATGTATATTTGATGCTTCCAATGGATACTGGCAGCATACTAAGTTTGGGTGACTTTCATTAAATTGTTTAATAGATATAACAAAGAAATCTAAATAATTTATAGTGCAGCCGTTAAAAAAAAATGCCTGACCCACTTAAAACATGTAAGTTTACATGGTATACTGTGGCACTACTTGTGTGTACAGTTTGGCGGGAATAGTTTGATTAGTCTCAGAGATATGGCATAAAAACTATTATTTAATGTGACACAACCTTAAAATATGGCAGACGAAAGAGACGTTGTATAGACAAATTTTATGGTTCTAATTAATACTGTCCATATACAAAGTTAAGTTGGAATTGGTTACATGGTTTCGTGGATAAAATGTAGTAATCTTAACTTTTTATACGGCCGCCATTTTGAAAATAAATGTCTGACCCAATAAAAAAAACGCTAATTTAATAGCCTATCGTAGTACTACTTGTTTGTTAAATTTGGTAGGAATCGGTCGTGTTTTTCCGGAAACATGATAAAAAATATATTTTTTGCACGTCGTGCTATTATAGCTGACAATAAAAATATTAATTTCTAAATTCGATGCTTACATGATGCACTGTCTGTCAATATCCCAAAAGTTGATTGAAATCGGTTAAACGGTTGCCAACATATAACAACATTTTTATGGCCGCCATTTTGAAAATAAGTACCGGACATGGTTGGAAACTATACAAGTAGAATGTCCTTTTAAGCACTTTATTACACCCGATATATTTTGTTTCAGGATTCTATCGGTAGATGTCCAGTTTACCTTTTAATGTGTCTATATATACTTCTAAGACTCCAAAGCACTTTTGAAAACTGTTCTTACTATCAAATTCTCTGACCATTTTTTATCATTCCAGATGTAAAATTAAGTCATTTATCCGGTTAATGTATGTATAAGTTGGTAAATTAAAACGTACAAATACAAACCCGAAATAAAAAAAGTTTTGCATCACCGGAATTTCTTAGTTACTAAGTTTCTCACGGCCCAAGATAGGTATGGTATGAAAATACACATTGTACAGAATACCGCGCCAGACTTGGCGATGCCTCTACTATCCCAGCGAACGTCCTTCATGTACAACCAATTAACGGTGGTGCAAAACTTTTTTCGAGGCGTGTAGTTTGGAACGTAAATATGTTAAATAGTACACCAATTCTTGGAATAACTTGTACGTAGTTGCCAAGTTTACTGGGAGCAGTCAGTGTGTTGGGTGTCTACTAATTACAAAGAACCAAATTCATGACTTTTTGAAGACCTTTTTCATGACATCTTCAGTAAAATTCATGACTTCTCCGCAATGCGTGGCACAATAACAACCCTTCTAGGTGCGCAAATTTCATTGTCTGTGAGTATATATCGCATGATGGGAAGTACTCCAGTCAGCGTTAAAGTTGAAACAAGCAGCGCAGTTAGAGAGGACGGTCAGAAAGGAACGAAGTGGCGCCCACCAATAGACGAANCGTTAAAGTTGAAACAAGCAGCGCAGTTAGAGAGGACGGTCAGAAAGGAACGAAGTGGCGCCCACCAATAGACGAAGGGAAGGAGGTAGATGCAGCCGCCATCTCCCACCGCCATCAGCAGGCAAATCACGTGCGCGCCTGGGGCGCATGCGAGAGAAGGGCCGACGCGCGCAAGATAGACGAGTCGGAGGGGGCAGGGAGTGAACTAACTCCCTTCTGGCCAGGGGAGATCGCGCCTTCTGCGGGATTCCGCCCGCTTCCAGTCCACGGTCCCCATGGTTGTTCGCGCTTGTCCGCTCGCAGCGGGGAGTATACTGCACTCCCACAGCGCACTCGGCGACAAAGGCTGGTCAAGGTTAACTGCCCACTTTTGAAAACCCCCATTTAAGATCTACTTATATCAACATTGCGTATTCTTCCACTGTAAAATTAATGTTGCCACGGGCATGATCACTTTATTCATGCGTTGATCAAGCGAAACGGTTGAACTATTAGAAAAGCAAATACTTTATGAATAGCTAATTCTTACACTTCAATGCATAAAGAAAGGATAGCCAAATAAATAATTTTCAATATTCACAGATGTTCAATTTCAATTAATATAACTACTTTCTCTCTGTAGTTACCGACTTTACTGGACACATGTCAGTCTCAGTGCTCAATTAACCGTGGAAATCCTACACATACCCTCATGACGGAACAGGGCCAATGGTTCAATACATTACAAGGTAAATCAATAAAATCTCAAAAAAAAAAAAAATGTTTACAATTAGGAAAAAAAACACAGATATGGACAAAGAAAGCGTAACTTCCCTACATTTTTATGCATATAATTANTGTTTACAATTAGGAAAAAAAACACAGATATGGACAAAGAAAGCGTAACTTCCCTACATTTTTATGCATATAATTAACTGCAAATAATTCGGCCACATTAAACCTTTTATTTAAAAATCAAGATTAAATAATCCTGCCGAGTTGCATAACCGAATAACTTGTGGTGAAATTATTTATAATGTAGACCAAAGTAAAAATATGAGGGTCGTATGATATTAGAGGTCGTTTTATATTCTGGCACATGCAGTTAAAATGTTCAGTAAACTACATGCTCAAGCCCACTATTGTCCATTTCATGTAAGTGGGGTAAATCTTGACAGTTCTAGAAAAGTAGCGTGGCCACAATGTATCCTTCCGCCACAGCTGGTATGTCAGCGAAGAAAACTACGTTTGTAAACAAATGTTATGGACCCAATGCACGCTGCATTTTCTTTTTTCCTTGTGTTTACTGTCATGGCAGGCACTGAAAGACACGTTAGCTAACCTCTGTTCAGTCATAAATGTAGGATATTATAGCTTGGTTGCCATTCCAACCTGTTTCATTTTTGTAATTGCCAAGTTAAGTTTGTTGGGGTTCTGTTTATAATATTTCGTGGGAAAAAAAAAAAGGAAACAGTGTGGGGGGAGAGTGGGGTTTAGTTTAAAGTCTTTAGTGAGACGGCATTGTTTTTTGAGGTTCTTACGAGTATGTGGCATTTTGAGTTGAAAATTTTTTCACTGCTCCGTCAAAACAATATGCATGTATGGAAATAACATTCAAATTATTATAACTTCGAAAATTTTAACTTCAATGAAAAAATAAAAACCAATACATACTCGCTCTTCGTATTCGGGCAGATGCAGCACTACACACACGCACGCGCGCACACACTTTGACCTACGTTAACCTTACACTCGTTGAATTTACGACGTAGGCAAATAAACTAATATTGTTTACACTCTACTAAAGTGTTGAAAGTGTGGCTTTTTCAGACCACGTGCATTAAAAATATTATAGTAAGGGTTTACAAATACATTATTTAGGAAACTCACAAACTTACTGCTTGTAAAATTCGCAATCTCTTGAACACGTGTTTTTCTATGTAAATCCTTGCAAGTTTACTTCACTAAAGTCACGTATGTTCATCAGTAGCATTAAATAATTATTTTGCAGAATCGTTCTGTAAAATCAACACTGCGCACGTTTCCTGAAATTAACAAACTTAAACTTAGAAACATAAATTATATTAGTTTCGCTTCATTGCGGACAGCGGTTCAGGAAAATGGAGGAACGAGCAGTTTTACGAAGCAATAACACGTGCCGATTAATATTACATTTCACTCAAGAAAACGCACTACAACGGTAACACAACCTACTACGCTTAAAGAAAGCAAATAAAAGATAATTAACTACCGATAAAATATTCCGACAACACCAACAAGATACTCGTATAAACACGATCAGAAAAAAGCACTTGCACAAAGGCGTTTACTGTTCGTACGTGTCAACATGCTCGATCATAATTGCTAAACATGTTTTTAAAGTCAGTTCACTACAAAGCCAAAGAGAGAAAAAAAAAAAAAAGTTGGAAACATAATTTAAACCATAAATATTGTTAAGTATAATTAAAATTTTCAATTACAGCTTTTAGAACTGAGTATTATTTACTTCCAAAGCCATCATAAAAATCGCCAACTTAACAACATGCATCCCGCAGCAATTCATTAGCTGATATAGGCTATTCACGGTTCAGTGAGCACTTTTTAACGCCCTCTCATTTGGAATAATCATACTAATATTATAAATGCGAAAGTCTGCGTGTGTGTATGTTTGTTACCACTCAGCTCAATAACGGCTAAACTGATTGTGATGAAATTTGGTATGTAGGTAGTTTAGGTCCTGGAATAGAACATACGATACTTTTTAGCCCAGAAAATTGTACGGTTCCTGTGGAATAACAACAAAACGCAATCCTGCAACGACTGGGAACGTGACCGCGAAATTCTTATTTCCTCTGGTGTCAGAGTTTATCAGGCCGCACAAGGATCTCTGAAATGACTTAACGACTGCTATCAATCGATAACAACCGGGACCGAATATTTAACGTGCCCTCCGAAGCCCGGAAACGCTCAGATGTTATGCCACTAAACGGGTCACCCATCCAAATGTGTGCCGCTGGGAACGTTGCTTAACTTTGGTGGTGTGAAATTCGGNGGGGGGGGGGGGATCAGATCGCCTCCTGGGGAGGAAATTAACATTATTGTTAAGGCAGTCATTAACTTCGCCACAACATAAGTATGGAATTGCATTTCAGAAATATGTACACTAACACCACGAATAATCTAAAGCTGTATGGACGAGAACATGAAATGGTGAAAGAATATAAACATGTTGGAACACTTTACACTGTTTCTTTCAAATTCTTCTTTGATGTGTGCATGTCCGACGTACCCCAGTGAAAACTAAAATCCCGAGTCGCGCAGCGCGCAAGGGCGTAAGCGACGTTGCGAAGGCCGCTCCTTTGTGACACGGCCGTGGACTAGAAGCCAGGCGCCGCGCCGCATATCAAGCAGGTTGGCCAGCCGCGACCTTCGCGCCGGCAACACACGCCGTCGCAGTGACGTCACAGCGAGATGTTCCCGGGCTGCAGGTGCGCGTGCGTGCGTGCGACGTCCACACGCACCGAGGAGGTCGTGACCCCATCACCGCTCCTGCACGACAATGGCGGTCCCCTACAGCGCTACAACATCGCGTCTTCCGAATTTGAAGAAACCAAACTTGGCTCTTTTATTACCTTTCTACTGCGTTCTGTGGACGTGCTCAAGTGTTATGCGCATGTCTGGAGGATGCCGGACCGATTAATGTTAATACACAACCAGCATGGTAGTTTATTAACACACAGTCGGCGTTTGAATTATCGCGCGAGTATGGTCACGTGCACTTTGAGGAGGTCATTTCCACCCACACCTACTTTTATGTAAACAGTCCCTCCCCCCTCCCACTTTCCTCGTCGCTATTTCAAGCGANGTCATTTCCACCCACACCTACTTTTATGTAAACAGTCCCTCCCCCCTCCCACTTTCCTCGTCGCTATTTCAAGCGATTGCTGGTGCACTTCCTTAGATATGAACCTTCCCAGTTCGAGTGACTCAATGCATGAAAGGAAATGCAGCTTGAAGTGGTTAGGCGCCTACTGTAATTAGAATGACTTCTTAAGCTTTCTAACAGCACAAAAAATTTCAACTAACATATTTTTTAATGCGCGATTTTTGGGGGATACAGTGGAACAGTGGTTACTGNAACAGCACAAAAAATTTCAACTAACATATTTTTTAATGCGCGATTTTTGGGGGATACAGTGGAACAGTGGTTACTGTTGATACCGTACCCCCGCCTCAATTACTTATTACTCTTGCAAGACATTTCATAAAGAAGAGAAACGAGATAAACTCTTCACGACATTTACAGCGATTACACTTACACACACATCGGGATAAACACTATATAAGTTCATAATAAAATAAAAGCAACTATGATGCGATGAAAGAACTGCTTCTGCATTAAAATAAACATGAACATACGGATAATGTAAAGGATGTAATACCGACATGACATGGAGAGTTCACAAGCAGGTCCTGAGATATCAAACCACGGCGACAAACTATTGAAATTCCAGCCATGAGTTGGGGGCGCGGTAGCTGAGCGGTCAGACTGCTCGCCTCCCACCAAGGCGAACCGGGTTCAATCCACGGCCGGGATTCCCGGATTTTCTCAAGTGGGAATCGCGCCGGACGATGCCACTGGTCGGCGGGTTTTCTTTGGGATCACCCGTTTCCCCCGCCCTTGCATTCCGGCGCTGCTCCATTCTCACCTCATTTCACTCTCATAGGCTTTCAAGACCTCGTTATTAAGAGCCGTCCAAATCTCTCAGATCAACTCCAACCATGAGTTGTATCGCCATAAAACAGGCCACTTGGTTCACTATTGCCTAGTAGACCAACAGGAAGCATTCCATGTGCAATAATGCTCACTGGGTTTTACGTCATCCTCACAAAAACAATCTAAACATAACTGTTCTTTTCTTTTAAATTATAAGCTTTTAGTTGACCTGAAACAAAAAGTAGCTTTTCCATATTCACGTGTATATTTTACGTGTTTCGTTGACGTTATAGACACCCTGTAGATGACTGCCGGAGGAATAGTGAAGGTTCGGACGACGTACCCTAGAGCACTCCTTCCGGCTGCCACATTCCCTCGCCGCCCTTCCCCAAAGAAGGGCGAACACGCGGCTAGTAAGCGGCCCCCAGGGCCCGGACCTACGGGTATGGAGGGCGATGGGGGAACACAAGGGAAAAAGGCGAGAAACAGCGTCCCTTCGAGAACGCACAATATAAAGGGACAAACAAAAAAACCTTGGCCTTTTGTCGACAGCGCGCAACCAATTTCGTTCAAAATACACGGGCCAGGTGTGTAACGGCGGCGTGTATACAAGCCTGGGTACCTGCCCCTACATCCGCAAACGCAGTCCCGACACAGCACATTGCAAATTCCCTAGCTTGAATATCGCTTTGCCTTGGTTCGCGTTGCTAATTGCAAGTGGAAACACTAAACCTCGAGGATAATTAGTAACTGCAGCAGGACCGCCAACAAATCTATAAATAGTATAAAACAAAGTCGCTTATCCGCACCTGTCCGTGTATTCGCTTAGTACTTCTAAACTACTTGATGGATTTTGATGTGGTTTTCAAAACCATTTAGAGAATTTCTTGACGAAGGTTTTGGTGTATAATACATTTACATTTGATGTAAGGATAGTAGAGAAATGTCCAACCGTTTGTAATCAAGCCGTAAAAAACCGCTTTTAAGGCGCTTAGGGCGCTTACATGGCTTGCGCTGACTAAGCCGTAAGAGGGATATCAAATTAATGTACTACAGAATTGTAGCTCTCAGGTAGCTCTCAAAAAGGTCTACAGGAAAGTCCGCGATAGCATATGTCTATCTTTTAAGGATGACACAAAGTAACAATTTTTGTCTTTCAAAGTATCGCTGTAAAAACTAAATTGTTAACGGGCGAAGCCGGGCTGGTTCCATACTATGAAATAAATGGTAAAATACATCTCGCTAAAGCGAACTAAAGTAAAGCAAAAACCAAGCAGTAACCTATAACTATAAAATTTCTATATATTCTCTGCATATAAAAACGCCACGCAATAGCAAATAACACCAGTCCATAAATTGAATTACTTTCAATGGGCAACATGCACATTTTTTGCTGGCACTTGGTTTTCATTCATTTATGTGTTAGAGGTGTATTTACATAATATCACGATTTAAAAATTAGCTTTGAAAAAATTACGATTGAATGAACGTTTTACGTTTGAAAGGGCCGCCAAAATGCGTCTGTCGCGCCTGCTCACTCCGTGACGTCACAAGTTAGATACAACTTCTGTCACCGCGTTTGTTTACTTCAGCAGTGATACGTATTTGGTTAAATAGAAATTGTTTGAAGTAATGAAAAGAGAAAAACNACCGCGTTTGTTTACTTCAGCAGTGATACGTATTTGGTTAAATAGAAATTGTTTGAAGTAATGAAAAGAGAAAAACAGTCAAGTATACCAAAATCATCTAAATGGTTTATTGTACAGCAGTGTACTAGTACAGCTCGCAAAACATCTGATAAAATATTTGTTAGTTACAAATAACGAAACAACAGAAAGACATGGTTTAACGCAGTTGGGCGAGACATTGAAAATGAATAGCCAAAATCAGTTCTTTCTGTTTGCGAAGACCATTTTGACGTACGTAGTTATATTTAAGGTGTTGAGGTTTCCCCTATGTAAGCAGTTTTAACACTGAACTTAATATCTACTATTTACATCTGACGTAACCTTCATTACGGTACTATGGAATTGTTTAATACGCACCACAACGCGTTTAGCAATTCGTACGTGATTTAGAAGTGAGCATAAAAAATATGTTAACGTATTTCATAATAATAAAGGCATATAAATATGTATACAAAAAATTTAGCCACACAATTCAAATATTACGTATTGTAAGTTTATACATTCAAAGTTAGGCCTAACATACAACATTTGGTATAGATATATTTTATTAATTTAATGTTACTTCTAACATTCGTTTCAAGAGCACAGCTATCATACTGAGGCTATATTCACATTGTATGCCTAAATAATAACATGTCACGATGTTAAGCAATGAAAATTAAACATTAAATTATTTGGGTGGGGTTCAAGAGTCCCTCTTGCAAAAAGTTGGGTTTATATTATACAGTATTTTTCAAACATAGCAATTTCTAATAAATTTGAGTTGTTTTGATTTTTTTCTAGTTAGCTTTCATAAGCCTAACAATTTAAGTTATAGCAACTTAATTTTTACTTTCAAAAAACTAATATGCATGTTTTTAGAAATGTTTCTCAAGACTGATCTGACTTTCATATTTGCTTTTCTCCTTTTTTCTAAGTTGCTGAGATNATGTTTTTAGAAATGTTTCTCAAGACTGATCTGACTTTCATATTTGCTTTTCTCCTTTTTTCTAAGTTGCTGAGATAGACGTTAAATAAAATTACGAGGCCCCCAAAGTTGACGTAATTAGCCTACGCTTTTTACGCAAGTAAGCTGTGTTGCTTTTATAACCCTTTCCCTTAAATAAACAGAAATAAAACTGTNATGTTTTTAGAAATGTTTCTCAAGACTGATCTGACTTTCATATTTGCTTTTCTCCTTTTTTCTAAGTTGCTGAGATGGACGTTAAATAAAATTACGAGGCCCCCAAATTGACACCAAGCCTACGCTTTTTACGCAAGTAAGCTGTGTTGCTTTTATAACCCTTTCCCTTAAATAAACAGAAATAAAACTGTTTATTACGGATTTGATTAGCTGTATTTAATCTCATCCCAGGTATTAAGTGTTTCTCAAACTACCATATCTATATTTTCAGTTTATATGTACAGTTCAAGTGCAAACACAGATACGTGACGTCAGAATAATAAAAGGTATGTTAGGTACACCAAACATAAGAAACAATAAGACAAGCAAGTTATTTTTTAGTTTCTAAACACTATATTTGAGGCCTCAATATAGTGATTATAAACGAGGTGGAACGCGGAAATACAGGTTTGCCGGCCGGCAGCGCGGCTTTCTGCCCGCCACCAGCCCGCAGCTGCTCGAGAAGTCGCACAGTGTCTGGTAGAGACTATAGTCGGTTCAGGACTGGAAGAAATTTTTGAAAATCAACTTATGAAAAAACACCCTAGCCGTTAGCGACACGCATATAACATTACAAACAGCGGCAAGCGCGGAATCAGTTATGCCGTTAGGTTTCCAGCAAAAAGAGAGGAAATAGTTCCAAAATTTTAATGTAATTGTTAATTTATCGCTTACAAATGGGTGTCGAAAAGACCTGTACCTAATTATGCCAATTATTAATGACGTGATGCTAACGTATTTAGATTTCAACGTTTCTTGCATAGTCACATGATCACGCTTAAGGTGAAAGTAACGCAGCCATTTGTTTACTAACCTTCGTTCCTTGTGCTGATGGCGGGGTGTGGTGGTTGACACATCTGCCAGAGAATTTGTGCGATTATCTTGTTTAACCTATAATAATTCATTTATTTGCCTTGTTTTACTAATATTCGCTCTTTATTATTTGGTTTGTAATAACGTATGATTTTAATTTGTGCTCACTTTCTCGTTGTACTGATTCCTTTTGTTTTAACGTGTTTCGTGCATGTGTCTTTCCTTTGCCACTCTATTCTAACGTTGCAGTATTTGCACATAAGAATTGTTTTCAAATTGTCGAAGACGTAGAATCCTTCAGTCGCAAACTCTGCCATCCTGTCGAAAACCGTCACAACCATTTTTAAATAAAGTTTTACAATTGCGCGAAACATCAGACTCAGTCTACCACCATACCATTTTAACGTCTGTAGCAATTTCGATCAATACTGATGATCTTGCCTTCGATGTACGGGAATTTATCGAAAGTCACTAACAATCGATTGTAAATAGACAACAACTATCGATTCATCAAAATACTCGCATTTTGGGTTTATATAATGAAATGTTTTTCGCTGGCATCGCACATTCTTTTGTGTGAAATTCTCAAGATTAAAAACTTTACGCTTGTGGAATATCCATTAATAATATATACATGACTTTTATAATGGGCACGTGCATGTACGAACACATATACAAACACACACACACAGTGGAATGTAAACATTGCAGGTAAACATTGCCATGTGACTGCCACATGGCAATGTTTGTTTATCTTTGGCGGAAGGATACAAAATGGGCCTGAAAGTAGATATTTAGCAGGGCTTCAATAAAGTCTCTTCCAGTCGTGCACCGATTGTAGCGTGCTAGCTTTAGGCTTACTGTCACCATACTTCTCGTTATCTCACATTTATAAAGCGAAAAAAGTTTTTTTTTATTAATACTGAAACGTGGTTTAGAATCCGGAAATATTTGTAACCTTCTTTCTCAACACAACATTGCGTTTCATTTCTAAATAATGTAGATAATTTATCAGACATCGAGCATGGCGGGCGACAACACAGTACGCTCACTGCAGTCGCCGTCATTACAATTGTGTTATTCTTGTGAATGCAATACCTATTACATATTTTAATTTCCTATTTTGAATCTTAGCAATTGCAAACATAAACACAGATGATAATAATAATACGTAAATCAATAACACGTACAAACAAATAAGTTAAAACATGTGATGTAGGCCTACAGTCGCTTTGAAGATCACGTTCCTACCTTTGTAATTTTACACTTATTATTTAAAGTTACACAAAACAATGGGAATTAAAGTAATCAAGTAGCATATCGGTATCTACTCGTGGCAGATTGTTCGACTGCGCTTTCACAAAGTTGCCTTCCATTTTAGTGCTGCGTGTTTGCAACGTGCCGGAGCCGGCCGCCGGCGTACGACTAGTGACGTCAGACCAATGAGAGAGCGTTCCGCATTCACGTGACAGCGGCTACGAAAGTTACAGTTTTAATACTAAAATTACTTTGCCAAAACCGATTTTTATGCAAAAAAAAAACGGCGCATTATTATTTTCATACGCATATACAAATTTGTTCGTATCATTTCCAACAATATTGGCGAAATATACATTTTGCCCATTGCACGGGAACAGTTAATGCAATTTTCCGTCNATATACATTTTGCCCATTGCACGGGAACAGTTAATGCAATTTTCCGTCAGCGATATTAGTGCGAATAATACTTCAGTGCTTTTAACGATGAAAGCAACTTTGTATATACTGTAAACTTTTATTACTTTACCGTGTCACTATGAACAACATTATGAACCTTTTCCGAGCAACAAAAATGGTATATAAAAATAGACAATTTAATAGGTATGTTTCAAAGGGTCAAATACATAACATACATAATAAAGTATTGTTCGAATTCACAGTCACTTGTTCACTTAACTTCCATTCGTTATTCACAGTTCGGCACGTTTACCGGAACCTATCGGGTGAAGTGTGCAATGCTAAATTTGAATAGTCCTAATTAGTTATAGCCCCTAACACATGCGGGAAAAAACTTAACATAAATTAATTAAAATTACTTACTTTCTTTAATACTGTTGCCGCAGTTTTCTTACAAACAGCGCTCAGAAAGTTGTATGAAGTATCGACCCTGTCTGTGAAGGTGCTACGAATAGTTGGGAATAAAGAAAAGCTCAATGGATGGCATGTGAAAATGAAACCACTCGTTCCCTTTGCTGAAGGGGTTATTTGAGGGTGTATTCGTGTCCTTGGTTTAAATCCAAGCAAAGACAAAAATTGTCTGTGCTCTAAATGCAAAATTTAAAGATAAATACTGACTGGCAATATCAGCGATAAAATAGGCGGAGAATAACGAAAATACTACTTTTTTTTTATCTCCACATAGCATAAGAATTTGTGCAAAGAACATAAATTACTTATGTTTACAATTATTTCACAGTACACTTGGGCGACGTATGAATATGTAATTTTATTTATGGCAATATTATCTTCATTTATATGTGTGACGGGAAGTCTACATATAGGGTAGTTGAAAAAAATTCAAATACAAATTAATTAATTGTGAAGCAACTGTAAACTTACGATTACAACAACTGCTTAAGCATATCGGTTTCACTTTCAATCACAAGCTACCTTGGCCAACCGCTTTAAAAACCGATAAAAACAGTTCCAAAAAATTTCAAATTTCCATGGCCGAGAGAAATAAAATCAGGCAATGGGACTGAAGACAAATGTTGTTAAACATGGATATATCTTCACATCTTGACGGCGCAAATAGAAGATGAGTGGAACGTTTAAAACCCGAGTGGAACATGTTTAACAGCCAAGGTTATCATCGGCTGGCGCCTGACCCTGGTTTCGTTTCACAGCCAGCAACGGCCCATTAATGCAGAGAGTCGCGTTTCAACAGCCCATGAGCTACATCACGCAACATTAAGGCAGCACGCCTAATGTACAGGGCTATACACAGATATAGTCTGTTCACGGTAAAGTGAGCATTTTTCAAAGGTCTTTTCAGCAGGAATAATAGCCAAGAAATAATTTATTGTGATTTCAGACATTAAATTTAGAGAGGTATAAAATGTATATAAGCTATTCACGGTAAAGTAAGGACTTTTGAAAGCCCTGTCATTTGGAATAATAGTCAATAAATATATTTTATTTTAGCCTTATACGTTAACTTTAGAGTGCAGAGGAATATACAAACTGTTTATTACTTACATGGCAATATTTATTTTAAAAAGTGGTCAAAGGATTAAAAAAAATGGCTGAAAGAAAAAAGTAACTAGGGTCTTAAAAGTGCTCACTTTACCTTTAACAGCATATACGCTGTGTTGGTAAGTCACATGACAAATATTTTATATTAATTGGACAAAGGAAACAAACAAGCTGAAAGGAACTTCTGAGCACGGTCTTAAAAAAGTTTATAATTTTATTACAGTGAAAAGCCTATACNGCAGTCTCTGAGGTCTCCAACCACCAGCTCACATTGAATGTGTTTTTTTATGTACAGATATCGCCGCGGGAACCGGGCCCATGTATCTAGAATTCCCAAGGACTCGTATGTTAGTGCCATCTAAATATTGTTATAAATCTGTGGGCGTAGCCGGGTTCGGGATATGATGCAAACATTATTTTTAATAAAATAAAATAAATAAACTCTACTAATATTTCGTAATTTATTTACAATGAGAGTTAAAACTAAGATTACAGATTTTCTCAATAAAACAATTATTCCATCTCCTTGCACAGCACTACCATGATCATCGGAAGAAAACAATTACCATTTACATCATCACAATACCAGAATTACATTTGTCTCAATAAATACACAAATAAAACATTTTACAGCGAACCTTACAAAGTACAGAAATTATCTCTCATTGTATTCTCTCCACCTGCAAATTGTCGTGTGGGAGAAGAGAAGTATCAAGTGTCCGTACAGTATTATCCACTGATCTCACCGTTACTGGTATCGTCCCCCGGTGATACGCTAAAAAACATTCCGTTGCCAAAGTCGTAATCACTCAACATCTAATACCACATTCATCAATCGCGTTTACCACTAATCCCTCACACACCCTCTCGCTAACTCGCTACAAGTTAACCAGTATTTCGTACAAATGTAAAATATTTTTTTTTGCGGCCGGCATTCAGCAAACAAATAAGACACAAAAAAATTAAAAAGAACCGACAAGAAATAAACACAAAAAATATTCCTCAAAAATTAGGAGAATTTAATGTCAGCCACGCGTTGCAAATTCGCTTCGCGCGATGGAAGCGGCGCTGGAATATTTATCTGTACGGGCAGCACTTCCGAGCTCTCTTCANTTGCAAATTCGCTTCGCGCGATGGAAGCGGCGCTGGAATATTTATCTGTACGGGCAGCACTTCCGAGCTCTCTTCAGCTCTTGTTTATTGGTTGGCGTCAGCCATTCTCACAAGCTCCCCTGCAGCGCGTCTAGATTACAGTGTCGAATGTTTGCCGCGCGCGTCGGATAAACTGCGTTTACATAATAGGCGAATAATAATTAAAACACTTTCGTATGTAACGCCAGAAGTCTTTTGCAGTTAGTTCCCGGTATCTACAGTATGTAACCCTACGTCCACTAATTCATAATTACTTTAAAAAACTAATTATTCCTGTAGNTGTTCCCGGTATCTACAGTATGTAACCCTACGTCCACTAATTCATAATTACTTTAAAAAACTAATTATTCCTGTAGTTCGATCCAATGCGTCGCGTGCAAAGTGATTCAAAGACCAAATAACGTCCATTTTCTGATCACGGTAATTTGTGCGAGACAAATCAAAAAGTGGCGGTTTTACTTTCCTACCTATTCCACGAGTGTTTTTCAGTTTTCTGGCAGCGCCCAGCGAACGCACAACACGGAAGGAATATCCCTACACGGGAACAGAGATGGCCGCTGGCCTTGCGACATACACTAGCGTCGACAGCGATCAACGCTTGGAGGAAAGCAGCTTACACTAAACCAAGGACACCAAGTCAGAAGCGATAGTCGCGGAGAAAAATCGCTACAGACGCTCTTGCGCAGTTATAATAAATCACAGTCTGCAGCAGACTGCACAGCCGTGATCATTAACACGTGTGGTGTCTTTACGTCGTCACAATTACTCACAGAAAGACTATACTAACGACGAATCTCTACATGTCAGTTGGGCTCGAGACATCTCTGTATACTATTTTAGATTATATTTTGACCGATTTAAGAAACATTCTCGTAGTAAGTAATGCAGTTATTCCACCTTCGTCACCTAACTCCACTTGCTATGGATTTATGATGATCACAATCAGAAGAACACTATTAACAACAGCTGTCCGACAAAGTAGTCAGAATATGCGGGAGTCATCGAGGAATTCGGTGAGTTTGTCCTCGATTCCGAGTACAGACCATGGTAAGAACAATAGGTTACAGCCAATAAAGAGAATAGTGCTGTATACCTCGGGCATTTCTTTAGACACAGTGGATAACTGCAACACGGATACATTTCCTATACTATTGCTGCTTCTAGCTTATTTGCCATCAGTGTCGCAACGGTCTAACGCTCCTCTTCGGCGGCTTAAGACATGGCTTCGTAATAGAATGGAAGAAGAACGTACCAAAACGTCTTCTCACAAAAATCACGCTAAACGGAAACGGCACGTATGCGCGTACATTGAAATCTAGCATGCAAGGAATTCTTTTCGCGAAAAATCAGGTACCCCATTTATCAGTTTAACACGCTGGGAATCAGCGTCCTGGGCAGGGGAGTTTCACTGTAGATGAATGTACCAACTACTGTAGAGCAATTTTCACTGACATGCGGTCAACCGGTGTGCACCGTTTCAAATTGTAACATAACATACAAATTGATTACATTGTGTCGTACAGATATGTGGCTTACATTTTAAATTAACATTGTACGTTTTATAAAGGTAGCACGACACAATTTTACGCTCGATGTTTTAGATACTGAAACTAAATATACTAGAAACTATTTGAGAGCAGATAGTTTATTGCACATAATACTATCTAATATAAAAAAAGAGAATTTAAGTTGTACTAATTACAAGTTGTGGTCAACACGATGCTAACAGGAAAAGACTGAAGAGAGTTCAGCTGCTTTTTAGCTCTCTACCCTACTCCCCCTCTTTCTGCATTTCCCGACAGGTTAACACTCCACCATTAAAAATATTATAGTTAAGCTAGACTAAGATGTCCCTTGCGGCTTAATCCCCGTTCAATCTCGAACTCTTTTCTCCCCCTCCATGTACATGACAATGCAACAGGGGTAATTCCTCAACCCACCCACCCTTGCCTAACCCCGTAGGAATAATTAACATGGTACAGGACAGAAAATAATTAATTCAACACTAAATACGAGTCTGCTACAAGTGAACTAGTATAAATTGTGATCGTTGTTTACCATTGACATACACGCCAACTACATGCAGGATTATTGCATACTTTTACTTACAACACGTTATTTATTAGTTCTTTACGGAAATTCCATACCTTCTCAGTTCATGACCTGTTTTCCCCAGCTCTTGGTATTCAACAGCTAACGGAACACGAGCCGCACAGGTCGTCCTACTACTTTTATAACAGCAGCTTTGTTTCCCTTAGACCAAACAAACAATGTATACTTTTTTATACGGAAGTAATGAGCATCATTTATATGGCGCGACTCACGGTAAATAAAGTGTTCGTAGAATATGTAAGCAAATTGAAAATTCTTTACCAACACAAAGGTTAATTTTGAAAATGTAAATGAATAATTGTATTCGCGTGCCGTTGCCACCCTCAGGCAGTTTCGACACGAATGAGACGAGAGGATGAAGACGCTTAGCTCGTGATTAAGCCAACTTCAACAATTAAAAGGCACAGCCACACGGCAAGAAAGAAGCCGTATCGCTAGTTCACGTAATTACGGCTCTTCGTGGTTTACATAGCACTTTTAATATCAACATTTTATAAATTCCCTTGCCAAATTACATGTATTTTCACGAACACACTAAATACCATGCTCTCCGTAAAGTTGGCGAAACAAAATGAAAAAAGTTCCAAGTCTTTAAAATATATTGGACATTTAAATTTATAGTTAATGAATATAATTTACATTTTTTTAATGTAGATAAGAGTATGAATTAGAATGTTGACAGCTTATTTATGTTCTTAATTTTTCAGCTTCACATGATCGACGCACAAAGAGTGGTCGGATCAACTGTAGATTGGTTTTATCAATGCTCGAAGGATACAAAAGACCCATAAAACTAGGGACAAAGCACAGATTTCAAAATTGGTCGTCAACATGAACATCCTACAACGACTTGTCAATCTCTGTCCTGCAGTACGCAAACGTGTTGACTGTTACGTGATAACCACTCGTTCGTCTCATTAGAAATAGCTTTTACAAATGTACTACACTTCTGTCTAGTCCCTTGGATACTATTTCATAAACCTTTAACACAGCGCGCAAATACGTGAATTTTTCTTGAAGAGCTTCGCCTTCTCCCTTGAATTTATTCTAGACTGAACGACTTGCATATTATCAATTCTGGAAAACGTTTTTGTTAAGTTGGCTTTATTTGACTGAAGACAGAGGAGCTTATACGTGTATAATGTTGTTGGCTTATAAGGAATAGTTCCTTAAGTAATATGCGTACTGACTGCAATATCGGTCTGTAGTGCTGTCAGCCAGGACAAACTTAATAGGCATGGGGTACCGGGAGTGCTCTTCGGGAACCCTCTTACCATTGAGGTATACGACACGGATGATATTCTTTAAACATTCCGTTTGCGAACTCACTAACACCTCACGAATGAGAGGGGCCTGTCTCTTAAATATCTCGCAAACCCAGTTCGAATTCAAGAACGAAGTCTGCGAGTTCCTCTTTTGCGAGTCCGATGATTTTCCCAGACCCTGTGTGCGAGGCTAAAAATGTAACGCAAGTTTCCAGGTGCCAGCAACTAAGAGTAAAAACAAAATCAATATGTAATCGCCGGGTTACACGTGCGTTATTACAAAAATATTTGTAAATTAATGTATATGCTTTAAAGTCGTCACTGACGAAAAATGCAAAACACTAATGTGCTTTTGAAATAAGAAACCTTTCAATTATCCTATATATTCTGCCGAGGCATTATTCGCTCCGCTGTGGCGTTAAGATATTAAACAGACACTTTAAAATTAGAAAAACGAACACAAAAAAAAAACTACAGGCGGTAATCAGATAAATGAAAAGTAATTGGAAAAGAGAAAACGCGATGTACATTTTTCCTCGCCAGTAACATATGTTCGGTAGTCGAGTAGGTGCGGTAACATATTGGTAATATTTTAATGTTTTTTCAAATCCCGATACAGAGAATGTGTTTTTGTTTAATTCTTTTATTATACTCTTTACAGCTCTAATACATTAAAACGTATATTGTTCTCTTCAAAACACTTTATTAGCAACAAAAATGAGAGATTTTTTTGTTTCATGGAATTCGTTAGTGTTCCAATAGAACTTAGCAGGTCGTGTGAGGTGTTTTAAGTTCCTTCCTAAAATCACGGATTTTTTTCCCATATATAGGATATCTATTAAGTCGCTATCTATTTGTGTTATTTCATAAACGATTATGTTTGTGTAACAGGTGGTGATCAAGAATGAGCGTTATCATGGTTGTGACCCTTCGTATTCACGGACACAAGTGCAATGTCATCAGGGAGAGGTTTCAAAGACATTTCAACAACCCAGGACCTATAGATAAAGCTATTCGTGAGTTGCTCCAGAAATTTACCACAACAGGGCCGGTTCTTGATGCGAGAAGAAGTGTTGACTTGTCGCGCGAACTGTTCTGAGAGGAACCGTACATTCCGAGACACTACAGATTACCAAAGCGACCATCCATAGAATCTTGAAGACAAGATTAGAGAAGAAAGCATGTCACATTCAAATCCTACATGACCTTCATGAAGAGGATTACCCAACACGAGCAGCAATGAGTACAGATGTAGTTGAACGGATTGGAACACATCATCTTTAGTGATGAAGCAATCCACACTTGCGCTCAGGTCAATCGACCCAACTGTCGCATCTGGGCCACTGAAAAACGANTTTACAGCTCTAATACATTAAAACGTATATTGTTCTCTTCAAAACACTTTATTAGCAACAAAAATGAGAGATTTTTGGATTGGAACACATCATATTTAGTGATGAAGCAATCCACACTTGCGCTCAGGTCAATCGACCCAACTGTCGCATCTGGGCCACTGAAAAACGANCTTTAGTGATGAAGCAATCCACACTTGCGCTCAGGTCAATCGACCCAACTGTCGCATCTGGGCCACTGAAAAACGAGAATTTAGTCATGGCAAAGGGATTCGCCTAAGGTCAATGTGTGGCTTGGAATGACGAAGACAAAGCTGTTTGGCCCTTTCTTATTTATGGGGAGAAAAAAAAAAAATAACAGGGACTGTGTATCGTGATATGCTTGAACAATTTCTATAGCCACAGCTGGTTCAAGATGGTATCATTCATGATGTGTTTCAGCACGATGGAACCCCATGCCACTATGTAGTCATTGTCCAGGACTACGTCAATAACCGATTTACATACCACTGGATTGGGCACGGTTGTAACAGGCCCTGGATACCAAGATCGCTGTATTTAACTCCACTGAATTATTTGCCTGGAAATTTGTAAAAGTTCAAGTGTATCGAACGGATGTTGACAATTTGCAAGTGCTAAGGGATTGTATTCGACAAGCCGTTGCAGAATGCATTTGCTGTGCGACTTGAGCTTTGCAGAGATACCGATGGTGCACATGTAGAATCCACTTAAATGAGTCGTACTCTTGGATCCAACCATGTGAAGGTGTAACTGCTTTCGGGGTAAATTAAACTATCACATTTATAATGCATGCTGTTATTTTGTTGCGTATACCTACCCAATCCGAAAATTGATAGTCNTAAATTAAACTATCACATTTATAATGCATGCTGTTATTTTGTTGCGTATACCTACCCAATCCGAAAATTGATAGTCAGGGTTCTTACAGATATTTTGCATTCAAGGACTTTTCAAGGACTTTCCTAGTACTGGAATGAAGAATTTCAGGTCTAAATAATGTATCTAGTATAAGGACAACTGTTTCGACTTTATCGTGCATTAGACGGTCATATAACAATTTTTTTTTTTTTAGATAAATTAATAAAATATTTAAACGTATTAAAAATCCACACGTATTTTACCATCGCCAATTCCTAGTTGATGGAATCAGATTTTCAGCATTAATTTATGATTTGCAGTTTGGTTCGGTATAATCTGGCAGCTCATACATATGCAATTCTGGCTTCAAACCATTTCACAANTAAATTAAACTATCACATTTATAATGCATGCTGTTATTTTGTTGCGTATACCTACCCAATCCGAAAATTGATAGTCCGGGTTCTTACAGATATTTTGCATTCAAGGACTTTTCAAGGACTTTCCTAGTACTGGAATGAAGAATTTCAGGTCTAAATAATGTATCTAGTATAAGGACAACTGTTTCGACTTTATCGTGCATTTGACGGTCATATAACAAATTTTTTTTTTAGATAAATTAATAAAATATTTAAACGTATTAAAAATCCACACGTATTTTACCATCGCCAATTCCTAGTTGATGGAATCAGATTTTCAGCATTAACTTATGATTTGCAGTTTGGTTCGGTATAATCTGGCAGCTCATACATATGCAATTCTGGCTTCAAACCATTTCACAAAGATGTAGCCATTCAAAGCATTGGCTCCCCATACACTTTACGTACAAAAAATTCCACAAAATGACCTCACTCATTGGAATTTAGTAACACTGCGCCTNGTTTTTTTTTTTTTTTTTTTTTACAACTTTGCATGTTAACAATACAACGAAACAGTAATGCAAGAATTGAGGGCAGTTTCTACAACAAACATGTCTTGCACTCTTTGTCACACATATAATTTTATGTTGGTTGTTTGAAAATTCAAGGACTTTTCAATGCCCAGCATAATTTAAGGACTTCTCAAGGTCTTGAAACAAAACACTAACAATTCACGGACTGTAAGAACACTGGTAGTGACTTTATAGACACCCTGTATTTGGTAGTAGCAAAAATTTAAAAATTATGCTGCATCAAAACACAAGATAAGAAAGTAACATAAATGCAACTGTACCTTATCCATCTGTTATTGAGGCAAATTTTTAATCTCTAGTATTAACTTTTTTACGCCTCTCCATTTGTTGGAGCAAGAACCGTACGCGACAGCAGTTGTAGCTGCCAATGCATTGCGTATAAATTATCGAAACGATAGAAGGCATGTGCAGTTTTACCAGTACAAGGTCAAGTTAAAGGGATGCAAATCGTTTTGGGAAATTCAACTTTGAGAGTTCTCGCAACTATCAATTTACAAACAACGCGCTAATAGTTTTAAGAGTCTCGTTTCCTTCCATAACAAAATGCGTGCCGGATGTGAGTCGCCATCTCCATCGCTAAAGTCACTATGAATACGAGAATGACAAATTTAAAATAGTAAATTCTGAGCAGTAATGATAATTATTTCTTACCATATCTTAATTTCATAATCTCTCTTAATGCAATAACAAAAAAATTAGCTTTGCGAACCATAAAGCTACGCAGAAAGAGGAATGGAGGATTTCAAGTTTTATGAGAAAGTAAAGATGCCTACAATTTAGGCAGCATGCAAGACTGTGTAACCATGTCGCCTAGACGTAACTTCTGTGGCGTGTGACTGCAGAGTAAGTTTCGTTTGTCATATACCTACGTCGCATTCCTCGAAGCCCTTCCATTCGTTTGAAGTGTCCGACGTGTGCGTTCTTTTCGTAGGTAATTGTGCAGAAATCACTTACAGAAGTTTTGAATCAACCCTGGATGAGAAGGTGGGGTACGCATGTGCCATACAACCATGCAATGTGTGTCGCACATCAAGACAACAATATTTAAATTTAAAAATTCGTAACTATAAACAAAGCTACATGTTAGCGTATTTAACTTGGATGTATGCAATGCGAATAAAAGACACTTGGGCAGCTCTTAACTAACCACCACACCACTGCGGCACCGGACGCAATGTAATTATTACAAATAGCACTACTCTGAGTGAGGTGAATGCATCCCACCTCACTCATATAGGGTTTAAAAAAAAGGTTTATATGGAACATGCTGCAAGCAGAGGCGACGGAGACGGCAGCGCGGGCGAGACACGTGGCCGCTGGGGCGGAACAACGACGCGGAGCACCAGGAAGTGGGGCTGCCACCTGGCGGAAGTCTGCCCTCGTCGCTATCTCGATAGTATATCACCACCGGCGCTGGTCGTCTGTAGCGCCGGAACGCAGGGGCAAGTCGCCCCCTGCCTGCCTACTTATCGCCCCGTTTCCCACACCACCTCGGTGGCTCTTAACACCAACACACTATAACCTATTTATTAGCTGTGCCTTCACACTTTTGAATCAAACATTGAAAAATCACCCTACGTAAGACATGTTAGGTTGAAACGTTTCCTATGCCGTGTATCACAAGTATTTTGTACTTCTGTTAACATAAAAATCTTATTTTTGGTTAAAATTGACTTTTGCGCATACTTTACCTACACAATACATTTAATTTGTAATTACAGTGAATTCAAACACAGAGATAACATATGTTTTGGTAATGCCTAGTAATAAATAGTTCTCAAGCAAAATATTATTAAAGTGAATGCACGTGAATGCGGAGCGTTGTCCTATTGGTGTAATTTGCTTGCATTAGGCGGAGGAATAGTCTGAAAGTATAAATTTAGCACGGCTTCAGAAAAGTTGGAGTAACAGTGAATGGACCATTAAAATGAGGTTCGCCGATTTTCGTCTTTTGGGCATGCCCCCAAAATTGACTTTCCCACTGCCAATACAACTGTCAAAGTAGCATGGTCCACACTGATGAACGTGTTTGTTTTGCGTTTGAATGTTCTAGAGACCTACCCTTTCACATGAATAAAATACTCTGCCTAAATCGAACATATTCTAGTTTCATCAAAACCTCAAAGCACTTGCTTACTTAACAGAGTTTTAACCTCAAATCCTATCCACATTGTTTTTCATTGTGCTATTGGTAGAAAAGAAGTCCGATGTTGGAACACCGAGAGTGCCGACTGCGCAGCTCACATTCGAGCACTCTACTCTATTTTCCTTATACGGTTACGCCTTTACGTCTGGTCCAACGTTCACTGTATACTTTCAAAATTCAACACTCGAGAGAAAAAAAAAATCTGCCCGGCACAGCATATATATTTAACGTAAATACTTAATGGAACACTTTACAGTAACGTTGGCTAAGAATCGCGAGTAATATATTAGGNGCAAGTCGCCCCCTGCCTGCCTACTTATCGCCCCGTTTCCCACACCACCTCGGTGGCTCTTAACACCAACACACTACAACCTATTTATTAGCTGTGCCTTCACACTTTTGAATCAAACCTTGAAAAATCACCCTGTGAATGTTTGGTTGTTTCCTATGCCGTGTATCACAAGTATTTTGTACTTCTGTTAACATAAAAATCTTATTTTTGGTTAAAATTGACTTTTGCGCATATTTTACCCATACAATACATCAGTTCATTTGTAATCACAGTGAATAAAAACAGAGAGAAAACAGATGTATTGGTAATGCCTAGTAATAAATAGTTCTCAAGCAAAATATTATTAAAGTGAATGCACGTGAATGCGGAGCGTTGTCCTATTGGTGTAATTTGCTTGCATTAGGCGGAGGAATAGTCTGAAAGTATAAATTTAGCACGGCTTCAGAAAAGTTGGAGTAACCGTGAATGGACTATAAAGATGAGGTTCGCCGATTTTCGTCTTCTGCGCATGCCCCCAAAATTGACTTTCCCACTGCCAATACAACTGTCAAAGTAGCATGGTCCACACTGATGAACGTGTTTGTTTTGCGTTTGAATGTTCTAGAGACCTACCCTTTCACATGAATAAAATACTCTGCCTAAATCGAACATATTCTAGTTTCATCAAAACCTCAAAGCACTTGCTTACTTAACAGAGTTTTAACCTCAAATCCTATCCACATTGTTTTTCATTGTGCTATTGGTAGAAAAGAAGTCCGATGTTGGAACACCGAGAGTGCCGACTGCGCAGCTCGCATTCGAGCACTCTACTCTATTTTCCTTATACGGTTACGCCTTTACGTCTGGTCCAACGTTCACTGTATACTTTCAAAATTCAACACTCGAGAGAAAAAAAAAATCTGCCCGGCACAGCATATATATATTTAACGTAAATACTTAATGGAACACTTTACAGTAACGTTGGCTAAGAATCGCGAGTAATATATTAGGNCATATATATTTAACGTAAATACTTAATGGAACACTTTACAGTAACGTTGGCTAAGAATCGCGAGTAATATATTAGGTCTTATTAAAACCTTAATGTTTAATAAGTCAGTTTCTACATAAATCAACTAAACGTCAGCCTTTTAAAATCACTGAATTGGCAAACAAGCCATAATTATTTATTTGCAAGTTAAATACAAAAAACAACTTCAAAAGTGAAATACACGATGGAACTCGTCCACAAAAAGTTATGCCACAGCGAAAAGCGTTCACTGGTCATGGCCGCACACACAACTGCGACAAACTGTGGTTCTAAACAAGTGTTGCCGTGGACAGCTGAGTGACATATGAGCATCATTAAAATTTTATATCCGCACAGAGCAGATACGTGGGGTAAAATTCCCCGACGATCCGCAACCGGAATCAGAAACGACTTGATTCTGGCTCTCCGAGACTGTGTTCTCCTCTACCAACTGAGCTAAGAGAATTTGCTTTCCTAGCAGGTTCACGTTTCTGTAGCAATATGATGGAGAGCACCCCTGACGGAAAGATGGGCTCCGTGGTTCGGATTCCGGTCAGGATTCGTGCTTTGTACTGTAGCTTTCACTTTATTTTTTAGGCATTCAGTCGGCCAAGACACGATTGAACTACCAACATCCAGCAAATGTAGCTCAAGATGTAATGAATTTCATTTGTAGTTTTATTTCAAGACGTTGAAAATACGAGTGACACAGCTGAAATTTCGGAAATATGCACATAATAAAAACGAAATAGTCAGCCTGTTTTCCTATATATTTGGAACAAACAAGACCGGTCACAACAAGAGTTCGCAACCATTAAAACATTCACTTAGGCACCGCTTAAGGAAACCGCGATGTACATAAATAACTTTCGTGCAAGTATATTCGAAACACAAAATATTTACTTCTTGCAATTCATCGAAATCAATTCAACCAATCACAGTACTCCTGTCACTTCTTAACGTGTTACACTCATGTTTTATTTTCAATTCACACATCAAGTAGGCATTTCAAAGATTGATAAAATCTTGACTAAATGAAAGATTTAGAGCTCACTATAATCTTCTCTCAACCCCCCCCCCNAAGCGATGTCGCAGATGTCAATCGGGGAGTTTATTTACTGTAAGTTGGGGAAGGGGGACTAGAAATTTAAAAAAACTGCTCCTTGGATTGTTACAAGGTATATTTTTTACGAAATGGGGTGGGTAACTTAAAAAAAAACATCTTGAGTGTGACCACACATGAGATGTGCAGAATCTGGAACATAACCAGTTATTTCAATGACACATAACATCAGGTTACAATAACTCAATTTCTAACTTTGGAGAGTACAGGATAATATGCGACGCAAATAAATGCATGTATGCGGCCGTACCGAACCTCTGGTCCTGTATAAATTTTATCGTCGAGAAAAGCCTTCAAAACTTGCGTTATTTATGAAAGGTGAAATATTTATTTTATTCTCTGCGTCTGCTTCTTCGGGAGTCATCCAGACCAGCTATCGAACATAATTAGAAATTCCGCGGTTTAGCTGTCAAAATGTGCTGCTCGAGGTCGATAAGTCTTTGGGATAGCAACAAATTACATTAAGAACGCGGGCTTTGGGAACCTTCGTGGATCTTGTATTCGGGCAGTCTTTGCAGAAATCAAGAGGCGCACTAATAGCTCCCTCTACACAGAGCAGCTTCATCGAAAGTTCTGATCCTGGACGCCGACTGAGAGATCGTCGAGGGGATAATGGCAAAACTCCCCTCGCTTATACCAAGGCCGCAGTGTCTCCCAGACCCGGACCCTTCCCGCACATTACTATCCTCCCCCCTCCCNTCCCCTCGCTTATACCAAGGCCGCAGTGTCTCCCAGACCCGGACCCTTCCCGCACATTACTATCCTCCCCCCTCCCACAACCAACACAACTCTCCACCCTTACAGACAGCAGCTTTACGAGCCCAATAATCAGACAATAGCACAGCAAACAAAGATTTACTGACCGTGGTATCCGGCGAACCATTTTCAATATCTGCTCTTAAGAAAATTCAACACAGCTGTTTGTTAAAACTGTAGAGTTTTAAATCTTGCAACATGTGTAATAATGTGCATTATAATTCACGCAGGAAAAATTCTAGCAGCGAATCAGTAAAAAAAAAAAAAAAATACTATGAACAATTATAATGGAGGGGAAAAATCATTCAATTTTACTGTTTGGATTATTTTCACAAGTTATCAAAATATTCATAAGTGATTAAGTTTAGAAATTATGATACACTTTTTGAAATTTGGTTTAGTAAGAAAATTTGTACAATCTTAATGAAAATCTTTCTCGCTTTATCCCTAACGTCGTTTAAATTTTCGAGATAAACAAAGGCATTGCCAACCTTACAGGAGAGAAATAAAGATATAGCAGCGTGTGATGTGATAAAAGCAGCGATGGCGATAGCTGTCCTTGATCGTGACATACGCAGGAAGGTACAAAGACATTCGCAGTCTGCTGCCGTGCACAAGTACACATTTCCTGCGTGAGGTGAATCGATGCAATTCTCCATTACCGCCAACTTTTTGACTGCCATACCATCACAGTATTACTAAATCCTCAATGCAGACTTTTTTTTACTGTTGACTAGCAGGCCCTAAGGACGGCAAGAGTATAAAAATATGCAACGCGCCAAAGAGTGGGGCAATGAAAAATAATGAGTAATAATTATTGTCCTAACAAACTAAACAAATCTTCTGCACTCTTGTGCATGCTAAGGCGGAGAGAGGCATAACCACTATGTTCCGCGCCTTAACTCCGGCACAATTCATTAGCACCGTATTGGACTCCGAACCACTTTTTTTTATGCAGGTCTTGTTATCTTTCAGTCAATTTCTGTGAAGACGTTTTGACATAAAACCCAAACTTGATCTCATTTTGGCGTAAGCCAACTTATATAAACGACACACGATCAGTGTTTTACCGAAGTCACAAGATCGAACGCGCAACGTTGTGCTCCAAAGGTATGTCGAATCTGTCCCTAGAATGTTCTGATGAATTCCTTGTTTCAAACAATGAAACCACCTCCTACTCGAAATCATGACTCCATTTCTCTCTCTGTCTTCCTCTCTCAGTTTATAAGTATTCATGGTACAGCCCTTCACAATAATCGAAGCTCGAAACAGCTACTCAACGTCCGGTCAACAGGGAGTCTCGCCACGAAGTTGAAAAGTATTTCAATACGATACTCTACTTCAGTATCGGAAACTTGTTCCACGCAGCTATTTACACACCGGCATTTATTGAAATACCACGTTACCCGTTAGTGGCATTCCCCGAACTAAACAGAAAGCGCTGTAATTACGAGGGGTCAGTTGTTTAAATGCCTGCGTTGGCTCAGATGCGTGTGCACCCATCGGGTTTTATTCGTTCAACAGAAGTTTCCATAGCTTTTCCGTGTCCTTTGTCGCGTCAGGCGAACTACAAGCGAAGAAGCAACTTCGCTTAAGACTGTTTAGGGGAGCTAGGGGCTAGTTGTAACAGGGGTAAGTAGTAACAGCTAAATTACTCGGCAGTTTGCAACAATTATGTTTAGAATTAACACTCAAAGTGACCCTTATAACGACCTATATTACGTAACAACAGTCAGTGTCGCTCGGGACGGCGCAGCGAGCGGTAGTGAGCAGGTCCACCATTTTGACCAGGTAACAGACCAAAAATAATCTCGTAAACTTTGACTTTAGGTGTGATAATGGATTTTTTGAACTGTGTGTTTGTACTTTTATATCGTCAATATATTAAGCTTTCATATGTTACGAATATTTATCTTACAATCTCTCTTAAATATGTATCTTTTAATAATATCTAAAATCGTCCTATGGGGCAAGTTGTAACAAAATCTCGGGGCATGTTGTAACGTGTTACAACGTACCCCTTGTGGTTTTAATTCCTTTGGCTAGACTTTTTGCCTCAAATGTAAATATGAAAATGACTATATTTACTTGTTTTAGAATGAGGAATTATAAACGAAAGTTCGAAAGAGCAACAAAAAGTCAAGATGTATACAAGAAGACTGCCAAAGAAGTCTTAGAAAATAAGACAAAGATTCGAAAAGCCGCTTAGATATTCTATCTTTGCCACGTGTCTTGGTATATATATTAAAAAGAAGAAAAACAATGAACCTCATGCTGTTGGGTATGTCAAACCAAGACTAGTATTCACACCTGAAAAATAAGAGAAAATAGCCTCGTATTTGCTGAAAAGTATGAAGAGATTCTTCAAAAACACAATCTTGCAGCCTCTCGCATTTGGAACACGGATGAAACAGGCGTAACAACCGTGCATAAACCGAAAAGAATCGTCGCTGCACGTGGTCAGAAACAAGTTGGTGCGATTACGTCAACTGAAAGAGGAACGCTGTTTTGACTGACACACCTGAAAAAGATGCCTGAGAGAAAGAATTTGAAGAGAAGATAAACAAAAAAACAAAAACAAGAAGAAAAAGTCAAAGGGAAAGGGAAAAAGAAAGGGAAAGAAAACGGAAAGGAAAAACCGAAGGAACAGGAAAANGGGAAAAAGAAAGGGAAAGAAAACGGAAAGGAAAAACCGAAGGAACAGGAAAAGAAAAAGACTACCCAATGAATCATATTCTGAAATCGAAGAGTGGTTTTGTTTGGTTTATTATAAGTAATCTTAATATTGAAAAACAAAAAAATGTTTACTTAACTTGCTTACAAGTTATAAAATAAGTCATACCAAATGTCCAAAAGGTAATTTTGAGTTTTATATAAAATAAAACAAAAAGATGTTCAAATATTGTTGTTTATTTCTTGGTATTACTACCTGCCCCACGCCTGTTACAACTTACCCCTAATACGGGGCAAATTGTAACAGCTGACTCGTTTTTGAAAANCACGCCTGTTACAACTTACCCCTAATACGGGGCAAATTGTAACAGCTGACTCGTTTTTGAAAAATATCTCTTGTGCCAATTGAACCAACTTTTTGATTATTTTACAGTTGCATATGATAAACAAATATATAATTAAGAAATAGTTAAAACATTTCAAAATATCAGCATTTCCCCAAAAAATGTTACAACTAGTCCCCAGCTCCCCTACGGTAAAGTGAGCACTTTTGAAAGCCCAGCTAAGTTTCTACTTTCAACCCGTTGGTTGCATATCTTTCCGCGAACCTATTAAAACAAACACTGCCATGTGACATTCAAATGGTGTTTACATCGACCGACTCATATTTCCACTGAACACTCTTTAAATAGAAAACTAAATGTATTAAATATTCTAATCAGCACGTGCACGTTAATTTAAGTAAATAATATTGGTTTGCGAATATTACGTGATGTTCATTATCTGATTAGATATAAATTAATACCTTTACAGTGGTCAACTTCCGAGGTCATTAGAAAATATGTTTGATTTAGGTTGTGAACAGCATAGCAGAAGAGTTAACATTATTTTATCCGTTATAAAAACAACGCCAAGACGTTTTGAAAGTTCGCCTTCAAAAAGTGGAGAAAACCTGAAACGCTCGGCCGATATTCGTACGTGTCATACTCATTCATGCCTTACACAATCAAATGAATTACACAACATAAATAATTCACAAAACAATATTTTCATACAAANCATACTCATTCATGCCTTACACAATCAAATGAATTACACAACATAAATAATTCACAAAACAATATTTTCATACAAACTACGCACAAGGAAATTACGGGCTTTGCTCATACATTAAATGGTTGAACAGAACTGATCCCAATTTTTACAGNAAAACTACGCACAAGGAAATTACGGGCTTTGCTCATACATTAAATGGTTGAACAGAACTGATCCCAATTTTTACAGCGTCCAGGGTTCCATTCCCGACTACGACAGAGATGTTCCACGATCACAAAATTTCCTTCCCGGGTTCACGACTGGGTGTTGTAATATTTATTTCAACGTCATATCTCGGAAGGCAATAACAAAACACTGCATAATTAATCATCCTCTCCAGTAACATTTGGGCGAGACATGGTTTCCATCACTGCGAGGTCGCCAGGAGTCCATGGTGATCTGAGACCTGAACAGCCATCGCCACATACGAAAGGACAGTTGCAGTTCTTAAAAGCTCACGCAACAATTTACATTACGGGTGGAGTAATTTTGTCATATGATAGTATTCACTCTAAGCGTTTACACTTCACACAAAATCTTCTATCAGCGGAATGACTCACTCTAAGGAGACAGTATTTGTTAAAAAATAAAAATCTTAGTGATTTTGTCTTCAATATGGCTATACGAGAAAAACTTTTTACACAGTCATGATGAATCTCTGAAGTGTTTGAAGACAATTTTCCTCTTTACAACAACAAAAAAACCTTGAATTAGATAATGGGAAAAAATGTTTTCTGGGCAAAAACTACTCTCCAGAGATCAGCCAAGGAGCGAGGCCGAACAAATTAGTCAAAGAAGCGGTGTAGCGAACCAAGATAAAACACTTTAGTTTGCATTAGGTCACAGATAATATTTAACCATTAGGAGAGTAGAGGTTTTAGATCTCCGATAAACTGAACGTTACATGAACCATGTCACTGATGAAAGAAATTACTGGATGGTGCTGCTGCTGTGGCGTGACACTGTCTGAGCTAGTGTACTCTGTCTGTGAAAGGCTTGGTTACTTTAGGTAAAATTAACGTACTGTTTTGTCACTGATAGGTTCTACCTCTCAAATATTGAAACTACCTTACATTCTTTAGCGCTATTCACCACCGCCACAGGATCCAGTTTAGGGTCGCGTAGGAGGCTGAGGGTGGTAAATTTAACCCCCCTCCCCTATATTACTTTAATGTAAAAAAAAAANGTTTAGGGTCGCGTAGGAGGCTGAGGGTGGTAAATTTAACCCCCCTCCCCTATATTACTTTAATGTAAAAAAAAAAGTTTAACATTTGCAAGCATTTTAAACATAACATAAACTAAGCTGCTGTATGCTCTCAGCTGTCTGNTAAAAAAAAAAGTTTAACATTTGCAAGCATTTTAAACATAACATAAACTAAGCTGCTGTATGCTCTCAGCTGTCTGTACACTTAATCCCTGCACCTGTTTAAGAAGGCTACAGTGGGGCGCGCATAAAATGAGAGCAGTTGTTAGATTTACCATTGATGCTATCGGATTATAACCCCAGACTTGTGGCAGATCCCGCCAAGGAGAGCAGGCCTGAGCGGCGAGTGCTCCAACCTCGCGCACGCCTAAGAGCACAGCGTGTCGATAACTGAGAGACTCTTTAAGACCAATATAATCTGGAGGTAGAGTGGTACTTCGCCTTTTCTGTGCCATCATATCACTTCGCCCCACTGGCGCTAAAACCCAGCGTAAGTCTGAGCCGCTCAACTGGCGATATTAATGGTAAAGACTGATGATGTAAACTGAGCACTTTTGAAAGCCCTGTCTACATGCATGCACATNAACTGGCGATATTAATGGTAAAGACTGATGATGTAAACTGAGCACTTTTGAAAGCCCTGTCTACATGCATGCACATAGTGTATTATTCCACCATATGTAAAATTAACATCGTCACTGACCTGATTACTTTAGTCATGCGTCGTATGTTAATTAAAACTGTGGAATTAGTAGCAAAATATATATTTTATACTAATAAGCATAAAAAAAGGGGGAAAAAAATCATTTCGGTAAGAGTATTTACATAGTGTTTACCCACCACTTTTACGACATGGAACTACTTCCCCTCCGCCATTACCAATTTTGCTGTGCGTATACCAGTCAATGTGCCTAATGAAATACAGGTTTGGTCAACGAGATTTTTTTAACGTTCATTTCATAAGTGCTCAGCCAACCGCTACAGCATATATCTTCTATACTCGACGAGGGAGGAAAAAAAAACACAACTGACGAGAACTCTCTCCCACGGGAGAGCGCTGCAGTAATAAACGCCGGAATTAACTAACTAGCTGATTAACAAAAAGGTTGGGCGGCATCTCTGAGCCAAGCAGGCAGCATGAAGGAAGAGGAATAGT
>NQII01000196.1:444860-499629 GCA_002778355.1 Clitarchus hookeri | reverse complement strand
TTTTTTTTTTGTATTTTAAATAAATAGTAAATACTAATTTGCCCACAATTTAGTAACATACCCTCGAAACTTTTTATCTATTTAATATACAAAATATATTTCTACTATCTGATGTGAAAACACAGCACACTGAAGTACCTACCTACACATTCAGTTGTATTTCACGTCGTACTGCGTAAGTTCTGAATCACACACCCAGCTGTACACATATGCACATACATTTATATTTGTATCCAATTAATTGTTAGCTGCACAACTCTAAAAACAATGTTACAAAAGAATTCTTGCTCTTACTGAACATAATTAACCTAAACGCGGAATGGCTTACGCTCAGTAAAATTATAAACGAGTTAATAACCTCTCTATGTCTCTCTCGTGTTTAAGTCTATTACCGAAGTGTGACTTCTAGTTTTACACACAGAGTATGAATAGGCATGAGGGTAACATTTTAATAAATAAAAAAACGCCTTACAGTGTCAACTGACACACAGTGGGTATAAAGATTCAGCAATCCTTTCATAAGTACTCTACTTTAACCGTATTCCAACTATATAACACAGAAGCTCCTTGCAAAGACCACATTCACGNTAAAAAAACGCCTTACAGTGTCAACTGACAAACAGTGGGTATAAAGATTCAGCAGTCCTTTCATAAGTACTCTACTTTAACCGTATTCCAACTATATAACACAGAAGCTCCTTGCAAAGACCACATTCACGAAAGGACTACCTCTTAGTGAGTCATAACTGCAATCTTTATTCCCTTAAGCGTGCACTGGTTAGTCACGAATTCTATCTAATGAGCGGGCAATTAAGAAAGGATAAAGATTCAAGGAAGAAACACGCGTACAAGCTCCGCCCGCATCGGCCTCTAATGGAGTGTAAGTAAAGCCACTTGGAAAAATTCTGCCTCAGAACAATCGGGCGGGATAAAGACAGCGAGCGATCTCCAGAACAGACATGCTGCCATGTAACACAAGATTTAATTAGACTTTATCAAACATATCACAAAATCATTAACATACTTTTTTTTTCCCCGAGTGTGTGATCTGTGAATGTGAAGCACAACGTTATTAATGGGCGAAGCACTACGTGCATCAGGGCATACATTCGAAATGCTGAGAACTCGCGTGGAGTCNAGGGCATACATTCGAAATGCTGAGAACTCGCGTGGAGTCAATTCCGTTTTCATCGAACAGCCAGCAAACTTTAAATGTTGGAACTATACTTACATTAATGCACAGTCTGTACCCATGCAATTTGCACACAAATTCCAAACCGTTTTCAGAATTAAGTTTCCAGAATACAGCTTATTAAAAAAAACACCGAAATATAAGCAATTTATGTTGTTTTTCACCTATTACCGATATCATTAAAATCTATGTCGCGCATACTTCATACGTAGTTTCCAAATTTATTCGTCGCAGCCTTTGCGATTACTGCGGTAATCAGAGGACGAACTTCCATCAGGTTCATTGCCTATGTCCAGTAGTTAAAAATTACACTTGCCTTCAGAGCGAAAATTTAAGACATTAATGTCTGGCGAGCGTATTGCCCACGCGACTTATCGTGCTTTAAACACACTACAAGAACTGTTGTTCGAAATGGTTCGCTGGCGCCACCATGGAAGAAGTCTCCTGTAGCACCACGAATTGTTACAAAATGTCCAAGTTAAGTTGTTGGGGAGTCACGTGGCCTAAGCGAAGAAACATGACACCACTACGCGTTCACTGAACAAACACTCAGTCACCGAACAAAGCGCCCTACACATCAACACACTGAACATTGGACTGTTTCGCAGTTTCAAGAACTGACGTGTAGATACTCCAATCTGATCCGGCCAGCTACCATCGCCCGTAAAGAACATGCTTCACTAATGAATCACTATCTACGCACGTGAAGAACGTGATTTCGTCATTAATCAGTTAATTTGGGTTTTCGTCCATATGATACAGCAGTGAAACAAATGTTTTGTTTATCAGAATTTGATATGCTTAACTACTAGTATTTTGCGCTGAATACCCTGCAAAAGACGTGTACGCGTNGTTTTGTTTATCAGAATTTGATATGCTTAACTACTAGTATTTTGCGCTGAATACCCTGCAAAAGACGTGTACGCGTCTCTCTCTCTCTCTCTCTCTCTCTCTCTCTCNGTTTTGTTTATCAGAATTTGATATGCTTAACTACTAGTATTTTGCGCTGAATACCCTGCAAAAGACGTGTACGCGTGTCTCTCTCTCTCTCTCTCTCTCTCTCTCTCTCTCTCTCTCTCTCTCGTGCGTAATTATATGAAAACACGCCGTAGATTTTGTGAAATNCTCTCTCTCTCTCTCTCTCTCTCTCTCTCTCTCGTGCGTAATTATATGAAAACACGCCGTAGATTTTGTGAAATCTTGAAGAAATGTCTGCAACACTCATATACTTGGACCGTACTCTTTTGAAAACCCATCTACAACTGGATGTAAACGTGGAAATGTCCTTATTTCAAACTCAACGTCAATTACGTCAAAATGACACACTTAAATGCACAGTGTTACAATTAAACTTTCATAGACAGAGCAAATTAAATGCATTGATTTTAATAAGTTAACCCACTTCCGCTCTGATGCAAATTGATCACGAAGACCGCGCCTCTCAGTTGGAATCTGTGGGGGCCGTGTGAAATCCGAGTCTGCTGCTTTCGATCATGACACAAAATTGTGTTTACAGGAGGCGCTGGGGAATAAGGAGAAAGCATAAAAGCGCACACTTCTCCAGCAGAGATGACGCCATGCGTGATTATCATGGAGAACATTGCGCAACTACATCGTAAAGCCGCACGACGCTCAGTCTCGTATGCACGTCATTCTGCAGTAGCCCGAGGTTCCTATGGGCAAGCGCCCGTTCTCCACAGCCAGCCGGCTCTCAAGACCTCGTTGTTAAGGCTGTTGCCTGTTGGAAAGCAGTAATAATGTGGTCTAGGGAAATACATGTTAAAGAAAATCGGAGTTTTGAAGTAAATTCTGAAGATATCAACTTAAAAAAAAACTTAGTGTAAGAAATTATACTCTCTAACTCTGTATATAAGCAAATATAACAATTTGTTTTTTTTNCTTAAAAAAAAACTTAGTGTAAGAAATTATACTCTCTAACTCTGTATATAAGCAAATATAACAATTTGTTTTTTTTTAGTAATTTTCAGCATTAAGAGGCGTCCAAATATCTCAACTCTCTACAGTCTGCTACAGTGAAAAGACACTGATTCGCATGGATGTGAAAACCGTGTAAATTAAGTTTCATATTTTACGTGCATTTACTTAAAATATAAGTAAATAATACTTTTAAAATAGGCTATTCATGGTAAAGTGAGCAATTTTGAGAGTCCTCTCATTTGGAATAATAGTAGATAAATATATTTGATTTCAGCATTAGATGTTAACTTCCAAGTGCGGTGCAATATACATACAGTGATTGTGTGTATTACTTACATAGCAATATTTATTTTTAAAGGTGGTTAAAGGATTAAAAAAAAAAATAGCCGAAAGGAAAAAAAGTAACTAGGGCCTTAAAAGTGCTCACTTTACAGTGAACAGCATATAGTAATGTTTATACTGGCATACGATTGTGCGTGTGTATAAATACTNAAAAGTGCTCACTTTACAGTGAACAGCATATAGTAATGTTTATACTGGCATACGATTGTGCGTGTGTATAAATACTGCCGTAATTTATTTCGAAACTTGATTATGGGGAGGGGTGCTTTTTTGCATCATCAGGGGCACACATTCTGTACAAGACCCTGCCCACTCCACTACAGAAGATTGTCCCGACGCCCCTATACAAATTACACACACACATATATAATCATGGTGCGCATGCCACATCCGGATCACGAAATGTAGACAGGAAGACAGTAAGGGATTCTGCACACAGGACGTCGTGGAAGTCAAAGCGGCAGTGGTTTACAGGGTCGGGCAGGCCAGGACAGTGAGACAGTTTCCCACGGTGGCAGCGCTGCGCCGACTGGTTTCGCTCCGCTACACCCTTCCTCCTTCCTTTCCGCTCGTTGACAATGGGCGGCCGAGGCGGCAACTTATTCACGCACCCTGCAGATCTGCGANCCCCTAGGCACCCAAAACAAGACAGACCATTCCCAAGCTGTCCCGTACTCAGATACCCGCTGCGCCACTATGCAACAGGCCAACCTTCAAGACTTCCCAGAAGACCAGCGCTTACCACACACAGCTCCTCCCTGAACTAGCCTACTCATATCTTGTACTAACGACTACGAAAATGTTTATAACCTTCCGCGCGTGTCACACGTGGTTAGCAGCAGATTACTAAGTATGTATGCTTACTTTGTGAGCACTACGCCCGTTCACAAAAAGGTCCACGAGACCACCAAGTAAGTTTACGAAGTCCCCCACCCCCTCCTTTATTTTTCATATTTTCCATGGAACTGCAGGTGCCCTATACTTTTTCGTTACCACGGAAGTTAAAAATCACGAGCACTATAGGCTATTCACGGTAAAGTGAGCAATTTTTTTAAGGCCCTCCCAACGAGTATTAGACCATAATGAATGTATTCTTCTCAGGCATTACCTTTTGATGAGAGTGGTGAAATGAATATGCTCTATTTATTAGTCTCATGGAATGTTTATGTTAGAGGGTTATAAAGTGGAGGCAATACAGATATTAGTTGAATAGGAAAAAATTTACCGGGCCTAAAAAATTGCTCTCTTTACCGTGAATAGCGTATATCAGCAGGTACAGCTATCACTAGTTTCTTGGTAGAAAAAAAATTGCATTTTGAAGCAACAGCTTTGCTAGAGATACGGCGTACGCATTTGATCAAATCCAAATACAGTCAGTCCATAACGCACTCTACGTGTCTTTCAGAGGCGACCCTGCCCATTCAGGCGTAATAATGAGATCTGCGGAGCGCCAACAGTAGAGGTCTTCAACGCCGATGGGTAGGGATCTGCAAAAAATTCGCGTTATTAGGCCCATATGGCTGCAAGCTAGACTTCACCGTCCTGTATTAATTCGTGGTGTCATTTTGTTTATTAGCTTTTTCAAAAGCTAGGACCCGTTTTCCTTTTTGATTTGGTTTGATGTGATGGGCCTAGACCTAATTTCCTGCAGCCCACGTGTCAAAAAAACTGTCGTCCAATGACAAAAGTAATACAAACGCAAAAATGAAGTCTATGCTGCTTTCGAATAATGACGCGCCCATCGGTGCAGTTACGGAATGCAACTGTGGGGAGAAGATGCACTGACAGAATGCAATGGTGGGAGCAGCTTAAGTATCTCGAGGAAATCCACCAGCAACGCCCGGCGTGATACCCCGCCATGTTTTCCCAAACGCAAAGATTTAAAATATAACTCGGTTTGCCGAGGTAGACAGCTAGTGGCATCGCAATACCACCGCGACCCCTGTATCGTAATTAAAGATGCGAACAAGGCTGCAACTACTCTTTGAAAACGTTTTCATACGTAAAATTGTAATAATATCAATTTCGACCGTTTCCACTTTCTGAAAAGTCTGTAAATTCGACAACAACGTTCCAAAAATACAGCTAAGTTTCTAGGGAGAGAGGCCGTGTAGCACTTTGGAGGTATCCTGTGGCGGGTGAAGCGAAGCGCGACAACCCAGGACCCTGACCGCCTGCTTTCGGGCTGCGAACTGCGGCGTGGCATCCGGCGCTCCGCCCCACTCCGCCACCACCGGAAGCTCATCGAGAGACCGCGCGGGTTAAGAACCTCCGCGCAGAATCCCGAGAAGAGCAACCGTTCTCCCGCCTCAGCACATCGCCGGCGATGAATCGTGCACCGACGACTTAGTTTCATTCCGCGTGTAGTAGCGCAGTGAAGTATAGTCCAGTCAAATATGGATTCAACCTCGGAATGAAAGTTATAAAGCTGAAAATTTGCATACATCTTTGTTTTGACATTCTAAAAGTTAGCTCAAAAGTCTCATAGAATCTCGTGTCCGCGTGTCACNCCGCCTCAGCACATCGCCGGCGATGAATCGTGCACCGACGACTTAGTTTCATTCCGCGTGTAGTAGCGCAGTGAAGTATAGTCCAGTCAAATATGGATTCAACCTCGGAATGAAAGTTATAAAGCTGAAAATTTGCATACATCTTTGTTTTGACATTCTAAAAGTTAGCTCAAAAGTCTCATAGAATCTCGTGTCNAAATTTGCATACATCTTTGTTTTGACATTCTAAAAGTTAGCTCAAAAGTCTCATAGAATCTCGTGTCCGCGTGTCACGATATTCAAGGTCAAAGGTCGCGTAAATGTTTTTTGTGTTTCCTATGTTTCAAATGTGTCCTGGAATAACTTTAGAATTGCTTAAAAACTATTTACGCGCGTCCCACTTTCTTTGTTTTAATAATACAACGATTACCGGCCCGATAGAAATTACTAGTAATCAAAAACGCTGTAAACGAAATATATGTTACTTTAAAAATTATGCAGAGCTCGTGGAAAAATAAAACTATTGGTATCTGTTCGTAAATTTATTTTACATAAGAAAGCAATTTTTTTTGTGGGTGGTAATGCTTCGGGAAAACGCGGACAGATGGCGCGCATGGCATGGCAGGGCGAGTGAGCAAAGAGCGTTACTCTACAGATAGCAGCACGTTGGTCTGCCTCTTGATCTAGTCTTTTTAAAAGTTGACTTTTCTTCTATTACTGGCTCGAAACTGCACGGATTTCAAATATATTTCGTTAAATTATTAGAAAAGATAATTCAACAGTGTCATGCAATATTTCTGTATGCTTTTGGAATTAATATCAAGCACGTATGGAAAGCATGGATGGAAAGNTTCAACAGTGTCATGCAATATTTCTGTATGCTTTTGGAATTGATATCAAGCACGTATGGAAAGCATGGATGGAAAGTGGCGATACGACGTGACAATAACTCAAAAGGTTTTTAAGTTGCATTTCATTTGGATACGGATAGTTTTATTGTGCATTTCATTTTGAACACCTNAATAACTCAAAAGGTTTTTAAGTTGCATTTCATTTGGATACGGATAGTTTTATTGTGCATTTCATTTTGAACACCTATACATTACTACTTTAGCACGAAGTTTAGTTTGTAACTCTTAACAATCGCTGTTTTGTGACCACGTAAAATAAAATGTATTAATTAATCTAGGAACTCTTTCTTATATCGTATTTTCTGCTTGTATGAGGTGCGTCGGCAGTGCACTCAGAATAGCCAACGTAATATTAACTTTTGTTCGTTCGTGCATCAGCTGGTACAGGATTTTGTAAATTGCACTTTGTGCCACTCACCGACAGTCATAATCTTGCCAAGTTATATGAGATGGACAATACAGTGCGCTGTAGTACAATACAGTGCAGTAGTGTGTGGAGTAGTACCCAGAGAATTTTGGGGGCCTGGAGCAAAGCTATTTTTGGAGCACTGAACTTTGAAGACCTGGGACAAAGCAACACTACGTAATTCCAATAAATAAATACATGTCTGTAATACGTGTCGCTGCTTTGCATCCCGCGAGCCAGCGAAGTGTGTGGAGAGTTGTAATATGATACTCCGGCGGCGTTTACAAAGGCGACGTCACAAAGGCCAGTTGCGGCGTTCTGCCGCGATAAGCCTTTTTCAGTTCGCACGCTCCTGACCTTCAACTGATTGAAGAGTTTCTCTTGGCGTAACTCGTGCGGCGAACCTTCAAGATTAGGGCCAGCGATAGTATTTAAGGACGACGGCCCTCCGAGCCGAGAGTTTGTGCAACCTTAAGCTACAGACGACGAGCCAGAAGAGCAACNGTATTTAAGGACGACGGCCCTCCGAGCCGAGAGTTTGTGCAACCTTAAGCTACAGACGACGAGCCAGAAGAGCAACCAGTGGCGACGGAAGTGACCAGCGGGAGTAAAATATGCGACTGCGTGCATCGGGACTATTGCACCGGATGCGTGAGTGTAAGACATTTCAAATAACGGATTTGGAGAAATAACAGAAACCTTTTTTCACAGTCTATAACCCATTCTCGCTATTTTTGAAAAGAAAAAATCTTTTGTCAGCTTCTGTCGATCAGATTTTGTAAAACTTTGTATTGTATAATTGTGTTGATCATTAAAGAGCGAGAAAGTGAAACTATTATGATACCTACATTACTTGAAAAAAACAATTGATAAGTGATTCTGCTGTGATAGTGGGTTGAACATGAATATTGAAGGGGAAGCGATCTTTACTTAATTATATATACAGATATAGCAAAATTATTTATGTTGTAATTTTATAGGAATGCAAATATCTCTGCCTGAAACCACAAAAGACACATCACTTAAATAATTAATTTTTTTTAAAACAATTAATATTCCTCTCATAAATAAAACAAACCGATCAACAAATCTGATATTTATAGTATTTTATTAAAGTTTCCAAATGTTACGTTGGTAATTTTCACATTACACAATGTAGACATACGCGTCTTTTTTTCAAATGTGCCTATAGCTAGTTCAAAACAATATACATATATTTATCTCACTTACATTGTATTAAAAATTATTTTTAATAATATCCACTACTTAATGTAATACGAGCAAATATTTTGGCAGTTCCTTTTTTTGGGCGCCATTAAAAATCACACGTTCCAAACAAACTATTTAAAAATCCCATGCATGAGGTAGACCGATCTCGCCGACTGCGCACAATCTCCGTGTCGCAACATTGAACTGCTTTTGTGACAACACGCCTAGCGAAAACGGCATGGTTTCGATTTTAAGGTTAGAAAACTGATATGTAAACAAATACTTTGAGATGTACGTATACTACCTTTAACCAATTTTTAATGCAGTTTGATTAAATTCAAATTTATAAAAGTATTTTATTCATCAAATAGTGCTTGTCATTCAAAAAGTAAGATATAAACAAACACTTTCATCACTGTTGACCATGTGACCAACAGTTGTGCATGATTGTGGTAGGTCAATGTTGGGTGCATGCGCAGAAGACGAATAAGCGATCTACCTTTTATGAGTTACGNGTATTTAAGGACGACGGCCCTCCGAGCCGAGAGTTTGTGCAACCTTAAGCTACAGACGACGAGCCAGAAGAGCAACGAGTGGCGACGGAAGTGACCAGCGGGAGTAAAATATGCGACTGCGTGCATCGGGACTATTGCACCGGATGCGTGAGTGTAAGACATTTCAAATAACGGATTTGGAGAAATAACAGAAACCTTTTTTCACAGTCTATAACCCATTCTCGCTTTTTTTTAAAAGAAAAAATCTTTTGTCAGCTTCTGTCGATCAGATTTTGTAAAACTTTGTATTGTATAATTGTGTTGATCATTAAAGAGCGAGAAAGTGAAACTATTATGATACCTACATTACTTGAAAAAAACAATTGATAAGTGATTCTGCTGTGATAGTGGGTTGAACATGAATATTGAAGGGGAAGCGATCTTTACTTAATTATATATACAGATATAGCAAAATTATTTATGTTGTAATTTTATAGGAATGCAAATATCTCTGCCTGAAACCACAAAAGACACATCACTTAAATAATTAATTTTTTTTTAAACAATTAATATTCCTCTCATAAATAAAACAAACCGATCAACAAATCTGATATTTATAGTATTTTATTAAAGTTTCCAAATGTTATGTTGGTAATTTTCACATCACACAATGTAGACATACGCGTCTTTTTTTCAAATGTGCCTATAGCTAGTTCAAAACAATATACATATATTTATCTCACTTACATTGTATTAAAAATTATTTTTAATAATATTCACTACTTAATGTAATACGAGCAAATATTTTGGCAGTTCCTCTTTTTGGGCGCCATTAAAAATCACACGTTCCAAACAAACTATTTAAAAATCCCATACATGAGGTAGACCGATCTCGCCGACTGCGCACAATCTCCGTGTCGCAACATAGAACTGCTTTTGTGACAACACGCCTAGCGAAAACGGCATGGTTTCGATTTTAAGGTTAGAAAACTGATATGTAAACAAATACTTTGAGATGTACGTATACTACGTTTAACCAATGTTTAATGCAGTTTGATTAAATTCAAATTTATAAAAGTATTTTATTCATCAAATAGTGCTTGTCATTCAAAAAGTAAGATATAAACAAACACTTTCATCACTGTTGACCATGTGACCAACAGTCGTGCATGATTGTGGTAGGTCAATGTTGGGTGCATGCGCAGAAGACGAATAAGCGATCTACCTTTTATGAGTTACGNTGTGCATGATTGTGGTAGGTCAATGTTGGGTGCATGCGCAGAAGACGAATAAGCGATCTACCTTTTATGAGTTACGTCCCTGCATTCGATCAGGCGAACTGTACGAGAAGATTGGAAGGCAGTGGTTAATCCGTCCATCGAAAGTTAACATTTGACGGACGAACGGATAAAATAAAAAGTTGCGCTGTGATTGGTTGAGGATCACGTGACCACCGGACGGACTCACGGATGCGACAGACTATCATGAATCCAGACGTGTTTGCAGACTAAGTCGGAAGGAAGCAGTTAACCATTCAGAATAGTAAAAGACACATTAATTGTTCTTAGCAAAATTAAGTTCCTTGTGCTTATGGAGGGAAGAAGTGTATGTATACAAAACCGCCTAAAATTATTGAACTTAAATCTTACTACGAGCATGTTGCAATACACGCATTTTCTCCTCAACAAAAACGAGCGGTACATAAGTCACTCTTAATGATGAGCAAATTACCCAAATTATAACAGTTTTCATAAAATGCCTGGTTTGTTGGACACGACTAGCTACGTACTTTTAGTGAAATAAATTATTTTTTGCAACTACGAAAACAATTTTAAAATACTAAAATATTCTACACACGACCACGAATTATCATTTCAATCTGTTACTGAGGTAGTTGCGTGGCTTTATAACAGCACACTATTCTTTAGCATCAGCTCAATGCCACTTATAATATAGCAGAAAGTACTTGAACTATTGTTTATTTACACATGGTGGGTTTACAAAAAAAACCCGCGCGTGTTAACCAGTAATATTTTACTAAACGTGTTCAAGGGCGCCATTGTGAAACAAGCAGGGCTCGTGTCACCCTCGGCAAATGTTTATGTTGACATTTTGCTATATATTTTTCAAAACGTAGAAAGTATCGCTTAAATGTATTTCAATTCTGTTTAATTGTTACAAATGAACTGCCGCCAAANATTTTTCAAAACGTAGAAAGTATCGCTTAAATGTATTTCAATTCTGTTTAATTGTTACAAATGAACTGCCGCCAAATTCTGTTTAATTGTTACAAATGAACTGCCGCCAAACTTAATTAAAAGCGTGGCCAAAATGTTTATCACGGAGANAAATTCTGTTTAATTGTTACAAATGAACTGCCGCCAAACTTAATTAAAAGCGTGGCCAAAATGTTTATCACGGAGATGCTAATCACTTCTTCCCGCCCCCGCCCATTCGCACGAGATAAAACAATCGGGTGACAGCGGAATCATGAATTCGTTTAACTATGGAAAAATAGCTGCCAAATTATGTACGCATTCTCGTATCACTAAACCTATTTTCACTTCAACTAAGCGNTTAACTATGGAAAAATAGCTGCCAAATTATGTACGCATTCTCGTATCACTAAACCTATTTTCACTTCAACTAAGCGCCAGTGGTCGGTAATAATAATGAAACTTGTATTCACTTCACGCAAAAGATGATGTATGGTCAGTGAGTCACGATTTTTATATTGCTGTTATTTATTATATTACACCGCCAGTACGGGTGGATTGACCAAAAACTGAAACAAGGTGCCAGTTAGTTTTGTTTGCATCACACTTGAAGAAATCTGATATTTGGCAACGTTAATCCACTTACACTAGGCTGACGACAAAACAAAAACAAAGAAAGGTTACGGATAAATCACCCGTATCTTTCCTGNTTAATCCACTTACACTAGGCTGACGACAAAACAAAAACAAAGAAAGGTTACGGATAAATCACCCGTATCTTTCCTGTCAATTACAGCACCTAGTTTCGATATGAAAAACAATGACTGATTAAGTGTGCATGTAAACAAATTGTAATAAAGAANTCAATTACAGCACCTAGTTTCGATATGAAAAACAATGACTGATTAAGTGTGCATGTAAACAAATTGTAATAAAGAAAAGGCCAATAACTTCCATGCTAATAGAGGAAACAAAATGCAAAACTGTACATTTAAACCTTAACACTAGTCTATTTATTTGTTTTTAATTAAATTTACGTTATGGACACGTATCTTTCCAGTCGCAGTTTAATAAGTTAAGAAGAAATTACACCAGAACAGTATTAAATAAAAAACCTATGGATAAAAATTTAAACTTTTTTTTAACGTTTGTGAAATTCGAACTTATCATTACGTTCAATCTGAAGGAACTACAATTTAAATACGCAGCGTGTAATAAATATTATATAAACAATTTTTTTAATGTTCGTGAAATGCTAGCCAATCATTAGGCTACGTTCAATTTGAAACAGGTATAAATTAAATAAACTGCGTGTAATAAATATATAAGTAAAAATGTTTACAACGGACTGCACAGCTTACCTACTCGTGTATATCCAACATAATCCTGATAGCCAAGAGCGAGCAAAGAGGCGCGCACGCACGCATATCCTCAACACCACTCACGATCACTTAGCACTCGTCCGCCATTACATCGTTATCGCGCACGAGAACGACGGAAACGCCGCCCGCGCGCAGGGGAGCGACAAAGAACTGTACAAAAGACAGCGACACCACCACAAGCAAGACAGTGTACGCGGCGCGCTCACTCCACAACAAACAAAACCTGCTGCTGCTCCTAGCACCGTTTGGCGGGCTGACGCTGCGCATGCGCGAGGGGCGGCAGCCGTCGCCATGGCAACCACGGCGGGCCTGGGTACAGTCGGCGCGGCGAGGGAAGACCGGCTTGCGCAAGCACGTCTCCGCTCCGCCGCGCCGCCGGTCCTTATCTTCCATTACGGACACAATACGCTCTCTCCGGCTCCAAGCGTCGCATCCTACAGGCAAACACACGCCCACTCAGGGCTAGTACAAACAAGCAACACCGTGGCTAGGCCAGTAAGCTACAATTACTCTCCCAATAAAGTATTAATTTTGCATTAAATGCATGGAATACCGGGTACTCACTGTTCTCAGTTCTCTACACAAATCAGCGAGCAAAAAATAGCCATTGAGTTTGAGTTACTAAGGAGTTTTAATCGCTGATTTTTGTGCAAAATCCGACCGCAGCGCATGTAGAAAGCACGACCNTGTTTGAGTTACTAAGGAGTTTTAATCGCTGATTTTTGTGCAAAATCCGACCGCAGCGCATGTAGAAAGCACGACCTAACCAATTATGGCCGAAAAATAAACTTGTGTCTTATTACTGGAGTATTTTTGTTATACACGTAGGAATCGTGCCAGACGATGCCGCTGCTCGGCGGGTTTTCTCGAGGATCTCCCGTTTCCCCCACCCTTGCATTCCGACGCTGTTCCAAAACCACCTCTCTTCACCCTCATCGGCTCAAGGCGTACAAACATCTCCACTCAATTTCTTGCTAGGAAAAAATTATTCGAATACGACCTGCATACGTATACATAAGTATTTTTACACGGTCCGGGTACCCCATTTACTATATCTTTACGTACTTTCGGAATGAAGAATTACATCTAGTTAATCAGTGACCACGCTGCCAAGTGGTTTTCCGATCTCTGCGAACAGAGTTCGAGCCCCGGCGTACCTGAGTGCTTATTTTTTCATGTGGGGAACGTGCGAGGGCAGGTGGTTTTCCTTGGGTGCTCCCGTTTAATACCCTCGGTATATTTTATCACTTAGTCCTTTTAATCTATGGTTCCATTCTGAGAATTCGCCCTTCCCACTTTAAAAGCAAATATTACGTTTTGGATAGAATACGGTTGCAAGCATTCATTGTACGGTTAGTTCGCTCTATTTTAATCGTATTCGCCTTCCGTAACTGCACTCCTTGGACAACAAAAAAATACTTTTGTAACTGTGCTAAATATTACTTAACTTCCACTACCGAAGTCATTTCCAGCTAATAGAAAATCATAATAGTTACTCTTGTATGTAATAAAATTAATAATAATATTTAAAAATTGATTTTAGTAACATTTATTTCAGCTACGAAAGTTATTATTTTTGTAACTGAAATGNAATATTTAAAAATTGATTTTAGTAACATTTATTTCAGCTACGAAAGTTATTATTTTTGTAACTGAAATGAACGTACATTAAACCAATAAAAAAATTAACATTAGTACCAATGTTTTCTTATACAACCGTAGTAATTATTATAATTGCTCTACTTCAAGGTTTTCTTGCACAATATACTTTATGAAGCCTATAGAATTAAAACACGCTTAAATTCTGATTTAAAATAAGGTACTACTGATTTTTAAAAATTCTAAAAGTAAAGTCTAGTAAACTATTTTAGTGTTATAAAATATACACTTTTTTTTTTTTCGCATGCAATCTTAGAGCTTTTCTAACCGTCGAGCGGGTGTACGTAGCACAAAAAACGCATAAACGNACTTCCACTACCGAAGTCATTTCCAGCTAATAGAAAATCATAATAGTTACTCTTGTATGTAATAAAATTAATAATATTTAAAAAATATTTTTAAAAATTGATTTTAGTAACATTTATTTCAGCTACGAAAGTTATTATTTTTGTAACTGAAATGAACGTACATTAAACCAATAAAAAAATTAACATTAGTACCAATGTTTCCTTATACAACCGTAGTAATTATTATAATTGCTCTACTTCAAGGTTTTCTTGCACAATATACTTTATGAAGCATATAGAATTAAAACACGCTTAAATTCTGATTTAAAATAAGGTACTACTGATTTTTAAAAATTCTAAAAGTAAAGTCTAGTAAACTATTTTAGTGTTATAAAATATACACTTTTTTTTTCGCATGCAATCTTAGAGCTTTTCTAACCGTCGAGCGGGTGTACGTAGCACAAAAAACGCATAAACGNCTTTTTTTTTCGCATGCAATCTTAGAGCTTTTCTAACCGTCGAGCGGGTGTACGTAGCACAAAAAACGCATAAACGACAACAGATTAAGAGAAAATGACGCAGCTGCTCAATGGCTTCTGTATTTGTAGCGCTGTAAGTGGCCTTGGAAAACTTGTTCCGGCAGTAGCATGCACATACACATTCTCGTTAATCGAAATTCAGCACGTAACAACAGACCAGAGTCTTGCAGCCGACACTGACCAGCGGATCGTTTTGCGCGCAATCGCTGTAAATCACTCCGCCTCTTGTTACGTCCGGCACATGCTAATATATTACAGTGTGCCCAACTCCAGGATGAAGTATTACCGCAGTGAAATCCCCATTCTCTTCCTGATTAATACGGTGCAATTTCCCGCAAGCATGTTTTCTTGAATGTTAGGGGAACGCGACAAACAGGCAAGGAGAGGAATGACTACAGAAATGTACCACAAAGAGCAACTCTTTCCCAAGCAAGCCAACAGAACTTGCATGAACTTACAATCTCAAATTCGTTTAAAATCACGACAATTGTGGACCCACTGAAACTTCATTGCTGTTCAGTACGGCATGAGTAATGGACGTGTATTCTATTCTACAAGACACGCTTGCCTGGCGATGCCAAGTACATTTTTTTTTAATTACTTGCTTAGCAACCCACTTCAAAATTCTTAAACGCGGGCAGTATTAAATCTAAATAACTTCGCGGGGCCGAGTGTGAAAATAAATGTTGAGTGATGTGATGCGACTATTTCATTTACGATTCCTCTTATTCTCGGTAAAGAAAATGACTTTGTGCGATTTATAAAGTTGACGCCTCGCAAAGGTCGGCGCGCCCAAGTCTTACAGTATTTCAACTTGACATCCCGTGCCGTTGCTGCCAAGTGTGTTCTTTTTTAGGAACGCGCGCAACAATGAATCTCTCACTGCTGTCCGCGCGTGTTGCTCCAGTTCCGAGGACGGACAACATTCTCTTTCAGTACGGTTTAAACGCGTTTCTTGCGGTAATTGGTGAGCCATTGATTGCTTATTAGCGATTCACCCCGTACTCCACACTACCATGACGTGGACAAAACCTACGCTAGCACAGGTGAAAGCGATAGTTTCAGATGATTCACACTTACTGCCATCGCGTTATTGAGTTAAGGTATGGTTCCCGGTAACTATCGCCTAGTGCCGTTACGTTCGTGCAGGACAAAATATATGAGAACAAATAAAGGGAGCCGACATCTCGTAAGATGACTTACGCGAAATGTTAAAAAAAAAAAAAAGAAAACCAAACATTTAAAACATAGCATTGAACTTACACTTGCTACTTTTTCCTGTTCGTTTTATGGCAAAGACGCGTAAAATGACAGCTGTTCAACTTAGACCAACTGAATGGAGTCAAAATTCAAGTCCGCAAACACAACTGACATACTGTGTTGAGTCACGCATGCGCACACGTATCAGGTAGTAACATTAATTTATTAACGATTAAACTAAATAGTTTGCACTCCAATAAAAAATAGAACAAGATAATGAACTTAAATTGATTTGTATGATTTTATTAAGAGAGCTGTGTAACGCCATGGGTCTTTGCAGAGTTTCGCGCATGCCTGCCCGAAATGAATTAAATTAAAGGAAGATGCTGAAAAGATTTAGCAAAGACAAGGTTGTAAACGTATCTTTATTATTATTATTTTTTTAACCGTGCCGATTTCGAAATACGAGTAAACAGTAAAATTTAATACACAAAGTGATAGATGTGTTCTGTGGTAGATGTTTTTTTTAATTACTTTTTTTTTTTTTAATTTCTTGCATAACTTTACAACAGTAAGAAACGTGAGAGACTAAAAAGTTGAAAGTGTTAAATTAATTTTTTCTACCTTGGTACAGCTTCAGTCTGAATGCTCAGCTTTCTCACAGAAGTGCTTCGACCAGAAAATTGCCACTAAACTTTAGCGGCTATAACGTCACAGAATCCTTCCCCAGCAGAAAAGTTTGCTTGAACCCAAGTACGATGGCTTCAGTCGTCCGACATTCGAAGCTTTTCTCGAGTTCTGAAGTAACTTCGAGGTAAGGACGAAGTCGACCAATCAAAATTGCGATGCGATTGCGGAAACATTTTTCTATGGTTGCTGAGGGTTTGCACAGGTAAAACAAGAGCTTTCTGCACCAGACCTTGCGCAACAGATCAATCAAGTGGCTTTAAAAACTAGAATTCAGCTACCCACCCTCCCTTTTCTTCCATTACGATTTGCTATTTTCTTACGACGGCTTTCTTACAAGTGTGTGAAACATCAAAACTACGGCAGCGTAACAATATACCAAAAATACTTATCAACAGTGAACTTAAAATATCAGTATTTACATGCAATAAAAGAATAACATTAAAAATACATAATCTTATAGGCAGTTCACGGTAAAGCAAGCAATTTTGAAGCTCTCGTTACTTTTCACTTTCAGCCATTTTTTTAATCCTTTAATCACATTTTTAAATAAATATTGCCATGTATTAACACAGTGTGTACATTCCACAGCACTTGGAAGTTAACTTCTAAGGCTAAAATAAATTATATTTGACTATTATTCCAAATGAGGGGGTTTCAAAAGTGCTCACTTAACCGTGAATAGCCTATAGAAGAGAAAGAGAGAGAGAGAGAGAGAGAGAGAGAACGATAAATTCATTCGAATGTTAAAATAGTAAAAAAATTTCTTCGAACCAACAACGACGGATTTATTTAAATTATTAATTCTCGATGTCGAAAAATGTCACTGAACCGATGAACATACTGAATTGTGGGTTTGCTTGTCGTTTCTCAACACCGTCCGTAGACATGGTGATTTGTGACCGTATATGTTAGAAGGGAGCTATCAGTCCTACATGGAAAACTATACGAATCTCGTAACCTATCGCCCGGAATCTCTTGAGAGATGATGTTTGATGTGCCGTTGCGAGTGGACATTCTCCATCCGTTACACACTTTACAATGAATACGCCCCGTGTTGGTCGCTTGAAAGTGGAAACTTCTCCGCTGAACGCGGTATGTTCCGTTGGCCAGGTCAATAATCCTCTCCACACCTAGCGGTGACCTCCTTCCAATCTCCGTCAGTGCCTTTAAAAGGGCCTGGGACATCAATTAACACCAAACAGATTTTTTTGAAGTAAGCATTGAAAAAACTAAGAAAGGGCATTCCTAGATAGCTGCTCTGCCAATTTTTTCAACAATATTTCCCTCATACTGGTGCATTTATGTTGCATATCATTTTGCGCTGCAATGACTTAAATTTTTACTGAGTTGGAAATGTATCGGCATCACTCTGGCAAGATATCTGCTCGCAAAGTAAATAAAACCACTTGCAGGCTAGTCACGGTAAAGTGAGCACTCTTGAAAGCCCTCTCATTCGGAATAAGTCAATACATATATTTATTTTGGCCTTAAACGTTAACTTCCTAGTGCTGTGGAATATGTGATACACACTGTGTTTATTATTTACATGTCAATATTTATTTTAAAAAGATGGTTAAGAATTAAAAAAATAACTGAAAAGGAAAACGTAACTAGGGTTTCAAAAGTACTCTCTTTATCGTGAGCAGCCGATACGTAGGATTACCCTTGCTTTTTTCTCTCAATACACTGACTTTCATTAACTTCAATACTTTTAGATCATGTATATTATATATTGTACATACAATTTTACAACCAATTTAATTACAGTATGTAACACGTTGGTATTATAAAATAACTATATATTTTATAATAAATTATTTATATTAATATTTGTAGTTACATTAATAAAAATACATAATTTATATAATACAATTTATTCTATATTACATATTAATTAGATGATAGATATTATATAACAAATATTATCTATAATTATATTTTGATCTTATTAAGTTTATAGTGGTAATTTACGTCCCACGGACTCTTTTAGCGACATGCTACGAGACTTTCCACCTCCCTCCCACCTTTCTACGTGCAACTACGTATCAGCCTGTACGTCCGCTCGTCCCGAACGGACGTGGATAACGCCGCGAAGAGCACGCCAAAAAACACTCCCAAGCGGAAGCGACGGAGATTGATTCGTATTTGCATCCTCGCGGGCTCGGCAAGGCTGGCGGGCGTAACCGGTCCGTCAGGTCGAGGAACATCAGGTCACTATACACGCGGGGTATTACTCAACTTGTGTGCGACGAGTGAGGCNGGGGGGGGGGGAGAGAGAGCTGCAGGCAATCATGTGAGGCATCTAGATTACTATCTGCGCTATTGTAAGAGTCCGAAGCGGTGGTTAGGAGAAGATTAATGTTTTAAATAAACTTCGTCGCACAACAACGCATTGACTAGTACGTTCTACACTAGGAATGAAAAACTAATGCGTACGTTAAGGGACGAAGGCTTGGTGTCATCCGCTATATAGGATTCTTTCATTTTCTACCGATTTAAGTTTCTGTGGAGTAAAATTTTAAGTAGTTTAGCTATTTATCTTACTCTGCAGTACAGCCATTAAATCTGAACTGCCAAAAGTCAAATTTCGTCACAAATAGAATAATATAAACTTTAAAGAATCGACAAGTTTCTCGTCTTTATACTAAATGATATACACGGTAAGTGAGCACTTCCGAAAGCCCTCTCATTTGGAATAATAGTCAACAAGTATATTATATTTCGGCCTTTGTCGTTAACTTCAGAGTGCGGTGGAATACACACACTGTGTTTAATACTTACATGGCAATATTTATTTGAAACTGTTGTTAAAGGATAAGGTACGACTGAAAGGGAAAGGTATCTAGGGCCTCAAAAGTGCTCACTTGACCGTGGACAACCTACAGTACTTGGCTTGCGGCGCTGTATCGCCGGACAGCCCAGCCTGTATTAAGCACGGCCAATGGCGCGTGTCGCGTGCGAACCTATCCGCGGTCCACGCGACAGTCGGCCGAGCTCAGTGGCAGGTGAGACCGCAGCCGTCTTAACACGCGGCGATGTCCGACCTGCCACCTGCTGCCGGTGTTGCCAACCGTAGCGCAATTCCGCTACACATCGCGAAATTTAAACTTTGGGTAGACACAAGCGGCGAAAAGTGATAAACACAGATCATGTAGCGACTTTCTAGCATGCTGTTGGCATCAAAAAAAAAACCAAGCCAATGGTGGTTTAAAACTAATCGGAGCAGGGAGTGAGTTTTATTTTTAAATGCTTAAACATTAAGTGTTTGAATATTTTTCTAATTCTGTAAACATATATTTTTGTGCGACGACCACGTAATTCAGGACCTGCCACTAACTACTGACACCTGCCACCACCATCACCACCACTGCGCTGAAGACAACGGAATGTTCAAAATTCATCTTTATTATGCAATGAATGCATAATAAATTCACTCTTCTGACATCACCTGTTACAATAAAGGTAATTTTTTTCTCCTATTAATAGTTGTTTAGTAGTTTTTCTGTAGCCGCCGTCCATGGCGGTTGGGATTTCTGGATCTGGGCGTCGGGGTCGCGACGTCATTTTGTGTGTGTGCCGTCTGACCGTTTGGCGAGTTTACTGGACTTACGATTTTTGGATATTTCGTATTTTGGAGATTTTGTAGTCATGTTTGTTCACGATTTTCGTGGTTTTTCGAGATTTATTGTATTTCTGGCTGTGCAGACTTCAATCCATAGGCCAGGCGTATTTTGCGCTGAATTAGAGTAAAAAAAATAGTCTTGTAGCGGAATGTGGTGAAATTTTACTAGAGTTGTAGCGAAATCGCCTCTTTCCATGTTGGCAACACTGCCTGCTGATGTTCAGACACCGCGCCGCGCGCCGAGAACAAGACAAAAGAGTGTCGCATGCACTGCCACCCGCCGTCATTGCACCACTGACTCATTACCAGCCGACGAGGTAATAATTAAAATACACGCAGAATTTGCCCACACAAGTTAGTTTATATTACAACTCAAGGCTGTAAAGTAAGGTTTTTTTTATTAATTAATTTAATTTATTATGTTTCTCGTAAAGTGAGCATTTTTATATTCACCTGGGGAAAATGTTATTACCCATATATATATATATATATATATATATATATATATATATGCTGCAATAAGACTGGCATGCAGGTCTCCAGTTAATTTGGCAGCAGAGAATTATTATTTTACGGCTTGATAGCGTATTGTAAATTTAATACGTAAATCTGTGGATTCCGTATTAAATTTTTTATACACATGAGCACGAAAATGCTTCTTAACACATATACTTAAAAAAAAAAAAAGTTAAAGGCTTCCACTTAACTGGCGCATGAAATAAAGCGGAATTATACAAAATGAGAAGAAAAGTAGATCCTACGCAGTACAATCAACAGTCAATATTTGCATCTCAATTGCACCGTATCTACGACGTCAATACTAGCACGCAAATTGCAAACGAAGCGAGACTTCTATTTTTTTTTGGACGCCCATCATTTAGTTCATGTTTTAAATTAATTCCAACGACGCATGTACCACCACGTCTTTGTATGGGTTAGAAAGGAGGTCCCTAGTATAGTAAGCTGGCGAAACGATGTAACAATGACAATTTTTTTCATTCTAGTGTTTCTGAAACGAAATGAGTATTATTCACGTGTCAAAGACACTTTGGGTGACACCATAGCCACTGCTTCCTTTCAAATACGTGCAGTACAAGGTTGAGATTTTTTTTTTATCCGAAGGTAAATTTCGGAACGCGCTCAACGAGCCGTCAACAGGTCGGGGCGAGGACAACTCGCGCCGCGCCCGCGGTACCAGAACCTCCAGCTGCCGCTACGCACGGCACGCGCCGAGACGCAGTTGTAGTAGTAGCAGCAGAAAAGGAGGGGGCGTGCGAGGGAGATCATTCGCTCAACAGGCCACATGTTCCGGCGCGATGACGTCACCGCGAGCGAGACGACTACTGCACCCAGCGTTACGAAGGAACAGAAAGGGATTAATCGCTCCGTTCGATATAGCTCCGTCACCCCCTCCACGTCGTGGTCCCATCGACCCAACAAGTACCACGGCGGAGCCGTCGGTCGGAATTACTAGTGAACAAACAGATTCCCGGCCGCCCGTAGAGGAACCGAGAGAGAAAAAGAAACTGGCAACGCTTGGGCGCGATTCATGCACATAGTCTATTCGCCATACACTAAAGATAGGTAGAGCGATCTCGCTGGCTGCGCACTAGTATCCATGTCCCAACATTGAACTGCTTCTCTGCCATTACGAGTCGTAAAAACAGCGTGGATAGGATTTTAAGTTAGAACACTGTTATAGTAAAAAAAAAAAAAAGTGCTTCGAGATGTTTACATACTTCCTCTAACTAATTTGCAATGCAGTTTGATTAAATTGAAATTGGTATAAGCATTTTATCACCATAGTATTCATTTAAAAATTAAGATGTTTATCACGGTTGACCATGTGACTGATAGTTGTGTTCCTTTATTTTACGTCAATGATGTGTACATGCGCAGAAGACGAATAGGCACTCTGTTTCATCTTTGGTGTATGCTATTCGTAATAACTTAGCACGTTTTTAACCAAACATTTGAAAAATCACCCCATGTATAAGGAGTTTGGTTTGATTCTCAAATATGTCATTTATCAAGAGCGTCTTATGTTTAGTAATATAAAAGTATTTTATTTGTATTTACACTGAACTTTTACTTATATTTTATTTATTAATTTTATTTAATTTAAAATGAATACGGATAAAAACTGAGAAAATATGTGTGTTGGTAATACCTATACGATGTTCACGGTAAAGTGAGCACTTTTTATGACCAAGCTTAATAGTTCCTTTCCTCTTATTTGCATCTTGTCGTCAACTGTTAGAATATAAATTTCAATTTGATTAATAAACACAGTGTATTGTAACGCCTCAAATAACCGCTATTTATTCCTGTCACTGTTATCTCCGTTTACTTCTGCAATGTGTATGTTAACATAATATTTATTTGTTCTATTTATTATTTGTTTGTGGCAGATATATTTTATTTACTACAGCCCTATATCATATTATTAACTGCAAATTGTTTTAACTACAGAACACGTATTTCCATGTAATTATGTTTGTTAAGTCTTTCTGTTTTCATTCACCAAGTTATTTTTATGTGGGCCGCTTTGCATAGATTAATTTGTTGGTTGATTGCTATAGTAACACAAGTAGTGTGTGTAAAAAAATATGATGTAGCCGTCTCGTGATTGGCGCGATGTTTAAAGGAGTCGTTTAAGAATGCAGATTTTGCGGCTTATAGCAATCTTGGTTTTCCCGTCAGGCAGGCGATGGACTAGTGGGTCGTCGGCCTGAGATATATTTTATTTTGCTGGTTAGATGGCAGAGTGCCTTACAGAAACGCAGACTGCCGATAGGGCGAAGACGCGCAAGATATGAAAAAGAAGAATAATTTAAGTCTGCACGCGCTACCTACGCGAATTATATTTAAAGCCAAGTTTGAGCTACCGCGATTGCGTGTAGTACGGCAGAGACACTAGTGACGTACCTAAGGCTCGATAGCCTAGTGAGGCAATGCCGAATGCCGAATTTACGCTGGTATCACGAACGTCGTATTTATGAATCAAACACGATTTGATGTGTTTTTTTTTTTTTTTTTTTTTTACTGACAGCTTCATATGTTACGATTACCATCATTGATGACCGTGATGAGCATTTACATATATTCAGAAGGTTTAATACTGACTAGACAAGAACTAACGATGACTTCTCCATTGGCTGGTCCAACACACAGTCTACGTGACTCCGGACATGAAAGGTGACTGCCAACCGCAGCCACAATTCCCTCCCACACCCGCTCGTCCCTTCCTACCGGCAACGTGATGCCAAACGGGCTGTTCACGGTAAACTGAGCACTTTTGAAAGTTGTGTTAAAGGCTCGGCCTCACCCCTTTTGCACAAATTCTTCGTTTTCGCGTCATAATTTCGAATACACAGTAACTATGTAAAATTATAGGAACATTTAAATTTTTACGAGTTGTTTATCATTATTGTGCGTAATTGTATTTGAGCATTATATGCTTGTTGTAAAAAGTCGAGAACATATTTATATCTCATCAGTAGGTTCCCGCCATTTTGCAAGCAGGAAATAACACACAGTGAAAATTAGATACAAACGTATTAAACAACTAGCAAATTGTAAAATTTTCTTTAGTCGAAAATTTTCAATATTATCTCTGAAACTGAAATTAAGTCATGAAAACGAGGAATTTCTGCAAAAGGGGCGAAGCCGAGCCTTAAAATGTAATTGTATACTCGTTGCGTATTTATTCATCCACAATACGCGAAATTAACAAACATTGCCGTGAGCCTGATCACTTTATTCATGCGTCGGTCAAGTGAAGCTGTGACACAATTAGAAATACAAATACAATTTTGATAGTTCTTAAACTTACTTGCAATAATAAAAATAAAGCAAAATAAGTAACTTCAGTATTCGCAAATATTTACCAAACAATTTTAATTTAATGTTAAAACATGGAACTACTTTCCCTCCTTCCTTGCCAACTTTACTGAGAGCATGCAAGTCACAGTGTGCCCGTTAAAATGCGTACTGGCAGGGGCAGTGACATTTTGCAAAGGCTGATTTCAAAAGTGCTGAATTGACTGTGAACATCCTATATCAGTCTGCGCACCGCTGAGTGCGTAGGTTTCTACACACATTAAATGTTTACAAAAACTCTCGAAGTATGTAATTCCACGTTGGTCGGATGGTGTGGCGCTAGTGGCCGTCCACGACTCCACTCTCTCTATACAGAGGCACACCGCGGCTTATATAGCCAGCTGACCTGGCCCAGAAGGTTCTCCGCACCTCGCGGCGCACAGAAGGGGAGGTGGGGTGATGACCAGAAAATTCGCGCAGCGACTACCCTAGTCATTCTACTTTTGGGGTTACCGATTACGTATCCTTCCGCATGAACACTGCCATGTAACTGAATTTTAACTGTCAAATGCTTGTTTACTGTTTTCAGCTGTTCAAAGAATTTAGTCATATTTCAAAAACAATTTCGTACGAATGTTCACAATTTAGGGCAGCTTTATGACTTTTTAACAATGTCTATGTTGACGATAGTTCTTACGGTTATTATTTTACATTGTTAACATATTTGTTTTACACGACGTAGTACATTACACATAATACACGTTAATATTTTGCCGCGACTGTGTTTAACACTGTTATAACTGCGAGGTAAGAACTGTAACCTCTTGTTATTAATGTGTTGGGTTATTTCGTAAGAAGGACGGCCTTAGTTGGAATAAAAATTTTAACGAAGGAACAGCCAGTCCAACGAAAAGACACAGTAAATTCAAGCACGCAACTCGTGTCACTTTTTTTTTGTACGTAACAACGACAAACTTAAAATATAGTGGTGAACATGCACACAAATAGGCCTACCGTAACTATCATTCCGCTCGTATTTCTATGCATTGGTACTTACTGTTTTCTAGGTTTATTTCATTATCTATTTAAATTTATCTGGGATTGTGGCAAACATTCAAATCACAGAAAAGTAAACACGTTACACAATTGTGTTTCAAACACCTAGGGCAAGGTTACAACGTTGTGATACACAGACGTGACTTTCAAACAATTTATTTCGCCTTAAAAACAGTTCCCGGTAAAACGTATAGATTTCACACGTCCGATATTTGCAATCTCTCTCACACACGCACACGCGCTCAGGCCTTATTCACAATGCGCAGTCGGCAGTCGAGATGAGTTGCTCAACTAAAATACACATATTCACAACATGCAGTCGGCAGTCGGAGCTGGTCTATCTTTATCTTCGACTCCTCGACTGCCGAAAATTTCCAACCAGTCAGATGTTGCGCTCGCGATCACATTATGTAAACACATATTTGTGCAGGACTGTTTATTATTTGTATTTTGATAATGTGCATGTTGACTTCAGTAGATATTGCACGTAATTATGGAAGACGCTAATTCAGTGACGGAAATCTTAATTGATCTCGCAAAAGAAAGTACCGGCACATAGGCCTAAAATATTTAATTAAAATTATGTTTGGTAATTTACTAAATTTAGCTTAACGAATTAAATCAGTTGTTACCTTCCAATTTGGTTTGGTGTATTGATATTATCGGACTAGGGAGATCGTTTTCCCGGGGTTTCTTTATTCCAAAACTAAACTAGCAGTGTTTACAAACAATACTTCAAAAACATGGACTGCGCCTTGTGAATTGCATTCGACTGCCGACTGCGCATTGTGAATGAGGCATTACACACACACGTCCAACGTAACGTAATGGCAACAATACAACGATACTCTTTCACACACACAGCGGTCACGGCGCACTTTACAGTATATTTATTCCTGCCGTGGAAAAAACAGATTAATCACAACATCGTAACTTGCCTAAGTGGGTTTAAAAAACACGAGTATAAACTTGACGTTTCGTTCAGAAATACGCCATGTCATGCCGGCGTCACCAGTCGCCACTTCTGCCAACTTNACTGCCGACTGCGCATTGTGAATGAGGCATTACACACACACGTCCAACGTAACGTAATGGCAACAATACAACGATAATCTTTCACACACACAGCGGTCACGGCGCACTTTACAGTATATTTATTCCTGCCGTGGAAAAAACAGATTAATCACAACATCGTAACTTGCCTAAGTGGGTTTAAAAAACAAGAGTATAAACTTGACGTTTCGTTCAGAAATACGCCATGTCATGCCGGCGTCACCAGTCGCCACTTCTGCCAACTTCGGATGTGTAACCGTCCCGCCATCACATCTAAATATATTATAATAGGTATTCAAACAATAAATTCTCGCTTCAGTTGTAAATTACAAATTCAAAAATAATTTTTGCTGAATAAGTATGAAATATGCTAAAATTGAAACATGTACAATTTTATCTCAGAGAGAGAGAGAGAAAGAGAGAGAAAGAAAGAGAGAAAGAAAGAGAAAGAAAGAGAGAGAGAGAGAGAGAGAGAGAGAGAGGAAGAGGAGCTCCACTGCTCCTATTGAATTTTCTTCCTCGGACACACGGTAATTTGCGCTGAAATTTTAACTGTGATAATGAAATACGTTTCCTTCAGTTCTACCTAAAATTATAATATATCAATAGGCAACATTTAATTTACAAATAGCATACCAAAAAATTAGGTTAAAACAATATTTTAACTGTGAACTATTTCTTACTAGCCGCTGCCAACACATCGCTACTCTCTAACTATTTTTAATTCGTATTTAACACGAAATAAATATTACAAGTTATAGACGATACTAAGATAGTTTCATTTATTCAAGAATACAGTACTTTAAAGTTAATCACAGTGTTATACATTTGTGGTATACAAGTTATTGAAAAAACAGGTTGACATGTTACGCCTAGCGTGATTATTCCAAGGTTCGTTTCAAAACATTCAGAAGAAACCGTGAATGTAGCAGCAATGCAGACAACTCTATCATGGCTTGTGCTAGCGATATCGCGACTCTCTCTCTCTCTCTCTCTCTCTCTCTCTCTCTCTGTAAGCTTGCCTGCTCTCCTCTGGTAACCGGTGATGCCCTTGGAACACCGTGTTTCGCACGCCCGATGGGAAGGGCAAAAAAAAAAAAAACCGCGGAAAGTGGGTGCACGTAAAAATATGTACGTATGAGGCGGTTAATAATTTTACAAATTATATCAAATGTTTATTGAATAATGAATAAAAAACATGCGAATTAGGTCACGAAAAACATTGGAACCTATGACCATTTGATCATCACGTGATTCCTCGCAACTACATTATAAAACAGAGTATATATATATATATATATATATATATATCTAAATACTCGCACCCTTCCCTCTCGCAAAGGGTCAAACTTAATTGTGAATTTATTTATTTCCCAACTCTCTTTTAATTAGCGATTAAAAAAATAATCCCAACGTTTATCNTATATATATATATATCTAAATACTCGCACCCTTCCCTCTCGCAAAGGGCCAAACTTAATTGTGAATTTATTTATTTCCCAACTCTCTTTTAATTAGCGATTAAAAAAATAATCCCAACGTTTATCACAACGCCACACGCTTCCAAATATAACCCACGTTTCAATTTGGACAACAAGCATTCGATTGTATTTGTACATATTTCCAAAGAGACAAAATCTGTGACGACATAATTTGATAAGATTTTAACCAAGAATTCTAGTGACGTAACAATCTTCAGAAATAAATGCGACAATTAAAAATAATTTTAGTGCCATTGTCACTATGTGGTCTGCAAAAATAAATTACAATCACTAAAGATTGCGCACGATCCTCCAGGGCGCGCTTAACAACCAACGCGTCTGAAAACGTGCACGAAAAAATAAATAAATATAACTTACATATAAAATTGTTTTATTTCACAATCCCGTTATAAAATTATTTTTATTCTTAATACTGTATTAACAAAGGCAGATTAGGAATATACTGTAGGTCGCAAACAATATGATTCATGACAATTTTAATTCAAAATTTCAAAGAAAAATACACATAGAAAATGTTAACTGACATTTATTTCAATCAGAATAATCACGTGAAAATAATTATTCCACTGCCGTAATATTAAATATTTGTCGACAACGCCCGCTAAAAGATCGGCTATGTTTCGTGCTCTAGAGCGCCACGGAAACCGCTGCACACGTGGTAAATGAAGCGCGGACAGTTGGTAACTTTCAAGATTAAGTCTGGCCAGTAATATTGTTTGCAGAGCTGTTCATAGCTGCCGGCGAACCCGCTCGCTACGCTTCACGCAGACTGAAATCTCGGTCACAGGGCACGAAACTTGGAAACCGTGGATACTTCGCCTCAACCCAGCCGTTCATGGATTTGTTGAGAGGAAAATATCACTACTTAGGAATTTCAGTTAAAAACAGAACCACCAAAATATAATTTCATGAATCCTGGTGCACGTAAGTACATAAAGTTTGTAGACTACGAATGTCTGAAGGTATTAATAACATATAGCTACTCATTCTGCGACTGCACATCGGCGAAGGTCTGAGGACGCAGTCCGCGACCTCTCCGACAACACAATGCATGCAATTCCCTGCTAAAGCCATCTCTTTGCCGAGCCGCTAAACACCAACCACTGATCGCGTGACGTCACCCCCCTTCGCCAAACATCTAGGGTGCTCAAGTCTCGACGGGCTGTAACCAACAGAAACTCAACCGAATTACCCCTACCCACTAGCCACCTCCTAAACCTCTTGCGAGGGAGGAGATTTCGTTTACCAACACCCCCTCGTGGCTGGCTACAAGCAATTACCGATATTGATCTGCGCGTATAACACAACCTGCACGCACTCTGGTACAGCCGTGAAGTGAGCGGGCGACCGCTATAATGGCTTGGCACTACCTCGTACATACCTGAACGCACGAGACGTGGAAAGGATGGCATAGGTGGTCACTGCCCAAGACACGCTATGCAGATCTACGATTTTCTAGCAGCAGACTGCTTCCTAAGTAAATACGTACACGACACCTTTCGTATGATTTATTGCGATGATTGCAATACGAATGCACGCATTTTGGGATTCAAGGAAAGATCAAGATGATCGCAACAAATAATTTTGTTGTTAATACATAGCCCAAAAAAAAAAACATAAATTAAATTTCATGTACATAGATTTCCATTACAGAGTGATCACGTTTATCCAATATATAATAATATATAAAGAATATAAGTTATATTTTATCCCGGTATATCGGCGGGGAGTTTGCAATTGCTACTGCCAAAGTCTTCCATCTGCATTGCAACGAGAATACAAACCATAAACCATAAACCACTGTACACATCCCGCGCAAAATTCGTCGTGTACAAACGGAAAACAACTTTTGCAATCAACAAGAGGAAAAGGGTAAATTATATAGTTTGCTTTCTCACACCATCTTACCTAAATCGAAGTTTAGTTCACACTCTCCCGCGTGCGCGCGCACACACACTTTATATATATATATATATATTATATATATATATATATAAACACATAGAGATCCACAACAATTCAATAATTGCCACGGAAGTGGAAACGTTTGAAATAAAGTCATTTGAGATTTTATTCGCAAATGGTTTAGTTTATTACGTCCATAAATTCTGGTGTGTATGTTTGTATCGAGATATTGGACTTGTCTAAGTTCAAGTTGCCCTCTAAGCATTAAATATTGATTAAGTTTTCATTTTTGATTAAATGTCCCTTATGATAGAAGCGACCATTACTTCCTTAATGCTAATTTCAAGTTCACAAAACTTAAAATATATAGTTCGTAAAAATAATATTAAGAATGGTCATTGTGTGCACAGTATCGTTTCAGCGACCGAATACTACACGACGCCACCTTGAATTCCTACGTTAAATTACTGAAGATGCTTGTTTAGTTCTGAAATGTACCGGAATACTGGATACTAACGTACATAAATTAAACTTTCTACACAATAGGTTTACACACTATGTTACGGAGTTGATTAATTTTAGTAATCCCACCTTTTTATGTGATGAATCAAGTTTTATTATTAACCACCAAGAAAAGCACCACGTTTACAGCTGTTTGATATTTGTTATAAAAATTTACTGTTCCTCTCCTTTTACGGTGTCCGAAATATATTCAGTATAATACTGACCGAGGATAGCACGAGGTGACGTGGTAAGAGTTCAAAGCGACAGAATTTAAACTACTAAATTGTCAGTATTTCTCTGTATAATCGCGGGCATTTGATACACTACTGCAAAATGAGTTCCACAAAAATAAATAACGAATTGCTTTATCTTAAAGAAAGTGGTCGAATGGCCAATACGCCCACGTCCGTATACGTATAAAATTTCGCTACATTTTTTTCATATAATATTTTAATTATTTTTTTAAAGATTACTTCAAAATCTCGGCCGAATATGAACAGGAACGATTATTTCGTGAAGCAATCTTCACTATATACGGTATTCTTACGCGTGCATTTGTGTGAAATACACATCGACACGCAATTGTAGGGAGTGTTTCAGTTCCTCTTATTCTCACACGGCTTGAAGGCTGCTGTCAGGAAGATTACGCTTTTAATATTTTAACTTACAGGTACAAATGACGGGAAGGCACTCACTTGCCGCAGACACCACCATTTTCAGATTACTTGGGCGATAAACGTTTCGTGTTGCCTCGGCAACTCCAGTGCCCGCGCCCGATGGGGAGAAGTCCCGTGTTTTCTAAATTCCGATACCACTTCCGTATTTCGTCATTACAGACAGCGTAAACATATTTTTTACTTCGCAACTCACACTCTCGATAGCCTTCCTAATTATATAAGTATTTTAACTGGAGGAAAAAAAAAATACATCGCAATTATTTGCACCCTGAATATGAAGGCACACACCAAACCACGTAACTGTTTCTTGCCGTCCTCCATAATTAGCTTTATTAGAACAATCACCTCTTAAGTTTAAGAGTTAGAATTACCATACTCTTTTTTTAACCTGCATATAGCTGTAACTTGTACGTGTGTAATTTCTCAGGGTCATTAATTTGTACTGCCCCGCGTGTTACTTTTGAATGTATTACGACAGCGAACAGCAATATTACGACAGCGAACAACAATATTACGACAGCGAACAGCAATCAATGTGTAGTTGAACTGTAAATGTTATCAGTATGCATCATATGAAAACATTTTAACCAGCTATCACTTGCAAATTATACGCGCTAAAAATACGCCTACATAACGGTACGAAATAGTAAGTTAGCCATACAATACCTCCGTAAACGTGACCCTTTGAGACGAACTTAAATCTTTCAGGGTAGCTGTGCTCACATGGAAGAATTCCACTCCCCACCACCTCCACACTTTTATTTACTTCGTACAAGTAAATTGCCTTTCCTTCCAGCACCTACATACGCTTTACAGATCCATCCTTTTGCAGGCAATTTGCATTTAGTCACACAGTGCATACAAATCTTAAAACAGCTTTCTTTTCCATATTTGCAGCCCTTGCAAACGATAATCCCTAAGAATATTTTTTCAATGTGATTATTAATTCTATTATTTTCATGACACACATGAGCGTGACATTATGCGAAGCCAACGCCTTTGGCTGGCAGATTTTAACCTCTCAGCTACATTATTTTCCTGCTCTGCAGCCAAAGCGAAGCAATGCGCAAACATCTGGTTTTACTACGCACAGCTTCTGTAGCCCCAAACGTGTGCATAAATATATATTGTTACATGGACGCCTGAGGGCGTATCTGAGTTCGTGAGGGATGGAGGTCTTAAGAAAAATAAAATAAGTAAATTTGATTTCTAATTTATTCAAACAGCTATTATTTACAGCATTCAAATATATGTCTCCACTATTACTCTTTTTATTTAACAGTGAGCGCAAATGTAATGTCTATTTCAACTCCAATTAACGTCCTTCTTAATTGTGTCCGTCTGTTTACAGACAATTAACTCATACTCATCATTAACACTTATTCAGTATATATGTTGCACCAATTGTAATGTCTTTCACTCACGCATCTAGTACAATAGTCCAACCTGCCAGCCGCACTCTTCACTGCTCGATACTCGCAGTCGCAGATTTTCCATACGCTAGCCACTCTGCTTCTATCGCTCGGAACTCAGCTACTCATTCTCTCACCAACTACTACTCGGAGACCTGTCACACTTTTATATCGTTCGTCATGACCGCCCGGAAGGTTCAACGCATCCAGAGTCACGTTGAGAAAACGAAATCAGTAATCCACAGCATTCTTAAGATAAACGCAGAAATCAATACAACCATGATCAGCAGCGCACGCCGAAAAAATAATTATCGTATCGGCTCGCTTTCTGTAACAGATACGCGGCCACCGGCCTATCGCTCGCTTGTTCACATTCAAAACAATTTTTTGTCTTGCTGCCGCCGTTCCTTACTTCCACTCGCTCGCGCGGGATGCGAAGCAGCGAACGCGTAACAATATTTAAATAGAAATTATTTTGCCTCAGTTTTTCAAAATATACGATTGAATCATATTTTAGTCACAACCAATAAATACCTCATTATCGCAGGTAAACAATGCCTGACCCAACATTAATTCTGCTACCACTGCTTTTTCATCACTTCACTTACGGAGAAGAACACACAGATACGAAGGAACCACAACAAAAATAACAACACTCATATCCCTGGGCTGACTAATGGGGCGGGTTTCCTGGAAAAAGTGTAGCCGCTCTATGGGAGGAAAAACCCCCCTCTTCCGGATCTGAAGTAAACATGTGTAATGTGAAGTGCGAGAGAAAGAAAGAGAGAGAAAGATAGAGAAAAAGAGAGAGAAAGAGAGAGAAAGAAAGGAAGAGAGAGAAAAAAAGGAAGAGAGAAAGAAAGGAAGAGAGAGAGAGAGAGAAAGAAAGGAAGAGAGAGAGAAAGAAAGGAAGAGAGAGAGAGAAAGAAATCGAGAGAGAAAGAAAGAGAGAAAGAAATAAATACAGAGNAGAGAGAAAGAGAGAAAGAGAGAGAAAGAAAGAGAGAGAGAGAAAGAAAGGAAGAGAGAGAGAAAGAAAGGAAGAGAGAGAGAAAGAAATCGAGAGAGAAAGAAAGAGAGAAAGAAATAAATAAAGAGAGAAAGAAATAAATAAAGAGAAAAAAAGAAATAAATAAAGAGAAAAAAGAAAGAGAGAGAGAAAGAGAGAGAAAGAAAGAGAGAGAGAAAGAAAGGAAGAGAGAGAGAGAAAGAAAGAGAGAAAGATAGAGAAAAAGAGAGAGAAAGAGAGAGAAAGAAAGAGAGAGAGAGAAAGAAAGGAAGAGAGAGAGAAAGAAATCGAGAGAGAAAGAAAGAGAGAAAGAAATAAATAAAGAGAGAAAGAAATAAATAAAGAGAAAAAAAGAAATAAATAAAGAGAAAAAAGAAAGAGAGAAAGAAAGAGAGAGAAAGATAGAGAAAAAGAGAGAGAAAGAAAGGAAGAGAGAGAGAGAGAAAGAAAGGAAGAGAGAGAATAAAAGGAAGAGAGAAAGAAAGGAAGAGAGAGAGAGAAAGAAAGAGAGAAAGAAAGAGAGAAAGAAAGGAAGAGAGAGAGAAAGAAAGGAAGAGAGAGAGAGAAAGAAAGAGAGAAAGATAGAGAAAAAGAGAGAGAAAGAGAGAGAAAGAAAGGAAGAGAGAGAAAGAAAGGAAGAGAGAGAGAGAAAGAAAGGAAGAGAGAGAGAGAAAGAGAGAGAAATAAAGAGAGAGAAAGAGAGAGAAAGAGAGAGAGAGAAAGAGAGAGAGAGAGAGAGAGAGAAATATACATATTTTTTGTGGTTTTGCCAGTTTTTTAGTCATAAAATGTATTCAGCATTCATTTNGGAAGAGAGAGAGAGAAAGAAAGAGAGAAAGAAAGAGAGAAAGAAATAAATAAAGAGAAAAAAAGAAAGAGAGAGAGAGAAAGAGAGAGAAAGAAAGAGAGAGAAAGAGAGAGAAAGAGAGAGAGAGAAATATACATATTTTTTGTGGTTTTGCCAGTTTTTTAGTCATAAAATGTATTCAGCATTCATTTTTGGATTTTTTTTTCCTTCGACGAGGCATAGTATGCCACTCTAGATTACTGAATAACTTGTGATGATTCTACATGGTATTGGGTATGTTTAACGTACGGCAGACAGCTTAATTAATTATGTTCTTGATATAATTTTATAGTCATCTCGCCATCTGTCAGATTATTATGGCATTAACCTTTCATATTATATTGTAACAAGACGCCAAAGGGGGCGTATCGGAGTTCGTGAGGGATAGGAGTCTTAATAAAAATAAAATAACTAAATATGATTTTTAATTCATTTACACATCTATTATTTACAACACTGACATTGTTATCTCCACTATGAGAGTTATTTTAAGCCAGAGCAGTTATCTCAATTCTAAATGAAGTCTATCCATGTGTCTATATTGTTTACAGTCACTAAATTCACAATCATTATTCACACTATCAATCTGTCTATTGCTACCATTCCAAATGTTTTACACTTACACATCCAGTTCAGTAGTCCTGCACGCCAGTCTCACCCTTCACTGTACCGATGCTCGCAGTCCACAGACTTAATTCCCGCTGGTCACTGTCGTCGCCACTCGTCGTTCTGCTGACTCGTCGCTTCGTTATCTTCGCACACCTGGCGCTTAACATCGCACAATCCTCTAAACTCTCAACTCTGGACTGTCGGCTCGGAGGCCTGTCGCGACTTGTAATCTCGCTGGCCCGATATAGAAGGTTCCTCACACCTAGAGTTCGCCGAAAGGAGCTATGGCAATGACCCGAACATTCTCTCAAGATAACCACTGGCATTCAATTCGCTGAAAGTCAGGAGCACACAAAACCCGCGGCGGCTTGCCTTTGTAAATTGTAAATCGCCGCGCGGGCCACGCCTTTGTGCACCTCCACGCGTTCCTGAGTTTAGCTTAGTAGCTGGCCTTGAAACACTCCTTTGTTCGTTCAAGCGGGATGGGGCAAGGGGAGAGATTCAGAGCAGCGAGCGCGTAACAGTATTGTTACATGCTACTGCCTTGCATCGCTTCCCTTTCCCCCTTCCCGCTGGAGCAAGGTAACAGTGTGCCTAGGTCAGAGTGGTTATGTAAGAAGCGATCCGCAAATTACAAAGGCAAGCCACCGCGACAAGCATATCACGACCCGCGCGCTCCTGAACTTAGGCGGATTAAATTTCTGCTGTTAACTGCGAAAGAATGTTCTGATTCATCACCCTTGTCTCTCAGCGAAACTCGGGGTGCCGGGAACCTTCTAGATCGGGCCAGCGAGACTATTTAAGCCGCGACGGACCTCCGAGCCGAGAGTTTGGAGGGCTATATGACCTTAAGCGACAGGTAGGCGAAGACAGCGAAGCGGCGAGCCTTAGCAGAGTATCGGTATAGTGGAAATTGAGACTGGCGTGCAGGACTATTGAACTGGAAGTGTAAGTGTAAGACATTTGGAATGATAGCAATAGACAGATTGAATATGTGTAAATAATGAGTGTGAATAAAGTAACTATAACCAATATAGAGACCTCGATAAGGACTTTAATTAGACTTTAGATAGACTATAACTATTGAGCCCACTGAGAATAACAAGAGTAATAGTGGAGATAGATAGGTCGATGTTGTAAATAATAAGTGTGTGAATAAGTTAAGAATACAATTTAATGATTTTATTTTAATAAAGACCTCCATCCATTAAGAACTCGGATACGCCCCCCTGGCATCTTGTAAAAGTTATTAAGTGTGTTCATTATAATATGCTGTCCTGCATCGAACAGCTGGTAAAGATGTCGCCTCTCATAATACCGTAATATTCACTTCAGATTTGGCAGAATGTAGGCATGTGTAAATGCATGCATGTATACATGTTTCTTTAAGAATGTTACAACGTGTGGTCGGTGATTCCTTATGAAACGAAGTAAAATAGCTATATACGGCTTATGACAAAAGAATTTATTAATGGAGTTATGCACCCCCCAAACATGGGAAAATAAAATGCGTTTAGTAAAAATTATTAGAAACTACTAGGGATGAAAGAAAACTAATGAGGAAAGTGCAGCACTGAAATAAGATAAGCAACCTCTGAAACTAGGTGCAATTAACATCCTCCATCAGTAATAAAATATTTAGGGGTTACAGTTATCGCATCGCATTAAATGTGGTACCCATGAGCATTTAGTTCATTTTCAAGAGAAATTATTAATCGTCATACTTAAATGTACACGAAAGGTGGCCTTGTTGTAACACTAAGATTAAGTTTCCGAGGAAACCGCTCCTGTGCGTATATATTATATGCCTATAATTTTATGATAACAGTAGCAAAGAAAGCATAGTGTAGACTCGGCATTGTTCGTTCCCAAAACCAGAAACTACAGGAAATTCCTATGTTGTATTTACGGAGCCCATTTTTACATACACGTGCATATAAATAAACGCACTTACGTGCATATAAATAAACTCTTATACATGCACATAAATACATTATCGATACAGAGTATCCAATGTGTAAATCACGTGTGCGAACGTGTGCGAAGAAGTTGAGGTTGGAGGTGCGCGTGTGTACAAACAAGGCGGGAAGCGTCTTCAGCCAGCTTGTTCGCGCTGCCCGACAGCTGTCGCGCTGCGCAGGAAGCAGGTGGCTACTTCCGGTCAGCAGTCCCGCATCCAACGGTAAGCCGCGCTAGGCGGTTACCTGCTCGCTGCCCACATCACACACACACTTCAGCCAACATTAGACAAAAAAATACGCATCTTACATGCAAACTTAAACTTCGCGCAAGTTATTCCCTGAAAATATTAAAATAATGTGTTTGGTATTTTTTTTTTACATATTTTTTACGTATAAAATTCCAAAATTTCATAATTTTTGTCACACACTAAATAAACAAAACCTTTACAATAAAAAGTAAAATTTTAAAGGCATTGCATAAATAATTGAGAAATTATTGACAAATTTTACTGTCTTGAGTAGCAATGTTTCTTTGTCCATGTAAACTATTTTGTTTCTGCGAATTAGTTTTCATTAATCGTATGACACAACGCAGTAAAATTAAGATTCTGGCGTAACTATGGAAAAGAAAATTTAATTTTATGGAAAAGGCATTACATGTAGAGGAAGCTATACAGATTGAACTACGTTTGGCTCAAATTTGACTCTATGAATTTTTTTTCTATCCAACACCCTCAAGACATTTCCGATTTCTCACAGCTCAATTTCCTTATTCTGCCCACTGTGCATAATACAAGTATAAATAAACACTGCTATGGAGCTAACAACTGGTGTGTGAGTGTGTGTGTAAGCGTGGTATGTGTGAATGTATATGTATAAAGTCGCGGCCTGTAAACGGGTTGTTTTTGCTCGTGTGAAATTTTCGTGGTTTTTAAATTTCTCGCTCGGCGATGAGGCACGAGCTGCGTGGCTAGTTGTCGGGGACGAGCCGACGGCAGTTAGCTGGACTTGCATTTATGCAAGATGGTACGACTTTCCGCGGGATCAACGCCTCTCTAGGGTCGCGACTGCAAGTTATTTAGGCAGCCGGCGGGCCTGCCCTATAGTTGCGAGTGTTCCTGGATAGTGATAGTCCCGAGATCACTGCTGACCTCGGCTGGCACACGAGGTCAGGGAAGTTCAGTTCGGGCGGGCGCGAGTGAAGGACGTAGTTGCAAAGTGCAACTAGTAAATTCTGGTGCGAGGTCTTTGGCCCCCACCTATCGTAATTGATTTTGCGTTTTATTTGTTAACAGCAGTGTTCGTGTTGTCAGTACTGTATCGACGAGGAATTCAAAGTGTAATTGCATCTGAAAGCGGACCGACCGAACTTCCGATAGCTCGGAGCTATCCGAGGGCTCATTGGAGTTGGCGGACGCGGGAACGTCGATAGAACCTAAGTACAGCTTGTGTAGTCTTCTTTTTCAGTTAATTCATGATGATTTCAGTAACATAAGATTAACTAAGTTCGTGCCGCAACCTACTGTGCTTTGTGTACGGGCTGGAGACCCGTCTGGGCGTCATCTTCGGATTATCTGCAAAATTTACATTCTCAGCAGATAATGGGTAAACGCAAGTCGTAGGCTACAATATCCACCTGGTTAAATATTTGTGCGTTTGTTTTGAGGTAGGCACTAATTATCTGTAAGAAATCTATGTTTGGAATTTGGAACCGTCTAACCGCTGGAAATATTGAACTGGGCTTCACAATATGGACAAGGAAAATAAAGCGTAACATTTTTAACTCTAGTTGACTAAATATTTACAAAATTTTTTTTGAAATATTTACTAGTATTAGATTAAAGAATTATCTATATTTCCATACGTTAATCAGGAAGTGACGTATGTNTTTCCATACGTTAATCAGGAAGTGACGTATGTGGTGACCTACCATCAGACCACTCTTCTGCTTCTGCAATCGGATGAAAGAAAAGGGGAATTGTATGTCCAGTATATAATGTATTGTTACAAGAATGCCTGAGGGGCGTATCTTGAGTTCGAGAGGGATGGAGGTCTTAATAAAAACAGAAGAACTAAATTTAATTTCTAATTAATTCACACAACTATTATTTACAGCATTTAATTATCTGTATCCGCTATTACGCTTTTTATTTAACAGTTTGCGCAATATTTAATGTCTATTTCAACTCCGATTAAGGTCCTTCTTAATTGTGCCTGTTTGTTTACAGTCAATTAACTCATACTTATCATTAACATATATTCAGTCTATCTGTTGCCACCATTTGTAATGTCTCTCACTCACGCATCTAGTACAATAGTCCAGCCTGCCAGCCGCACTCTTCACTGCTCGATACTCGCAGTCGCAGATTCCCCTTCCGCTAGCCACTCCTCTCGCTGCTCCTTTTCTATCGCTCGGAACTCAGTCACTCATCCATTCAACAACTCCCTGGCCCGGAGGCCCGTCGTACAATTTATACTCTGCTGACCTTGACCTGCAAAGTTCGACGCACCCCGAGTCATGTGGACAGAATCTAGGGCAGTCAACAACTAGAAAATTCCTCGCATAAATGCAGAAACTCAATACAGCCAGGGTAAGTAGCGCGCGCCGCAAAAGGGATTATCGTGTCCCCCCACCCCCCTTTTTAGCATATACGCGGTTCGCTCGCCTGTCATTCAAAACCTTCCATCGAATTACCACCGCCGCCATCATGTAACTACTTTGCCGTTCACTTCCACTCGCTCGCGCGGGATGCGAATCATCAAGCGCGTAATAGTGTTGTGTGTGGGCTCATTATAATTGTTCCGGAACAGGTAACGACGAATATGTTTATGTTAATTCCGTAGATAAAAAGTAACGTTTTACTATTAAAAGAAAAAGTTACTTTTTTTTTAATGAGAATGTTGAGAATACTGACAATTCTGTTATTCTATTCAGGGCATAAAATGTCAGTTTATTGTAAGGAAATAACGGTTAAAGAAATACAACTTCGTAATGTAAACTATTTTTAAATATTAAAGCTTGTGTAACATTCATGAATTATTGTTTACTAGTTAAAAATTTGGGGGGATTCCGTATCACTAGCACCTTTAGTGCGATAAGTTTTGCTCATTTTCAGAATATTTTTTATAACTTAAATGATTCGCCAAGAATGTGAACTGAAGATTTATAGTCGCACAATATTAGGGAACCAAGCACATTAGGTATACCTTTAGAATTACGCTGATACTTCAGGACATACTACTGAATAAAAATTGGGGTCCCAAATTACCACACCGCCTCTTAATACAGTCCATAGATAATTTAGCGCTCTTAAAATCAATCTTTTAAGAACTAAATCTATTTTTTTTTTTTTTTTACTTAAACAATCGCTGGTGTATCTATAGTAATGCTGCGGCGACGAAATAAGTTGCTATGTCTTAGCGTATTCTCAAAACAATCACGTTTACACTGTCAGTGAAATTGGCTTCTTTTAGTTTATTACCACATTAAGAATCAGCCCAAAAGTAAAATATTAATGTCAGTGTAATTAAAGTGCAAGTCGCACAGAATCTGTCGTTAGGTGGATGGCAAAGTTAGTTTTAGCATACAGCTGGAGAGACACCGTGTGGAAATAGAATAACAAACTCGCCAAAGCTGTCGGAAAAGCTCAGCCAAGAACTAGGGTGTATCAGAGGCATATATGGACCAGTAGGAGTCTGTTATAAAATTCAGTGGTCAGTTTTTTTTATCGCGCATCATTTCGATTTTAACTGATTCTTCGAAAGACGATTGCAAAATATGTAAATGATTCGAGCCCGAGACGGTGAGAAAAGTAATGCTTCCTTCTATTACGATAATCGAGGGGAAGAAAGGGGTAATTACCCTGAAGGATTATGGCCCCATTTTCCTTCTTTTGTCATATCCAAATTAGTTCCCAAAAGTGTTTACCGGACATGTCACGACGTCATTACATCTTCGCGTAAAAGGATGTGCAATGTTATCGGAACGATCTTGGGGAGAGCTGTAAAAAATTTAGTTTATTCTTATGGGGTTTATAAACTCGCTCGGCTTTAAAATTAAGAGCGTAAAAAGGAGGGAGGGAGACGAAGACGGAGAGAAGAACAGAAGACAACAGAAAGAGTTAAAAAAAAAAAAGGGCGGGGAGGGGGATGACCGCGAAGAGCGTGGGAAATGGCGACGAGTCTGTGGCGCCGAGGAGAATCCGTCGGCAATGAGCCGTGAGAGCGGGCGCAGCCCTCCACACCTGCGTACACAGTCGCGGCAGTGCCACCTAGGAACGTCGAAAAAATATCGATACATCGAAATGACGATATTATATCAACGCTATATCGATATACATCGTCAATATATTTTAACGATATTTTATAGAAATTAATATCTTTATCCAGGTATCGGAAATAAATATTTTTAAAATGCTCTTTTAATAAACTCTGTTTTGGATACAAAAATTGAATTAAAAAATTACTTTGGCGACATGTATCAAAAACAGGAGCCAAATCTTTCTGCAATTACAAGTGTCCTCAATATATAATATTACAAGCAATTTTACATTAGGCAAGTCCTTAATACATAAAATATCTAATTCCGATGTACCGAAAATCGATATTTTTCTTTTGATATATCGTTTCGTAAAACGATACTTTTATAAATAACCAATATAAATAACATCGATATTTTTTTCCGATATAACATTATAACTAGCACCGTACAAGGAAAATGGGGAAGAGTGCGGGCCCGAAGTGCGCAGTAACCACACAGATATGGTAAGAGCAGAGAATATCACTGCGCGAAAAGGAATCTGGAGAAACACATTATTTGTGAAGAACTCTTGAAATTTTGTTTTGGAAATGGAGTGTAGTTTAATCAGGTAATGTAGTAAAATTGTTGGAGGAATAATAGAAATAGCGACTACTTTAAAACAACGTGTGTTCACGCGATTTAATTATTAAAATAATGATCATAGGCTATCAACTTTTCTCATGAAAGGGGGTATTTTTCTCCAAGTTTCATAAGTGGGCTCGATATTCTCGCATGAGAAATCTTTACGTCGGTTAGAAGCTAATTTGCCGACAACTATACTTTAACAAGTAAATTTGGACTAAAACCGCTGATTGTATATGTAGGTATACATTAATATAAAAATCTGAAATGCGATTACTGCCGAAAATTATAATTAACCGAACTCCACTTACTGTTGAGTATGCGGAATTGGTTTCTTATTGGACGAGTGTAGCACAAAATTCCTAACACACTTCCATTAATATAAAATTGAATTTTATATAATTACTGAGCAAGCGTTTATATGAATGCTCGTTAAAATTAACTGTTTGAATGGTACAATGGGTTAAAATCCGACACAAATTCAAACCCAATTTTTGTACAAAAAAAAATCACCTGCAGCTTTTAAAGGCGCGCGTCCAATTTCATTAATAAGGTCGCTGTTTCGATCCTAACCATATACGATGGGAATTACTTATTAAGAAGTATCACTCTCNTTTCATGTGCTTTTATTTACTGTGCTCAATAGTAATCTTTCTCAATTTTTATTAAATCTAATTTAAACATTAAAAATGTATTTGATGTAATTTAAACTTTAAAAATATATTTAATGTAATTTAAACTTCCCATGCGTAACATTTCGCAGCCATGTAGCCTCTTTTTATTTCCATCATAAATTTTTGATGGTTAGTTTTAAATAATTATTTTAATGTTCTGAACCTTATGTTCTGGTTAACTCTCTCACTACCACCAAAGGATAAAGAGGAAAATGGAATTCTCAAGACGACGCGACGTGTCCTTGCAGGATTCTCGCTACAAGGAAGGACTACCTAAAACACGGGCGCCCAGGCGATGACGTCACGCGGTGTCCGCCTGTCCGAGCCGTCGTCGCACGCGCTCGATACCTGATGAATGTTTCAACACCTGCTCTCGCCAGTCGATGATGGGGACGTGGCGCCACCCCTACGACGCTCACTCCATAAAGACAATCGACCAGCCACCCTCCTTGCCCACATCGACTCCCGAACTGCTGTTAATATAGAAGGGAAACTTCCCGTGGAGCACTGCACCCGACTATACAACACGCGCAACTCATTAAAGGCCGTTCACGTTAAACTGGGCACTTTTGAAATAAATATTTGATAAATGTCCCTGCCTCTTCCTGCAGTCTTAAGTAAACATTTGTGAATACTGAAATATTTAATTTTACTTGATGTTTTTTCATGCATATTAGTGTACGAATAACGTGTAAAATATTTGCTTTTCTAACGAAAATTTACAGTTGCCCTTGGCCGACCCACGAATAAAGTGATCAGATTCATGTTAACGTCAATTTATTCATATTGTTACGCGCACGCTGCTTCACATCCCTCGCGAGAGACAGGAAATGTGTGGAGGTCATGGACATAACCCAAGAGCGGGCGGCGAACACGATCAGCTTACACAGGCTTGCCGCCGCGCGTAACACCGCGATAAATTTTTTGCTGCTTGCGCTCCTGACCTTCAGCCGATTGAATTTCCGTGTTTATCTAGAGAATTTTCTGGTGGTTTGCTGCCCTAGTTTTTTCTTGGCGTGACTCGGGGTGCGTCGAACTCTCCAGGTCGAGGCCAGCGAGTATAAATGTGCGACGGGCCTCCGAGCCGGAGAATTGACGAGTGGCTGGAGTTTTAGCGATAGACTACGAGCGAGAAGAGAAACGAGCGGCGAGAGAAGTGACCAGCGGGAGGAAAATCTGCGACTGTGGGCGTCGACGCAGTGAAGAGTGCGATTGGCAGGCTGGACTACTGGACTGGATGTGTTAATGGTGAGTATGAGTTGATTGATTGCAACCAAATAAAGACATTAAGAAGGACGTATATTAGACTTGCAATACACAATAGATAATTTAATGCTGTAAATAATAGCTGTGTGAATAAATTAAACAAGTTATTTTATTTTTGTTAAGACCGCCATCCCTCACGATTTTGTATACGCCCCCGTCTTGTAACAATAGGGTGGAATAAAACACAATGTGTGTACAAGTAGATCTTAAGCAGGGCTTTCAAAAGTGCTCGTTTTACTGTGTCCGTGAAGAACCTATACACACATGCACACTACCAAAATTGTCAGAAAAATACTATTTAGTCCATTTACGGTTACTTCCAACTTTTCTGATTCCCTGGTAAAGTTCCACTTCCAAAATATTCCTTCGCCTCATGTAAATAAAGCTTAACCGAGTCTAGAAAATTACACCAAAAGGACAACGCACCACTTTCGTGCGCACCCAGTGTAATCATATTTTGCATACGAACTATTTCTTACTAGGCATTACAAACACACCTATTTTCTCCCTGTTCTTATTCTGATTAATAGTAAATGAAATATTATATTTATTAATAAAATATAATTAAAAGTTCAAATTAATAAAATATAAGGGTATTTTTATGTTAAGTGTAAAAATGTAGTGTACACAACATACTTAGGAGACAACCAAAACACGTCATTCATGGGGTGATTTTTCAAAGGTTTGATTAAAAAGTGTTACGAAACCGCCAATACCATATATTTATGTTGCATGTGAAACAAGAATGTAGCTACACACCTCAAAACAAGTTTTACAACCACCTGTAATTTAATTGCTCATGAAGGATGTTTGAAAATTGAATTCCACCCAAGCTAAGCGGTTCTTCCCTCTCCAAGGCAGAATGCCCTTGCTCCCCAAAATAGTCTCTTCCTTTCCATTTCTCCATAACTGAGAGTTTTCTCAAGGTCGGGAAAACCCCATAAACACAACCTTGGTTATTAGACTGTGTGTACCATCAAATCGCCCTTTCTGTATTTTTTTCTAGGAAATAAATCCGCAGCAGACACTGGAATATTTAATTATTTTATTAGCAAGCCAAAAAAGATTTGGTTAATTAGTGATTATAATTTTTAAATTTGACAGTTAGTTTTTAATATTTTCTATGATTAAGGAAACTACTTCACACGAACTTTTTCTGAAAGTAAGCAAAGTGAGTGTACTGATTTTCTAATTAAAAATATTTGCATGTATTTATTTATCTTTACAATACAGGTTGGGCCACTCCTAACAAAAAAACCTGGATACGCTACTGGGCAGGCGCATTAAACACACACACACACATCTGAATGACAGGCGTGGCATTCACTATGTATTCTCATCCTATACATTCTCTTGGACCGCGAGCAACCGAGTGATTCAGAAATCACGATACTGCAGAACTTTTTTTTTACGCCAGTATCACGTAATACTGTAAAATACATTGCAAAAATTTACTTCAGAAAATATCAGCTTTGAAGGACGATGTTATTGAAAGGCGGAGGTGTTACGCGGGTTAAGTTAATTAGTAAAATAAAATGAGGGCATGCTTATCGCGTCTGTTCATTGCCTGGAATTAAATGCAAATCGCAAATACAGAAAACGTTGGTCCGCGTGCACGATCGGCGATTACTGGGTAATTCTCAAATAATAAAGTAAAAAATTGTAAAGCGACACTGACAGGGGTACCCTGAGAACTTATCCCCACCCTACCCCCACACCCACAAACCCCAGCGGAGAATTACTTGCGAGATGAGATGACCACAAGATCTCTTCGTTATCTGATCTGTGCCCAGTGGCATGCCGTGGATGTGCCTTGAAACATCGCTGGTTGGACTTACTCACACTCGCACACGACGGCTTAACGAGCGGGTAAAGAAAATTATGCATGCTGTACAATTATGAATATGTGGCGGGTAATACTATCGCACGTCATTAGGAAATCTGAGGGTGTCGCGTATTAACCAACAAACGTATGTTACCTGTGGGAGTTTATCGATCGCCATGACGTAATAATCGCGTGTACATATCGCAGATCTAAAATAAAGCTAACACTATGCAAGGAATGGTTGTTTAATCTTACATATTTAATAACATTTTGCAAGGAAAAAAATATTTTTACCATTTCCCAAAATCAGTGTGGTTTAGCTAGGTTCTTTAAGGGACGAAGGTCTTAAATAAAAGAGTTAACAAGAATTTCCTAATTTCATTACAACCACTACAAAGAAATTACTCTCGACTTCATAACTCACAATAAATGGCTATCACTTGCTATTTACAATTAATTTAATCAATACAAATCACAATCACCTCTAAGAAATTAATGCAATCAAATAACTAAAATCAGTCGCAATAGACTGGGTTTCGAAACTATTGAATTATTTTACAATCAAGTCCGTATCACACATTCATATGGTCCGGCCTTAATTCAGTCCACGTTCCATCAGTCGGAATATTATTAAGATCTCGCGCGCCCCTATGCACAGTAGCCCGTCGTCTGGTACCACGCCCTCTCGTCAGTCCACACCGCACAAAACACTCTTCTGCCGCCGTCAAGCAACCATCACCGCAGTCCGTTCTCACCGCTGTGGTCCCACGTTGCACCAGACTTCTCCCGATGACCGTACTTCAGCTAGACGGCTACCACAAATACTGCCTGCTCTCCGGCTGCGGGAGGTATTTATAGTGTCGTCGGCTCTGGTCCCGAATCTTCTCAAAATGCCGTGCAAAAAGATTATCAAAAAATTGTTGTTCATCCTCTCAAGTCTTCGACTATCCTGGCAGGGGTGAGGGAGAGCCTGTGACGCCAGTCAATCATTCCTCCAGCCTCCGGGCAGGCGACGGTGCAGAAAGCGGGCGGGAGGGTCGAGGTGGGTCACCTCCTACAGTGCCGGACCTCGCACAACCAGATAACACGAAGTCCGCATACAGTGCGGGAGTTCACGCGCAACATTATTTTAGAATCACTTATTATTACTTATAACCAGTTATCTGTAGAAAAAAGCCACAATTACAAAAAAAAAACTAAATAATTAATCAGGAATAAATAAGAAAACCGAATAAAGAACAAAAAAATAGCTAACATTCCTGCAAACTATGCAGAAACAATACATATTCCCAAAAAAAAAAAACCCCCCATTACAAAGCAAATATAGCAGTAGAGTTATTTAGCCGATTCAGTTTTTACCGAGACAAATCACGAAGTAAGTTGTAATATTTGTAAGAAAGACGGGAGTCCGCAGGTGGGCAGAGGAGGGCGTCGTCGACGAGAGCCATCCTTTGTGGCATGGACTGGGCGGCCGGCCACCTGTCGCCGCTAGCCCGCGGGCAGCTCGCAACCCCACTGTAGCACCGCACCACCTGCTGTCTGCCTGCCCGCCCGCCTGGCTGTATATAGTCTATTCACGATATCTTCAATCTTCTAAATCAAAACTTTGAAAAATCACCCGGTGTATGACGTGTCTGGTTATTTCCTAAGTATGTTATGTACACAAGCTTTTTACACTTGAGTTAACATAAAAATGCCCTTTTCTTTTATTAAATTGAACTTTTCCTTATATTTTTATTAATAAATGCTACATTTCATTTACAATTAATAAGAATAACAGGGAGAAAATAGGTGTGTTGGTAACGCCTAGTAAGATGGTGTCCTCGTGCAAAATAATATTAAAGAGCACACAACTGCAGTGCGTAGTCCTTTTGGTGTAATTTTCTAGACGTCGTTATCTTTGTTTGCATAAGGCAGAGTAATAGTCTGAAAGTAGAAGTTTAGCATGGCTTCAGAGAAGTTGGAAGTAACCACCACCACCACCACGTTCCACATTAAATGCAAGGGGTCCCGGCCTCCACCATCTTGAATTTGTCCACAAGTCCTACTACAAAAGGTTTAACAAAAAATTTCGCATGACGCACCATGAATATGAGCTCCTCAGCCAAATATCTACAGCCTCGCTGCTTTCATTAGTTTTTAACTAGTGACTGCCCATTTTCTCTTGCGGGCGATTGTAATTGACTTTAGAATATTTACAAAACGATGCCTAATACCCCGTTATTCTGTTAAACATAACGGAAAATGTGTACTGAGAATCGTGGCGAAAATTCCATAAAGCCAAGATACCGGGAAATTATCCCTCTTAAATTCGGCCAGAGCTGCTACAGGGCATCAGGATCAAATTTCCCAGATAAAAGTGTTTCTAGCAAAAATATTTGTACTCAATACAGAGCAATTAAAATCAAATTTTGGTCAGGATAATTTTTACTATAAAACTAACACCCATACGTTAATGCAGGGTTATTAATATCACGGTGCAAATCCTATCAGAATAGGAAAAGTGGCAACAGCGCAAACAGCGAACTATTACTCCATCAGTCGTGAGTCGCGAGTAATGATGTTCAGTTCTATAAAAATTGTCGCCACTGTCATTTAAATTAGCGTGTACAATGAAGCAATTTCGACGCCACATTTTTTATGTCTGAATAATAATAATCCACGTTTCAAAATATGACCTGGAAATCACAGCAATTAATTTGTATGTAATATATTCAACTCGTTTTGTAGCTTAGTCACTGAAATAAAATATCCCAGTTATAATCGCAATATAACTATTTTTATTTTCAATCTGCCCAACAGAGCAGAAAGTCGCAAAACGGGGAAGTTTTGATAAACATTTTGGGACTGTTCCGATCTTAACAAAATGTGCGTATCTTTGCAGGACGTAACATCGAATGGATTCTATTTACCTCCAAATTATAAAAAGCATGTCTTGTCACTATTCCTTCAGCACATAAATTGACAAACAAGATGGTTATCGTGTACCGCAGTTTTCTCGAAAATAGGTCGCGCGACGCTCGTTAGATCCTTGCAGTTCAAATGTTAGGCCTGCTTACTGGACGGTACACGATCCGTGGAATCTAAGGTTGGCCGCAATCTGTATAGAACTAAACCTAGGAGGTCGCACTCAGCACGAAATATATTTGCGATTTTTTTTTTTGCTTAATTCCATGGCTAACGGTTTGGCTAGATACGTACACAACAACAATTGTTTCTCAATGTATTGTAACAAGTGCCTGAGGGGCGTACCCGAGTTCGTGAGAAATGGAGGTCTTAAAAAACAATAAAAGAACTTAATTCAATAATTATATTTATTCTCAATGCTATAAACAATCAAACATCTGTTATTTACCAGTCTGAGCGTCCTATTAATTCTTATTATTTTTATTGAGCGCAAATATTTAATTACTATCTCAATTTCAATTAAAGTCTTTATCACAGTCTTTACTGTTGCAAATATCCCTTAAACTGCTCCATCGTCCCGAATGTCTTTTCACTCACGTATCCAGTCCACAGTTTCGCGATCAGTCCCACTCTTCACTGCACACAAGCTCGCCGGCGCAATCAGCCGCTGTCATTACTGAATAGAACAACTCCGCCCCTTCACGCAGAGTCGATGAACTCGTCCGACGCGTTTTCGACTTCTGCACATTATCGTCTCGTTTGGATTTCCCTGTATTTGTTTCCAGACCCGCAAGAGAAATTGTCAACAGGTTTCCAATTTAACGAACAAGGGTCCGGCTGCTTTCCTGTGGGAGACGATGGTCACGCTACGTCGCACGCTTTTTCTGGTCGCACCTAGATGTATCGTACTTAACTACCAATATAATGCTCTTCGCTGGAAACACTACCTCCTATCGACACTCTCTGACCTTTCCTCAACACCTGCCTGCAAATTTACCTCACAGAAAATTATCTTCCTCAACGTTAACTCGCCACAACCGTAGGTATTTTACGTTCTTGGCGTTAAATAATCTCTCGCCTTTTTTTGTAGGTCTCCCTTTCTCCTTTTCATTATGCAACAACCTTGGAGTATCTTCTTACAAAAACATTACTTCAGTATGCTTTTTTATGGCGAAGTTAAGGTGATACCTTCTCTCACACTTTCTGGGGAGCTCCGAAATAACGTTTTGAATATGCGTGATGGATTGAAAATATTGTTCGTATCAAGTCATCTAAAAGTGTAGTTTTTCCCTATATAAACAAACATGTTGGAAAAATGTTACATTTTCCCCCGAAATGTGCACTCTGAACAATTAACAAATTTTGCATATTCTGAAGTATTTATTTTGGAACACCAGCATTATATTCATATTAAAATTATATTTTTCATTGAACTTTAACGAATTACGAATACAAACAGCCCACCCCCCTCGCCAAAACAATTGCATATGCCACAGGATGCATACCCGTATTCACTTAAACCTCGCCAGCATTCGTTGACAATCAACTGACCGGAACCCCACAGACATAATTACGTCCACATTCATTGCCATAAAAATAGGTTTAACTCCGCTTCAGCTTGCAAAGGCTGGAAACATTTACTATCCAATACTACCTGTAGGCGATTTCATGCACTTTTCGTGCTGAGTAAATGTATTGTTGTTTTTAACTCTTGAGAACAGTGTTCTTAAAAAGAATTTCTTATTATATAAGTCACGACAGCGTGTAGCACAGAACCAACCAAAACTTCCGCTTTTAACGCTTCAGAAATTAAGTAGGCCGAATTTATAAACGTTCCCTTTACCTATTTTGCACTGAAAAAAGAACACGTGTAAAAGAAATTCAAAACATGCACCCAGATGTGAAACAGTGTGTGTGTCACAGGCATTCAAAAACATCCTCTTACGCAATCTCGCTACCCCACCAAGGCTAAAATGCACATTCCTTGCTTTCCATTTCGAATACCACTTCTCACCCCTCACTATTACCAGGCGCGTTTGTGGTTATCTTTCTTCAACACACTAGCGAGAGCCAAAGTCTTAAGTTACGTCCCCGATATATTTTACATGTGCAATCTGAACGAGTCATAAAGCTGTCGCCGGCATCCAGATAAGATAAACACAAAGAAACTCGAGCTGGCTAGCTACGTGTCGACCAAAACAAAGACCATAGCTGTGCTGTTGTCAGCTGAGGTTTTTGCGTACGTCAGCTGGTGCAAGACAGATGTTGCACACAAAAACCTGGCCCCAAGCCACGCCAACAGCAATCACACAGCACGCCTTTGATACATACTGTGCCACATATACGTACACGTGTCTGTATTTGTTCACTTTAAGTTTCATTTGGATTTAATTTTTCAATGCTGGAACACTAACACACAAGATTAAAAAAAAAAAAAATTATATATATATATATATATACGCAACCAATTTTTTTTTTAAGAAGACACCAACAGTCTATTACCATTTTCCTTGCATTGTGTATGTGGGGTGGTTTTGCAAATTACATTTATTCCAGTTAACGAAAATATTAAATATCGCACACATGCAAAGAAACTCATTCTGGTACTGGTTATTTATACTGTAATAGTGCTTTTTACAATAGCGCGGCAGTACGACAGCAACAGTGCGATAAAAGTGACTAGCCAATCAGAGACGGGCCAGCAGACGATGGCGACGCCACAGAGTGCGACCGATCTTGTCCTAATGCACCTGCGACAGTTGCATGTGACAAAAAAGAAGGGGAATACAAATGGCGTAATATTTGTAAACAAACACGTAGGTGTGCGTGTGGTGAGCATTTGAATATAATCATATTGCGTGTTATTTAAACATAAGAGCATGATTACTTAAATACCAGTAGTCCATAGTATACATTGGAGACGTGTAAATAAATACGCACAACCTACGTTAATTATTTTCTCCCAGTTAATTGTTTCATAGAAAATTGAAGAGACGTTCTTTCTATTTCTTTCGTTCAGATACATGTGTGTTACAACAAAACCTCTATAAACTTACACCACAATTTAAATAAACAAAACTTAAATGTTAGCCTAATTATACCGGGTTTCGTTCATTTTAGTTTCCACTAACGACGATAGATGGCAAGTGAACTCATATAAAGGCAACGACAACGTGGCGCGATTGTAAAATCGAAGGACGACAGAGTGTGAGACGGTCGCAGGGTGTCGTATCTCCCGCCGACAGTCGTACAATTGTCAAGAGACACAATGACGGGAGAGTGGAGTGGAGATATTTGGGCGGCTCTTAACATCGCGCTCTTGAAAGATAATGAGGGTGAAGCAAGGCGAGTATAGAGCAGCGCCGGAATGCAAGGGCGAGGGAAACGGTAGACACCCCGAGAAAGTTCGCCAACCAGAGGCATCGTCCGACACGATTCCAAGCATGTGAAAATCAGGAAGCGAATCCATTTCGTCTAGGTGGGAGAAGAGTGGTCTGACCAGTACACCTACGAGACCCCAGTTACCTAAGAGAATTGGCAAAATTAGTTTTATCTTAACGTTTTATCGAAAGAACATTGTTTGAATTTGTAACTAATGGAATTAATTTGTTTGAGTTGTGAATCGGAACAATATTAAAACATTTATGTTCATAACAGTTATACAATGTCACCTGAACTGCGCATGAATGCTACTTTGGTCCATGGAGCCGTTAACGATGGCAGCAAGTATAAACTAAGATGGGACTGCAGATGCAACGAAGATGTCAGTAGGCAAGGCTTCATGCTGCCTACTGAACTACACGTAGTCTTCAACGCGGCTGTTCAAACCACGAGCCACTTGTGTTCCACTTCGTGCAGGACGACTTGGCATGCAAAGGAAAGACAAGTCGTAGGGGGGAAAGTGGTAGAGGGGATGGGGAGTTATTTGCGGATGGCGGTCAGCTAGCTATCTGTCGCCAGACTTGGCCCTTCTCCGTCGACCAGAGCAGTTTCAAACACGTGGCACGACGATACGCGGAACATTAACTTGCCTGCAGTTAATTCAAACACAGTTTGTTTATCCAAAGCCTCACTCCTCTATGTTGTTCCATACGTACTCTACTATTGAAGCTACTATGAGATTTCAGTAAATATACTAGTATCATTCAACGTTTACCTACAGTTTCTATGAACTTTTAATATTGGTAACTATATTACAGAAAAAAAACATCCAGCGAAATTACTGGTGTTCTTCGAAAATAAAAGTGTGTGTATTAAGATAAAAATTAACAACGTTACAAGACTTAGTCCGACAGTAATGTTTGTAGTTAATCAATATGACGCGACAATAAGAATCTTCTCTCTCTCTCTCTCTCTGCCCCCCNNNTAAATTCAACCTACGTAGGTGGCAGCCATCCAAGTGTACTAGGCATTAAAAAAGTAAATTAACTGCGTTGACAATAATCCATGCGGATTATCTAAAGAGCTATCGTGGTAGTTCCCGTCGTTATACCGTTCGTGTTTTATTAACTACACTTACGAATACTGAAGTGAAAATGTAGCTTGTACCGCAAAGTCCATCAGCACACGCAGCAAAATGACGTCGCTATCAGCAACATTTTGAAACGCCGTTCGCCACGGTAACCTACTAAGCCAGCCGGCACCCCAGCCAATAGGGTATTCCGCGGCAGGCAGTAGCCAATTAGACGCCAGGTCCGCCACAGAGCTTCGCGCAGCGAATCGGTCCGCGCTTCCGCCATCAAAGGAACCCGCCATGCCATTTCTCTTCTATACACTTAACTATTCTGTCGTAGCGATGCAGGTAATGTTCACAAAATGAAGAGACTCAGCGTTGTTCCTGATATACATCCTACTCGAGCAAGAGCTTGCCAAGGTCGGGAAATGTAATTCTTAGTCGTCTTTTCATTTAACGATGATACCGGTATCCATAACAAGTCATTAGCAGAGAGAGTTCCTAGTTCATTGGGCTCTTCCCGAGAAAAACTGGACCAACGTCGGAACATGTGCATTACGTTCTTAATGTCTACCGTGAATTTACATTTCCTGCGAAGAATCATCTGTTTCCAATGCGTACAACTGCATAAACAAGTAAATGCTTAAACGAGCACCTGACGAATGCAGATATAAACGAAAGACGCATTAAAATGTGCATCATCCAGGAACTAAATTTACCTGGATGTACATCACAAAATGGACGCACTGTTACAGTATGTTTGCTTAAACCCGTGAGAAAAACGGACTAATATATATATATATGAAATACTTGAGCACTGTTTCTGGTAGTTCTTTGTCACATAGTGTGGACTAAAAATGTCCATGTAATGATATTACACTGGTGTTAAATGTGTCAGGAATGTTCTAATTTCTAAAGAGTGAGCAAGATTGCTGTCTTCGTAATTTAAAAGATTTATATATCAATCGCCGACATCAGAGCTGCAGTTTGTTCACATTAAATCGATGAATACGTTGGACACTTGGACACGTGTGTTTGCCTAAATCACAAACGGAACCCTACATTGTCGTCTGTGCTACCTAAACGCAGCTAGTAACCCTGTACGAAGCAAATTGGAATATTTTACAATAGTTGGCAACCCACGATAGTTGGAAATAGTACAGTTTTTTTTTTGCGTCGGATCTTCCGCAGGTAACCGGGTATTTAATCATCTATGGAAACTAATTCAACAATTCGTAGTCTGTGCTAAGAATCTCGAATATGTAAACGTCAATAAAGACCTGTAAGTACCCTTAAGGAAGCATTCTATATTCGAAATTCAGTTAATACGGCAAGAGAGTAACAACCGAAAGAAAAACAATAATATGCCTACTTACAAATCTGATCAAAACACCAAATCAAAAGGACGGGCGTAGAAAAAAAATACTAAAAGGAAAAAAGAATGGGCAAGAGCAAAAACAGAGGGAGGTAGGAAAAAAACATTGGTGTTCTCTCCCATGCCATCAGTAACATGAACAGTTAACGCATACTAATTTGCGAAATAATGATACTTTGGTTTCCTTTACAAAGAAAGGGTAATAATCACAGCGCTATCAGCATACAGGCGAACTATATATAATATCACTTGTGGTGACAGGAAGCAGAGGGAAACTCGACCTAACTGAACTGAGGAACTGTTTCACTGTAATCACAAACTTATTGCCCATGAAAAGATTAGGAAATTAATCTCTGCCACTTTAAAGCTGTTCAACACTGCAGCAACAAGTGCACTTCTTCAAAATTTAGAATCCTTAAACATCCCCTCGTTAATAGCCTCTTACCGCCCTCTT
>NQII01000196.1:395121-444766 GCA_002778355.1 Clitarchus hookeri | reverse complement strand
TAAAAAAAACTAGTATTGCTGTATTAACACCATTAAGAATTTGGAATACTTTTACTTTAGAGGAACAATTTACACATATTTAAAACCATGAATTTTGGATAAATGACATGTAAAATTCTGCCCAATCAATTCAATAATCATGCGTTAAATTTCATAGGTCAAAGAAAGGAGAATGTGGAAGATGTGGAAAAGGAGGGTGGGAGATAAATATTAAAATAAATGTACATACAGTTATTTAACATTCCACAATGCTGTTCAGTGTATAGGAATCTACGACAGCCTGGCAAATTTTTTAATGTTTTCAAAACTGTGGCATAGCACTACTTAATCCTAAAATGAAACGAAGTGTTGAATGAGCTACAGGGACATGGAAGCAAATAATAAACACTTGCCAGCAATACCTTTATAAAATGTTTAACATTCTTCTCCCAGAAATTGATGGAACACTTTCAACAAGTCTTCTGTAGCTGAAAGAGATTTACTCGCACAAAAACTGCAACTGTAGAAGTAAATTTGGCAACAAAATACTTTCGTGGAAATATGTAAACATAGCATAACATCAAGCAGATGGTCCCAATTATGTATTTTCACTTTGTTTACTAAACAAAACAGTGGAATTAACAGAAGCCATCCATGCACATCAAATTAGATTAAATAAAATATTTAAACAGATTTATGAACTTCAACACTGTAGAGGTATAGTGAATTCATGGTTTCTTCACATTTTTAGAATCAAACCTTTGAAAAATCACCCCATGTACAACGTGTTTAGTTATTTCCAAAATACGCCATGTATCACAACAATTTTATATCTCTGTAAACGTAAAATTATTGTATTTTTCATTTTAATTGAATTTTTACCTGCATTTTATTTATAAATTATACTTAATTTACAATTAATATGAATAAAAACTGTGAGAAAACATGTGCATTGGTAGCGCCTAGTAAGAAATAGTTATCAAGCAAAATATGACCGACTGAGTGCACAAGAATTTGGTGCGTTGTCCTTTGGTGTAATTTTCTAGACTAGGTTAAGCTTTGTTTGCATAAGGCGGACGAATATCATGAAAGCAGAATTTTAGCAGGGCTTCAGAAAAGTCTGAAGTAACCGTGAATGGACTATAAGTCTTTTGAACACATGCTATAAATTATATNCCTCCACAAAGCAAACTTTTTGCCATTTTTTTACCTTTATTGACTACCCAAAAACTTTAGAGAAAGTAAATGGAAATCAATTATGACAAATTGTAACCCTGTACTACCAAAATTAATTTTTAATGTTTTAAAAAAATTGATAATTTACACGTGTTATTTAAAACCTTAATTGCTAACCATTTTGGTAAAATTTTTAAATTTATATTCCATTTTTTACAAAAAGTTACATGACTTTGAGGGTTGAGATATATGTATGTGCAAAACCAGCTTGACTTTTTTTTACAATTAAGTAATAGCTACTACGCAAACGGCACCTATTATTGTTCAAAGCATGTAAAATATTTCTATATTGCAGGCATACTTAGGATTAATGATTTAAAAAAAAAGATTAAAATCAATTTTTAAAAAGTGAGTAATTTTAACTTAGTTAATTTTAAAACTGATTAATTTTTAACGTGTAATCATTAAAATGTTTGGTTAGTGATTAAAACTAACATTAGTTAATTCTGCAATTGTCTGGATGCCAAAAATTATAAAAGATATGCAAATGCCTTCAATATATTAGACTTCTTAAAAATACGCAACATATTTTACGACAGATGAGGTGCACACCATCATATAGAGATTAGATTGATACACTGACGCCAGCTGTTCTCTACGAACTGAGTTGCAAATCATCATTAGTCACATGTGATTGTGATCTATTGATACAATCTCTCGCTATGCAAATAGCACAGTTGACGGTCCTTGTATGCCAGGCATACACAATTAGACTGTTTTTGTAGTCACTGCACTGGTCTGGTTTCGTACCAAGTTCTATTGTAACAGTTTATTTCAGAAGTTTAATATAAAACGTTTTTTGTGGAAAATGATTTGTTAATGATTTTGGTTTAAATTATCACATCGTCACTGTAGGCAGGCCATTTTTTGAACAGGCTGAAAGAGAAGGGAATATCTTTTGGGTGCACCAAACGTAAATAATTGAATAAACCTAGACGAAAGCAAGCCCTGGTATTAATGATCAGACGATTGAAAATTAACTTCTAACTGTCATAGAATATGTTCTGTCTGGAGGTATAAAAATCCAAATTTTGAGGGACATGATGATGCTACAGAAATTGCCAAGCGGTGGACATTTCCGTAACACCATAGTTTGTAATCGAGCTGCCACAAACATAAAAACTAGGAGTTTATTTAACGTAACAGAAGAAAAGACTATTGAAATTAATTTGGAAGGTATATACTTATTTCACTATACCTCACATCTAAGTAAGTCAATAAAAATGAATGTTTAAAAATTATACATTTAGAAAGGACTGTACAAAATGTCTAAAAAATTTGTAATTGATTTTTAAATTAAAAAAAAAAATATGAAACACCGGTTGGCACAAAAGCAAACTTAAACTGCTTGCACTGATCTCCGTTTTCACCAATGAGAGTATTGCTTAGTTGCAAGGATGCCAAGTCATTCAGTGAGTTGAGTGATAAGGACTGATATTTAATTTTATGCCAGGTGAACGAGTTTACAGTGCCAAATTTTTAAGAACGACCAATTCTCTTTTTAACCGTTTCAAATTAATTTTCATTGACATCTTCTTAAGTTTACAGAATTACATTGAAAGAAAATTCCCTACACTGTAAATATCTAAATGAACGTGTTTATTTCTTTAGAAAAGTGAGATTTTTTAATAAACGTCATCAATACCTGGAATATGATCAAGGTTGAAATTTAAATGATGTTGCTCCTAAACTACTTTGGCAAGATCTGCACTATAATACAGTTTCCTTTACAAGATACCTTACTTGAGATTACAGTAAAATCTTATTACTGTTGCAAGGTTTAAGGTTGGTAACAACACCACTCCTGATGCAACAAAATTCAGAACAATATTACAAAGTGTTACTACAAATCTGCTATTGAAACTTTTAGAACGACAGCAATTGTGAGCAGAGTTGTAACCCGCAGAGTGCACTGAAATCTACATAGTAGTGCCGCTGCCTTAATAAGACTATTGAGGCTAGTACTGCATTCTGTCATTGAGGGGATTCAATGTCTGGGGTTATCATTGCAAGAACGTTCTAGTTATTGCGAGGGGATTCAATGTCTGGGGTTATCATTGCAAGAACGTTCTAGTTATTGCTCCCGCCTCTATCAGCGTGACTTGGGGTGTACGGAACCTTCTCAATTGAGACAGCGAGACTACTTTAGCAGTGATGGACTTCCAAGCAGACCATAAAGAGTTTGGAGAATCATACGAATTTAGTGTGACAGTAACCAAAATAGAGACAGTGACAAGGGCTTTAATTAAAATTGAGATGTATAAAGGTACACACTTTGGGTGCATTGTCGAGTCTTGGAAATTATTTTTTCCTATTGTAGCATATTTTAAAATAATAATACAAATTTAATTTTATAAAATACAATGTATATGTTTAGTTATATTGTATAAATTCAAAGATAAATTCACTCTGCAACCACATTATGGTAATACATCTTAATAATGTAATTATGTTTGGCCCAGCCCTTTTACACTATTGACGAATTAGCAATGGTCTAGAGCCGCTAGATGGTGCATGCACCGCGCTTGCTTGTTTTATCAGCAAGTTTCATGTATTCTAACTTCTACAGTATTTGACCTAACTTCTAGCAAAATTTTAAATAGGTTCAGTTATTTAGGTTAGTACAAATATTAAAAAGATAAACCAAGACCCCTGAATTCTGTGTTATCTACAATACTGTTTTTTTTTTTGTTTCTGAACTTATGCTTGAAGAGAACATTTTAAATTCAAAAATCATAGATTGATGAAATTGAAGTTGGCCTTGGCAAACAGTTGGAACAAATGATTCAGGATAGACAGTAATACTTGAACTAGCCACTTAGAATGTCTAAAAATAACAGTACATTAAATTACTTTACTAGCCTTGTCATGCCATATTTTTAAAACCTTTCAGCAACCAGTGTATATTTCCAAGCTGAGTTGGAAAGGAGTTTAATGTTCCGCACTTACACATAACTGTGCAGAATGTTAAAGAAAAAGTTTGTAATAGGTGACTGGGCTGTGTGGCATACAGGACTGCTTTAAGGATGCTCAAGAGTCTAATTTTTTTCTCTAGATTAAGGGAATATTTTATGGCTTTGTGACTTGTGATGTGACACCAACGATAACTTGATAAAGACAACAAATCATTAGAAAAACTTTGAACTACATAAATCATACTGTTAATACACACAGAAAACTTTTAACTTAAATACTAATTTAAATAAATTTCAAAAAAGTTACTTTGTGAAAAGTTAACATTTCAGCTAAAGTGTTTCATTAATAAATTTTATCTCATACGTTAAAATTNAAAAAGTTACTTTGTGAAAAGTTAACATTTCAGCTAAAGTGTTTCATTAATAAATTTTATCTCATACGTTAAAATTGAAATACGTGAGAACAGCAAACAAAATTACCAAGAAAATATTCTCACTACATTCTGAAGACAAACCATTATTTTGAGTTGTTGGCTTTTGTATTTATATTTTCTATTTTGAGATTTGTACAAGAAAATACATCAAAGAAACTATAGAAATTTTAATTTTAATAGTTTTTTTTGGCCTAATTTTTCAACACTTTTCTACTTTTTCCAGACTAGTATTTTATGTCACAACAAAAAAATAAGTCGCATGCTCAAAATGTATAAAATAATTTTAGATTCTTGACCACCGTTAACTAAGTGTTTACACAATTCATGGTGACAAGAATAACGTAAGTGTTATGCTTGAATATCCAGCTAATAGTGCATTTCAGACTGTTATGGCTTTGTCCCCTTTTTCACAACAAACAAAAAACAGCTTCTTAAATTTAACACCCTTAAATACTGTGTATCTGCCAACATTTACAAGGAAGTGCAGCACCATCTATAAACCAATGCCACTGCATTGGATTCGCATCTAACAAGTCACACATACTTGGTGAAGACAGCAATTCCAATATTCTTCATCATGCTTTATTTGAGTTAGTCACTGAATTTACTGAAATGTGGATCAAAAGAATTGTTTTCTTACCCAGAATAGCATGTCTATTTTTATTCATTATCACTATCAATTCTTGTTTTTTATAATCTAGTTACTTTCAACTTGTGAAACAATTCGTGAGAACATATGTGTAATTAAAATTGAGAACTATATTTTTGTCCTCTAATACAACTACAGACAATGTGTAACTGTAGGTGTTTTAATTTTTCTTTCTTTCTTATAATGTTACAGTTCATTCCTGTAGGTCAATTTAAAAACATATTTGTTTTAATAATAAGCCAAGTGACCGGGAAAAGCCAACATCCTAGATGCTCAAAAGATGTAAATAATTCACGCGTGAATTATTTTGCGAACAAGAAGGCATGGGTAACCCGTGAAATGTTTACTGACTGGTTCAACAACCACTTCGTGCAAGCGGCGCGAGCTCGTTGCAGAGAAGCTGGACTGGAGGAGAACAGTAAAGTTGTATTGATCCTGGACAACTGCTCTGCACGACAGTGTAAGTAAACTGGAGGAAGCCAACACTCAAGAAGTGTTAAATATTGACAATGACACACCTGTTTTGCATTCCTTAAGGGACACAGAAATTGCTGGGATGGTGTTAAATGCAGATAATGCAGAGTGCAGTAATGATAACGATGAAGGAAAAAAATGAAAAAATCTCCATTGACGATACAGTTGCAATGTGTGAAAAGTTAATCACTGGCAACATGCCTTTATAGGCGATCAAGAGGTTATGGCTGTTTATTAAAAATAGCCCTTGCTCAGGCAGAAATCATTATCACTCAAGTAGACAACACTTGAAGAAGCATTAAAAAATACTGACTGTTCTCGTGCTGTCTCATCCCATCCTGTTCCAGCCAGGACATCACCAGATGTCTGCCAACAGCCGTTTAGATGTAAACATTACTTCGTTAAATACTGCAGGTTATTATCTATAATAAATGTTGTGTTTACTTATAATGTGCTGTCTGAACACTAAAGCTTTGTAACTTAAAATTCGGAAATCTGGAAAATTCCGAAATTTGAAATATCACTGGTCCCAATGATTTTGGATAAAGGATTGTGTACCTGTACTACCATTATGGTGTTTTGTCATCTGAACAAGCCAATCATTTAAATACTTAAGGGAAATTGATTACCAGACAATATGAAAGGGAAGTGTTGAAAATAACAGCAGCTGCATGTACTTTACCTACACAAGTTCACAGAAAACAAGTCCCACGCATGCATTAAAAAAAAGTTGATATACTTATAAATCTCTAACCTTGAAAGCAGATCTTATGTGCTGGATTTTAATTGTAACCGTATCATTATTCAGGGAACACTGCAATGAATGAGTTCCACATTATTTATCAAACCCGATTCTATGACAAAATTCTCGGCATTTTCAAGGTTTTCTCGATACACTAAAACTTTCTGGTTATGTATTAACCATTAGTTCTTGATTTTTCGGTTGAATGGCCATGCTGAAAGGTATTTCGAAATTCATATTACAGCACCTACGGAATGTAAAAAAGACTATGAAGATAAATGTTTTGAACAGGAACCCATAGCTGTATTGGTTCATGACTGTGAGCTTTCTACAAAGGGGAAACTGCCTGCCAGTCCTCTCTTTCAACTTCATATGTATGAATTCACAAAACTGTGAATACGATTGGCTCCAGTATTTAGTGTGACACACATGTAACCATGGTCATATTATACATTGTAAGTCAGAGGTGGATGTACAGACCAAGATGAATTTTTGAATGGGTGGGTGGGTGGATGGATGGATGGATGGATGGATGGATGGATGAATGGATGGATGGATGGATGGATGGATGGGTGGATGGATGGATGGATGGATGGATGGATGGATGGATGGATGGAAATTTTACATACTTGGGCAGCACTGCTTTACCAGATAAAAACTTTGCCTCAGAAAATGAAGAATAGCAAACGAAGCTACCAACTTTTGCTGGTATGTTCCCCAGCTGCTATGAATAGACGTATGTATGGACGTATAAAGATGTCAACACCAACTGTGAATAAAAATATTTCCTTCCTATTTTCATGTTTGTGTCAACAACATTGGCCTTAATTAAAAGTGTTTGTGGTTGATTAAACAATTCTGAATATACACTATCATGGGACACAGAGCCAGATATGAAAAAATATGGTCGCAAGCAACTTACTCAACATAAAAATATAGGTGCTGTGTGTAATGTTAGAGTCCCTGGATGAAGTATGAACATGTGATGAAACAGCTACCAGCTGAAACAAGGCTAGAAAAACATTCAACGAGAAATACAGTAGCAACAGAGAAGATGTGGCAAACTGTTTTTTTCGATTCCTGATAATGTAATATGTGAAACACTGTGTGCAGTTATATTTTGAAAAGAACCCACCAAAAACCCTCCAAAAGGAAATTGATAAAATAGCTTTGTAGTAATTATTATTAAAATAAAACTAATCCATTAGAGGTGTTTGCTTGTTGAAGTATGTACACATGTGAACAAGACTGCAACAATTTTCTGCATAAAAATAAGAACCGAAATGAATTTGTAATACATTTGATGGATCAAAATAGCTGATGGCATTACTTTCCATATTTTGCAAGGCCTATTTCTTGATTACCAACTACTGCAAGTATCACTTTTTACTCATGTACAAGGAGTATTCACTTGCTTATTTACAGCAATCACGTGTAAAAAAATCAATAAATGTAGTGAAGCTTCAACTACGAGGGTAAGTCGAAAAGTAAGTTTCCCTATTTTTTTTGTAGGTGAACGGGTAAAAAGCTAGGTCAAGATAGAAAACACCTTTTTATTTTGACACTATTCCTTAATTTTTCCACAAAATAATTAAATTTATTTAAGCATTTTTCAAGCGTAAAAAGAAGTTTTTCATTCCTTGAATGATAGAAAGGGGCATCCTGCTCAATATGCCATTTCACCACTTCATCATCGCTGGAAAATCATCTGCCCCATACATGTTACTTCATCTTGCTAAACAGATGAAAGTTCGAAGGTGCCAAGTCAAGGTTGGAAGGTGGATGGGAAATACATTGCCAATGCCAGGTGTGCAGTGAGGCTGTTGTGGTGCACGCAACATGAGGCCTGCCATTATCGTGCACCAACTCCACTTGTGCAAGAAGACTAGATCATCGACGTCGAACATTGTCCTTAATACGCCTTAGTATCCTAATACGCAGTCACATTAGCAGTCGCAACCCGCTCCATGAAGTCAAACCGGTACTCTCCATGAATGCACCAAAATATGATAGCCATCACCTTCCCTATGCTTGCAACTGTCAAACTTTTCGCATGTTGATTGGTGACTTGGGATGTTTCCATTCCATGCATTCCACTTTCTAATCTGGATCGAAGTGGTGCACCCATATCTCATCACTTGTGACGATGCACGACACAAAGGCTCCAACTGTTTCAGCATCACGCGTCTAACCTCACGCACCATTTCATAAATATTATTAATGACTGTGCCTGAAGGACGTCTATTCTGCTCTTCATCTTTCACATTAATTTGACCCTCTGTATATTCCAGGCACTATTTCCATACTTGTTGGACAGACATCACTTTCCATATACGGACACAATCCTTTGAATGTTGACAGTTTCATGTTATCTGCCCACAGAAAACTGTTAACTGCGTGCACCACTTCCCGTGACCACTTGTTCAGTACCTTCGCCCATTTTGCAACTGTTTCTACACCCAGATTCTATTTTACTGATTTGTGAATCTATGCATGCCATCTATTGGTGTAACTACGCTTACACATACCTTGCTGCAAGCTACGATTATTTTTTCTGAATAAGAAAATAGGTAAATTTACTTGTTTTTTTTACCTACCCTCATACAAGCAACGCAAATAAGTTCTTGCTATTTTGATGTAACATGGGAAGTGATGACATATCAAAATAAGTGCATCACATGCTGAAAAAGTGGTCGGGGTGGGAATGGGGATGTTGACCTTGACCAGTACAGGCATATTGTAAACTCTCAGCAGTCATAGCTTGAGCAGTGGCGAAGAGAAATGGAGATATCGAAGGGGCACGTTCAGGGTTGTGAGCTATACCACTTCAAGGTGTGCTCATCCACAGCCGTGTAAAATTACTGAACACGTCAAACAGTCGGACTACACCTGCACTACAATAGGAATGCATTCATGTTGAGCAAGTGGGTATGCCAAACACTTTCGAAAGCCAAAAAGCAACAACGTGTGGCATCCCGTTTATTGTTGCTTTCTTGGCACCCCCAGACATTGGTCCCTGTGCCTCACACCGCAAGACCACCACTACAACCGTGCAAGATCAAGCTTTGTATATGGTGGACTGGTCACCGAAAGGTGCACTGTGAGCTGCTACCAACAGGCCAAACCATCACTGCGGACCTGTACTCACAGCAGTTGGAATGCATGCAACAGGCACTGAAGCAGGAGCAGCCAGCATTGGTTAATCAAAAGGATGTACTGCTCCACGACAAAGTCAGGCTGTACATGGTGAAAGTGACAGAACTGATAAAACACACAGATTTCACTGGGAGACACTGCGTCATCCACTACACTCCCCGGACCTTGCTCCAACAGATTATCACCTCTTCGATTCCCTGGATAACCACCTTCATGGGAAATCACTCGTAAAGAAAGCAGACTTGCAGCAAACACTCGACTTCTTTGCATCCAATACACCCCCCCACCCATTTTTATTGCCAAGACATAGCACAGCTGGAGGCATATAGACAAATAGGACTGCATGCACATGGGGATTACTTTAAGGAGCAGCTGTGTGCAAAATTTGCTGTATACCTTTTCTTTCAGACTACCTGAAACGGCAAAAACTTATTTGGTTAGGTTTTAATGGTAAAGTTTGGGTAGCTATTGAATAAGGACTGTTACAAATATTCTAAAATTTAAATTGGGCAAACCAAAATACAAAAATCCAAATCATTAGGTATTAATCCCCTCCGATTCATATTTTCATCAACATTCAGCATTGTTTTCACAGGTTGTCCAAAACTTTCAAAATTCCCAAGCGAGTAGCATCAAAACGATGCTACTGTTTTCCTCTTGATTGATTGTATTTTCACATTTAAGAAATTATTTATCACTTCTTGATTGGCATGTACCATAGGCAATGTAGACAAGGCAGAGGTTTCACTTTTAAGAACTAAGTTGCAAGAGTTTTTGTCCTCTCTTTAGACAAACTGTCTTCATCAAGAAAAACCATATATAAAAATACACAGTCATAAAGAGATTGACATCTTCTTTCAATTTCAGGTATTGTATTGCCTACATTTTCAGTTGCAAAATTTTTAAATAACATTTCATAAGCCAGTAATATGAAATTTCAAACTTATTTTCAGCACATCTTTAATATAGTCCATTTAAAAGTTGAACATACCAATTTGACAAATAGTACTTGAAAGTTTAAGGAGTAGCAGTTTTTGCAGCACAGTGACATGTTTAACTGTTGGAGATGCATAGTTGTAAATTTTTTGGTTTCTTAAAGTTCTTTTAACAGCAGCAGTCGAGAAGCACTTTATTCTTTGTCAAAATTTTCAATTACACACTTTCTAACTTGCAGAATTAAAATCAATTTTGGTGTACCGGTAGTTTTATTTTTACAAAATGTTCTTCTAGAAAGAATACTTATAATTGGGGGGGGGGGGACCAACAATTTATTCTTTCATGTTAATTGTATACACTTGGTTCCTTAATTGAATGCTCTCAAAAAGATAGCTTAACAATAAATTGAGTTATGCAGAAATTGGTTGACCTCCATACATGTAGGATTTATTACCTGAAATTATGCTTCAGAATAATTTAAACTTATTACCAAAATGAGAATGATTTCTGGTGTGGGATGGGAAAATCCCTTTTAGAACTGTGTGTAAGGCATGCTTCTTATTTCTTTTTAAAACTGAATCAAAATTGTGATTGCAGTTTGTGTTATTTAAATCTGAAAGTGTTTATTGCATAATATGGATACTTCAGAATTCTTAAAGTTCATGAATACAAAATATTTTTCAAAAACTTGTGTAAGCAGCACAAATGCAATAGGCATATTACAAATTAATGACATACTTCGCTCACATCAAAACTGCTAATTGCTGCACCATATACAAGCGCATATTACGACAAGAAACAAAATACTTTAAAAAAACTTATGTAAAAATTTATGTATTGCAGTTAACATTTACAATGTAAATGCAAGAATGTGCACCACACGTTACAATAGTACACAGATAATTGTAATACCAAGTTTGTTATCGCTATAGTGGTAGAATACTTATCTAAGATTTCCAGGAAAATCCTTACTTACAAATGTAATAATGGAAACAAATGTACGAAGGGATGAAAATTATTTCGAAACAATCCACCATGCAAAAGCTAAAATATACACAAAAATATATAGGTATAGTGCTTGAAACAACTCACGTCTCTTAACTTCTTCTGCTGGAGGGGGCATCTCAGTCACCTGAGAAAATAAATCAAGTTTCCTAAACACACACAAATTTATATGGCTGTACATTATGACATAATGCATATTAAAAAACCACAAAACTTAAGACATTATTCACGTGAACCAATATTCTAACATAATGCAAATAGAAATTTCAAGGCAAAAAGGACTTGCACCAGCAACTCACTGGAATGGAAATGAAAACAACAAAGGATAGTGTCTCCCATCTCGAGTGCATCCTACTCTGAATACAAATCATGTCAACTAACCACTGGCCAGATATTATCAGCAAAACATGATACATACATACTACCTGATGATTATACAAAAACATGTTTATAAAAAAGTTAATGCTCTATTGTTTATTATTCACTGATGATCACAGAAATTTTTATTGTGGTTCAAAACACTTGACATTTTGATTATTTACAACCTGCTTCATAACTATAAATTTTAACTACTATCCGTAACATATTAAGATTGGTAGTTAAAATGTATTTACATACTAGTTTTGGATTAGAAATGGCAACAGCAGTATTAGATACATATAACGGCAAGTACATTATTCGTCAACCTATAAACACAGTATATTCTAGTACTATAGCTGTTCTTTGGTTATCTAGTCTTTAAAGTTTTCATGTTTTCTAATCAGCTTTGTTAAGTTTATTTAACAATTAACATTTTTCACAATTTTTAAAAAAAATTTTATTGCAAAAATTGCTGATGTAACTCTGAAAGAGCTAAAGCAAACAGCACAGTTAACAAAATTTCTTTAAAACATATTTTTTCTCTGCGTAAATTTACAATAGCATCAAATTAGCTTTTCAATTCTTCAAACTTTTGGAGGTCAGTAAATTATTCAGTTAATGAGTCCAGATGCTGTATTTACACCTTCAGTGGGGAAACACGCAATGCAAAATACTGTAGGTCACCTAAAACACTCACTTAGCCGCACGAAATTTCTTCAAACATAATTACTAACTCTTCAAATTTTTGTGGCCGTTGCTTGCTTCATGTAACAACGGTGTAGTTACAATGTTCTCTTCAATCACGTACTCAAATATGATCTGAAGCACAACGGTTCCGGGAGCCAATGCCAAGATTGTGGAATTCGTATTGGAATTCATAAAGTTAACTCCGACTCATTGGCACATGGAAATAACCTTCACAATGTTGACAAGCACAAGCAGTTGTTTATTACAGTACTTTCATCTAGCCTGGAGAACCAAAACAAAATGTTGGTCTGCATTCAAACACATTCTCTCCACGTGCGATTTCTGCCATAAAAGGTTTTTTTTAACATGCTGCAAGACAAAACAACTGAACAATTCCAGACATTAGTAACAACATTACCACATGTAAATATTCTTTTGGAAGGCAACAATTTGTAGCCACTGTACTACTTAAAATAACTGAGTCTGAACTGAGAACATTTAACAGCAATTTAACAGCAATTTCTGCAGCTAGGATGAAAATTTAACATTGCAAACTCAAAACGATATTTTTGATCTGACAACTGTGCCGTATAAGACAATTTTATTCACATTTCACACTTTGTACTATAAATTCTCTGCTGTCACTAAAATCACACTGCCTTCTTTTAACATAAGTGTGTAATGAATTCAGTTTAAGCATTTGCTCTGAAAATGACAAAATAAATATCTCCACAGATAATCCTAAATATCACAAGTTAATATGCACTGCACATACTAAACATGAAAGTTTGTAACGTATATTATGCCAACAGTAATTACATAGATTCACTTTTCCGTACATATCCTGGTCAGCAAGTAACTGGTGCAGGACATGCTGGTGGACAATATATTTCCATGAAATAACTTACAGGAGCGACTAGTGTTAATGTTTCATCCAAAGAAGGATGTCTGTACTAATACGTAAAAAGATGCATTTGTTTAGACCTTCTTAGGACTGAATCTCTGAATGAAATATCTTCTCTCTGTACAAGTCAAAGTTTCTAATAATGCAGTGACAACGTTCACTAATATCTGCAATGGTATTTTAAGGTAAATTATGCAAACTGGCTCACGATGTTTGTATCAATGGCATCAATGTATACAATTATTTATAACAGAACTAAGCTAGTTGCAAAAAACAATTCCAAATCACCAAACATTCATACTTCAAATTATTGATTCAGTTAATACCTAGAAGATTATTTACTTTGAGAACATCTACCAATGCAAAAAATTAATCTGATAGGTAGACACCTGAAGAATTCTCGAATTCATTATGAGACAAGCTATAATTCAAAACACATGTTAATATAACTTTAGCCATTGGTCCACACAATGTTTGACACCTCCTGGAGAACGCTGGCCCAATCATCACCTTTCACAGTGACAGCACGCAACCAATGTGCAGTTAATTTTAGCACATTTGTACATAGACTGTAGAGTATAGCCTGCAAGTCATTGAACTCACAAATTTTTCAGATCTCTACTGATAGATGTTAAAGATTGTTCTCGTAGAACATCTGAGGTGAATGTATACCAGTGTTACATGCCTATATAACTGTGCTGATACATTATCCAAGTGCTAATTATACAGACTCCAGCCACACTATCCGGTCATCTTTCATCACATATAGTCCAAGAAGCACTTCAACCAGCATTCTTTCTTTCATTCTGGCCAGAGGAGAAGCAGCCTTCTTTATAAGGGGGCAACAATCTAACAAAATCTGTATACACGCTGGGAAAAATCACTCAAAAATCCCTGAAAATAACAAGAAAATCCCAGAAAACCCCTGCAAATCTCAAGAAAACCCCTACAAATCTCAGAAAGTTCCTGAAAGTCTCAGAAAACCACTGAAAATTGCAGAAAATCTTTGTAATTTGCAGAAAATCACTGAAAACTGCAGAAAATCCTTGTAAACAGCAGAAAATCCTGGTAAATCACAAAGAAAAACTCTGAACATCCCCAGAAACATTGGAATATCGTTAGAAATCTCAAAAATTCTATAGAAAAATTGGAAACATAAAGAACCTAAAACAAGGTATGATTCCTAGAAAAAAAATGGTTTAAATTATTAACAAAAAAATGAAAACTCAAAAGAAACTTAAAATATTTCAAAACTATAAACGTGAACAAAAATTGTTGTGTAACACAGAAATATAAAGATAATCACCTAATAAGTGTTACAAAAAATACATTACTGCAACCTTCAAGCAGACTAATCATGATTTTTGTATACTACACAAAAGTTCCTGTTCCCGAGAATTTGTCCTAAAACTATAGGAGTTGCAGAAGCACCATTGATCCCCTCCATTTCAAGCCTACCTTCCCAAGGCAAAATAGGCTTTTATTATTATTACTCTGGTACAAATGGCCTTGAGAAAAGTACAGCCAAAATGTGATGTCAGCGTCAAACAATAAAACATCCTACTGAGGGAGTGTCGAATATTCGTAGCAGTTCATTTAAAATTCAAAGCAAATGCAAAGACACCGGTGCCTTACCCAAGATTCCTTGCGCCATTAAGTCTGCGTGTAGCCAACTACACTGCGGAGGTCGGCGAAAGATACGCTTATGTGATAACCTTCCAGCCTGTGTGTGCATGTCTTGACTAAGTATGTATGTGCGTGTGTTTGTGAGTGCACGCGTACTTGCCTGAAACCTTTTGAAACCATTCACTGAACTATAACTGACTCGATTAACTTATAAAATGCAGTAACGATAGCTTACTTACGTAGGTAATTCCGCACCAGATAATTTGTTTTTCAAAATGGCAGCTATTACTTATTGGCGTTATTCTATTTCTCACAAACTGTTCATCCAATTTGATCCAAAAATTGTATGTTCAATATTCATCATGTCAGGATGGAATTTGCTAACTTGAATTCCCAATGGTTTACCATTTTGGGATGTCGCAACTTGAAACATAATGCTTTTACATAATACGTATAGAATTCCCAATCAGTTACTATCAAAATTTGACATATAAGTAATTATGTTAAACGCCACTTAAAATTACGTGATTTAGTTGTATCAGGATCCTTTTCAAAATTATTTCTTTATAAATATTTATGACAAGTGTGCCACATTTGCCAAACTAATCATTTAAATCAAAATTGGTACGCTGATAAAATACCTAAAGCCAACATCAAATATACTACAACATATCTTTATGTAGACTATTTTGTAAGATAGTGTTGCCTGAAAAAATAAACTTCATCATATATCCGGATGCTCAACTGATTCCTGTCAACTTTGACATACAAATACTTTATCATGTTAGGTGACCTACTACGGAGAGTACACAATTAGAGAAAATGATACACATTTTCAAATAGCAGTTTTATGAATATTTTATGTTAGTATGCCGTAACTGTCAAGCCATTAGACACTATTCAAACAAAATTTGGTATGCTGGCAGTAGCTACCCCGAAAATAAAATATGTTAAATAATAGTCTCTCTGGTCAGGCCATTTTTTTTTTAAATATTGTTCAAATTGGAAAAAAAAAAAAATACATTTTAAAGTACATCTCAGGAACTACTAACCTATGTGTAGCCAAAATGGAATGCCGGAGCAACTTATTATTTGCGTTAAATATGTACACATATTGAAAACTTCCTTTGTCCGCAATGCTGGAAAATAAAATCTTAAAAATTAAACTTGAATATCATAACATCAGTTAGCTCATATGTAGAGTCCCAACACATTTGGCGAGCAAGAATCATTTTCAGCAGTCACAAGTGAACAAAGGCATATTTTTGTTACTATTACACTACTTTAAACTAAAATTAGGCTGCTGAAGTAACTATTGAGTGCATTAAATTTATTAACAAATTGCATCTTGTATGAATAATCATTTATGTTAGAGCCATAGTGGTGGAACGGCTAGAGCCATAGTGGTGGAGTGGCTAGAGCGATCGCCCCCCTCCTGGGCGAACCGGGTTTGATTCCAGGCAAGGTCACTCCCAGATTTTCGTACTTGCAAATTGTGCCGGATGATGCCACTGTTCGGAGGGGTTTTCTCTGGGATCTCTCGTTTACCCCGGTATGGTTGACTCGTACTTCCACTGCACACTCATTAAATAAATAACGTTAAGTAATAAATATTGTAATCAGCACTATAAACACATACACATTAATTTCAGTAACTGTTGGTTTGTGAATGTCGACTGATATTCAGGATTATTTTTCTGTTTAGATATAAATTAATGCCTTTAACTGTGGGCAACACTTCCGAGGTCATAAGAAAATATGTTTGGTTTAGGATGTCAACAAAATAGCAGGAGAGTTAAACATTATTATTTTTACCCATTATAAAAACAAAGAGAAGACGCTTTGAATATTTACCTTTAAAAAAGACTGATAAGATCAAAAGTTTGCCCATCGTACATACTTGTCATACTCGTAAGAAAGGTACACTTAGATAATATGGTGCATTTACTCCTTCATACAGAAGACAACGTGCTTCAGTCAATCATTAAATGACCTTAGAATTGTGTTTAACATTAACGAGTAGAATTACAATGCATAAATACCTCGCAAAGCAATATTTTAATACAAAACTACGCACAAGCAAACGGTGGACGTTGCTAGAAAAAAACTGTGATAATGCAATGGAACAAAATAGCTGAACAGAACTGATCCAAATTTCTACAGCATACTTCTACAGTAATATTTGTAACTCGATGGAAGTTCCACGAAAATTCGTCAAACCAAACAGGTTTTAAAGTACATAACACTAATGTTAGCTAAGACCTACTGTTACAAAAAAATCTGTTTCCACTTGTAAAATTTAAATGCCTGCACTGATATTAACGAACTTCACCACAACACAAAAAACATAATACCAGCTGATAATGATGTATTTCATGAAACTGCATCCACACATTTTATGCAGAATCTAATTTTGCCCCAAAATACTTACCTTGGAAGTTTAATCGTGGAAGTTGGTTCAAGTTACACTATTCAGACAGACTTTATAATACTGATTTAATGTATCCCTAACACTCAAGAAATGTTTCATGTGCAGTATAAAACATTTTCATGGCATTGTTTCAAAACGAGTTACAAATGTGCAGAGGTATTCTCGTTAACTGAGAATTGCAACACAGATTGCAAATATAACAAAACACTTCCAAATATTCTAGTTTATTTCATGTTCAAAATTTACAGAAACTTAAATTGCATCAAGTAGTACATTTTCCAGTTTGGTAAAATGAATTTTCAAAAATTCCTGGCACAAGAAACTACGTGGAGATACAGCAGAAAGTAATAACAAATAATGCCACATCACCGAGAACATATATAAAAATGTTTTATTGTCCCTGTGATTTTTGTTTGTGTATGTTAAAATAATGGGATTAAGTAAATATTGAATTAGCAGTAATATCTGCTAACAGGCGAGCCGGTTCACTATCTAGGTAAATTTTATGTCAATTTTTTTTTTTTTTACAAATATTTCAATTCTAAATATTTGCAAACGTATAAATTTTAATTACGTTCAGTTTAACAGGAAGAGTGTGCAATATCAGCGAACATACAAAGCAACAAACATAAAAGGAAAGGGAAATTAGTAGAGATGGGTAGGAAGTTCAAATTTTAAACCAAAGCAAAATTTTAAGATTATGTTCGGTAGGAAACTAATTGCCATGTAAAATACTGGTTCTAGTTCGGTTTGAAAAATTAACACAAGTTTGTGTTTAGTTAGAAAATTTGTCAGAAACCAACATTATTAATAAACTTTGAAATGAACTTACTTCACCTCAAATATGTTGAAAAATAACAAACACAGGATGCAACAACACAAAAATTACAGAACTATGCAAGTTGTATATGTATGCGTTTAGTGTTAATGTTAAATGGTTAAACAATTAGAGGTGAAATTGTGAATGTGGTTATATATGTTTGTTTGTGTTATATATTTGAACAAATAGGTGCTGAGCTGTGAAGATTGTGTGTATATACGCGTTTTATTTTTTATGCTACATGTTGATCTATTACAGATGAAATTATTAAGATGATTTTTAATGTGTGTGTTTTGTTTTATCCTTAAACAATTAAGGGCTGAACTGTGTGAATAAGGCACTTTTTAAAGTTTGGTTCAATCAGTAAGTTCAATGCATTTATAGCATGGTTTGGTTAGAGTTCGGTTCGTGGGCAGTTTCAAAGTTTCAGTTCAATAGAAATTTTCTAGGTTAAGTTCTAGTTCGGTTCCAAAATTAGGGTTTGTCCCACCTCTAGAAATTAGCTCTTCATCTAGGTAAGAACCATAACTTTTTTTAAAGTAAAATAACAAGCCAAAATGTTCTGTGTTGCTTCATTGAAAGATTTGGAACATATAAAAGTACAGGGAAAATACAAAAAAAGAAATTACTGCAATTATGATTGACAAAATTTACATTGGTTCATCATGTTCCACTTCAGAACACACAGTTGGAAAATACACGTGTGTTTCAGTAACAAAAAATTCAAACTGCATAAATGTTTTAATGGAGAAGGAATACAGTGTAACTGTGGATGTAATATTCAAATGTGAAATGCACTGCATGCGACAATTTGGGGTAAGTAAAACTAAACCTATATTTTACCTGAACATGACGTGCATAAATCAAAACCATGGCAAGAAAATTGACGCGCCACGGGCAATGTCGCTATCCATTCTAGCCTTGTCACAGCTGTGGCCCCCTCTCAACAAGAGACGTTAAGTTGTACATGCCACAGAGCGCCCAGGGTTGGCTTCAGGACAGCTGCTGCCGCCTGCTGGTCAGCAACCCGCTTCATGTCTCGGCGCGTGCATCTACCCCGCTGGCCACTGAGGGGAAAAATCTGCCACCTTCGGCCATCTCTGTCACCTCACACTGGCCTGTGTTCCACGTATATATAGGACCTGCAGACCAGAATTCGAGGCAGACTCGTGCAGCTCTGTTGCAGGGCGTCACACTGCCTGGATGCGGACTGACTTCATCTACCACTAGTCGATTCGCACAGCTCCTGTTGCAAACAGTCACTCTGCATGACTGCGTACAGTCTTCATCTACCATCTACCAGCTAGCCAGCACCAGTCTTAGAAAGTTATGCTACCCTAGAGCTCACCGAAGCCTCCTGCACTTCTCGGCTACCCAGCTAGCAATGCTATCACAGCTCACGAGTCTTAAGTACTGTCTACAGAGTTTACCCTCGTCCCCCGTACCACTGCTTCTTCCACGACTAGGAGTCACCCTGGTTGGCGACCTAGGATCAGCCCTTCACGCCCTAGTCAGGATACAGGCTGGTGATGTATGTGTACTGTGTCTGCAATAAACAAACAAACAATTTGACTGATTTATCACTCGCAGCTACTATTTTTCTCAACCTGCCTCCTACAGTCTCCTGCTGCGTCCGAAAAAACCTCAAACACTCTTGCAGGAGCAGGCATGTGCCGCCGCCCCCTTTACACCTTCCTCGTCTATAGGGAGCCCTGTCTTCACAGAGCGGTGGCCCACTAGACTGTTGCACCCTTCTGTAAGAGCTTGGGTCTGCCGACGACTTTCCGCCCGCCAACACACTTGCTGGAGGAGAGTAATAAAGCCTAATAACCACACTCAACTGTCTACGCCTTCTTCCTCTCAGGCCGTGCTCGCCCCTATGGAACATCCAGTGTCTTCCCCTCTAAGCTATCTTCCTCCTTATGCCTCCCCACAGGGCTCGGCAGGATAAAGTTGCTAAACAAGGACTAGCCCTGATTGGAGGCCTAATTGAGGACTGACAAGAGTGCCAATCGGGTTTATTACTGAAATAGAGAGGAAGAAGCTCGGTAGAGGGGTACATCGACCAGCAGAAGCAGCAATCTACGTACACTACGAGCTACTTTGGCACGTCCCCCATGCCGTCTCGCCACTGCCTCCTATGTCACCTAAGAAACCAGCAACTTATAACTGGCCCTCAGCTGCAGACAAGGTAGTTCGACGCTTTCCCTATCATTCCATTGTTATTAACTAATTCCTAACATTTGCTAGATGGAAAAGTTAAATCATAGCATAACTCACTTTTAACCATTTAACACTATACAAGAACAAATTACATTTGCCAGCAAACAATACACATACTCTGTGATTTGTTACCTTATCACTGTCAATACACTTCTGTTGAAACAATATGGGCCAGAGCAAAAGCTTTCCAGACAGTAACAAACTCTAATGAATATAGGAAAGCTCATGAAGTGTGCTGTAGGAATAATTCTGAAAACAGACTGTATCAGAAGCAAAATATGCAGAGAAATTGCAAGAAAATTATTTCTGTCATGAAATGAAGTATAGCTGTGTTACTGATTATATTGTAGACAATGAAAGTGATAGCACAGATTTGGACACAGACATCAAAGAGAGGAAGGTTTTTACTACCAATGTACCCTGCAGCATCTGAGATTAAATATCCGTTCTGTACTACAAGCAAATGCAAGAAAAATATATTGCTGCAAATACATAATTGATTGGCTACTATCATAAGTGCAGACTTCTTGTTTCCAGAAGGTATGGGGGCCAAGTCTCATAATGTGCGACAGTTGCAAGTAGGCCGTTAGAATACCAAACATACAAAAAGGACAGGAATTAAAGTACCACAGCGTAGTACTTGAATTCCTGTGCTTTTATATATTTTCAACATCTTTAAACCTTATCACTTTCTCTCTCCGTCTCAATCTGTCATACTATCTGTATGTGTGTTTGCACATGCATGTGGGTATACACAGATATAAAACTCATTTGCACATAAGTTTTAAACACAAGTTGCAAGTATTAAAGAAAAGAAAATATCACAGTTTTGCATACTAAAGAAATGTAATTTATAAAGCCACAATTAGATTAGAACATTCAAATTACGTATGAAAACTATTACAAATTATTATAAACTTGGTGTAAATTGTTGCTGGTGTAAAATGTAGTCTGCAGGAACTGCAATTTCCTTGCACAGTTTGTTAGGTACACAATCACATTTGTGTCTGAAAAACTTCATTATATACTATGCTTCACAACTGACCACCTTATTTAAACATTTGATTCAAAGACGAGAAAATCACTAAAATTATTTGACTATGGCAACTAGGCCTGAAACAGAAACACAATTTAGGCAGACCATCACTGAAAAATTACTGATAATAGTGCTATCAGCTATTTCACTAAACCAGTTCATTTTAAACTAAAAAAAATTCACAAAATGAATAATGAATATCACAGCATATTGTAACTTTTGCAACAATATCGAACAATTTAGGCAACACACAACAAATCTTCTCTGTTAACGCATCAGAAAGTATTTAGTTCCGTTGTTATCCTCGGCTCTAAATTTCAAGAGCTTATAGATATTAGAGGATTCATCATTGTGACCACGTGGCTAAAAATCGCAAACTGCCAATTATTTAAACTGAAGCCATTCAGGCCTCATATATTCTTTGCACCTTTTTGTGGACAACAGTTTGAGTACATTTTTACCACCTCGAGAATGATAGTTTGCCTCAATGCATTACCTGTGAAACAGATACCTCTCATGTTCATAGAATTTTTCAATATCTTTCTTCCAGTTGCAGAACCCAGATTATATAGAAGCTGCAATAATATTCTTTTTCACACATTTATTCTGAGACCATGTTTATTTACATACTCTGAAAAATGCCTTATCCCTATTGTTGTCATAATCAAGCCAAGCAAACTTATTTAGCCAGACTTTTTTTTATTAAGCGTTGGTTACCTGCCTTTTTTTTGTTTCAGAAGCTTTTCTTTGTTCTTCAACACCAGTAGAGGAAACTGATGGTACTTCTTGCTTGCTAATAAAATCACATAGTGTAGACTGCTTCTCGTTGTCTGAATCAGTCTGATCTGTGTCTGGTATTGTTTTGCCTTCCAGTAGTTTTTATAACATACCTCCACATACTGCACTGAAGTACAAGTGAATAATTCATAACTTCATACAGCTAACAAGTATAAATATAATCAAAGCTTCAGAGAGACTGTAGCACCATTCTGGATACAAAAGATTCAGATAAATGCCTCCCAATCGCAGCACTGTCAGCGTACCGATCAGTGCTGCTGTCGTGAAGGATGCAAAACTAGTAAATAAACTTCATGGTTCGACTTTAAATGCACATCATCAATTTTTTCTTTACCGCAATAAAAGACACCAATAGTTATATATGTCAGCCTTTCAACTTGAAATGTTATCATTGTCCCATTCATTACTCTGCAAAAAAACTTCTCAAAGCACGGTAACACAATAAATATATTTGCAATGTTTTGCACAGAACTTGGAATTTCTTCTTTCTTCTTTGAATTGCTGCAGCTCGCCGCCAAGGAGATATTCTGCCTTCTTAAGTGTCTGGTTCTTTATAACTAATCTATCAGTTTCCTATCTTCCTGCAATTGTTTTTATATGCAACTGTAACATAATTATAAACCAAAACTTAAAATATTAAAAACTAATCTACATTTATTAATATTTACAGTTGTCTTCAACTGAGTAATCAATGCACTGGCTCACTGCCAGGTCCAATGAATGATAACTGCAAACATTAATGGTATTCTGATAATGCAGTAATGCTAGGCTGGCCTTCAAAGCCTTTATCCTTGAAGTGGAACAATAATAATAATGTACAATATTTCAAAAGTTCTCCACTGATTCCATCAAAAGAGAAGCATGCAACAACACTATGGCAAATCACCAGCATGTACATTTTGAAAATCAAAGTATGATGTACATAAAACAGTACACTCAAATACGCATCGCAAATTAGTTCCGACAGGAGATAATTCAAACAAAAGGAGATGAGTGTACATGATAATAGCGAGTGAGATAACATGAGGACATGTGGAAGTTTAGTTAGAATGTTTATGAGTAGATTGTATCCCATGTTAAATATCTCAAAATTAAATTTACATAAATGGTAAACCTTTAATATGAATATGCCATAAATATTTATTTCACCCAGCAATACAGGCATACATTTTCTGTCATGTGCAATAGAATTTATAATTATCCAGATGCACATCCTGGAAAGCACGGCCTGTCCTCCTTGAACAGCCAACGAAACTCAGAAGTCTACATTCTAATTCCAGCTGCCAGTGACCATTTTTTGTGTGTTCAAGATGGTCTCTAGTTACCAATTCATTTGTTTCCGAGAGATAATCTTTACATCGCATTGATTACACAACAATGTTATTTTCATAACGAGAGAAAAACTCTTAATTTCAATTACTCTGAAAATGCTATAACTAACTTAGTTTATCAAAACTAGAGAACCCTTGAATATAATTACATTATCAATGAAAAATTTTGACTACTCAAAGTAAAACACAATGCCTGTAAGAACTCGTTCCACAATTAATTTTATTACTGAAGGACTGTGACTGGAACTAATGATTTGTATGCAATATCACATAATAGTACTACTAAAATTTGTAGTAACAATATGTGCACATTTTTCCTGCCCAAAGTGGGGTAAACAGGGATGATATGATAGATGGCTCAAGGTAGAATAACTGTCATTTCAGACAAGAATTTCGCAGTATTACAGCAATTACAATTTAAAAAATGTTCGCACTCTGTACATTATATTGCAAATTTATATCAGAGTTGCACTAAGGATACTTTTCAATTACAATAAATATCATGATTATTACAACCAGGGCTAATTTAGGGACCCCCGTGCCCCTGGGCAAAGAAAAATTCTGCAGCTTTCCTGAAATAAGTACACAGTATTAATTTTAACGTTAACTACTTGCACTTGGCTAAAATTAATGCAGTTTATTTACATAATTAAACTTAGAAATATAAATGATTACAAAACTTCACGTGGGCTTATGCAAGAATTTCTTAAGGAACAAGACGAGTAACCTAAAACACAAGAGGTTTCCCCCTCCTCTAGTCAGTCATTTATTTATCTTGCAAAGCTGAGTAAGGGTGTGTGGAAATTTTTCATATGTTTTGTAAAGGAAAAATTTCAAAATGCAGGCACTCGAGAATAAATGCCAACTTCTCAAGGACAAATGCAAACTTCTTAACGTCCAAGCTGTAAACTTACTGAAGATTATATGACCCCTCTTAGATTTCACGTAGGCTCTCCATTTCAGGTTCGAAAGAAACAAATGACTCACTGAAGTCCTTTTAGGAATAAACTCTTATTGGATTATATTAACCTGTCCAAAATCGGTACAAACAACTGCTCCACAAATTTTATCTGAAGACCTCATGACCGAGCAAAGAAGTCACCTTCGTGTGATATGTATCAAGTTGTCTGGCTTAGAATGTGGAGGGAGGGATGGAGGGTTGAACAGGGTGGTCTGTTTCACAACATACACATATTCCTACCACAGTCGACCAAGCTAACATATTACATATCTCTTAATTCACACATTTCCTCGATTCCGTTCGTATGTCTATTGTTGAAGTTCCCCCTGCAGTTAGTTCAAAAGCGTTTAGTTTGCATGTAACCTGCCTGTAAATGTTTTGTATGAACTGTCGGCATGACCTAGAAGCTGCTGATTTGATAAGAAAGCGTGAGGGATGGAGAAAGCGGAAAGAGTGTGCTCGTCACATATTTTGAGTGGTTTCACTTAAGTTTTCCTAATAGTAGCACTATACAGCAAACACTCCGACTTATCTGTAATCTCAGTGTCTGAATCAGATTCATTTTAGAACCTCCTGGGATACCTGACGATGCCATGTTCCTTCTCCTAAACTTTCCTACACTCAATTTCTGATTGGTTACAAAGCAATTCAAATTTTCTCTGAGCCAGATGTTTAAAAACACACCCCATTGTTTCTTAATCAAAGAACCCAAGCAAAGAGGTGTACTGTCTAGCAACAGTGGCCACATCTATGTCTACAGATTGCAATAGCTTCATAGTAGGTTTACTGCAATGAATTTTTCAAGAATATAGTCCTAGATTGCATACAGTAACGAAGAATGCCTCAACAACCCACAATTTCTACATTGTGCCTCCAAGTTTCACATCTGAGCAAAGTTTTTGTGTTTCTGTTCTCTTGCAACTGAAAACACTGCTCTGATGATTGCCTCACCATTCTCATTCAAACTTCTACACATGCTTTTTCTCTAGCAGACCCCTGTGTTAAGGAAAGTGACTCTACTGTTACATTATCTTTACTGAAAATGTTAACTAGATGAAGTTAACAATTAAGTATTTCCTGTAACACGTCAAAGAGACGTTGCTAGGTAACAAGAGCTTACTGAGCTAAAACCCACCAAGAGACAAGAGTGTGCTGAAAGAATATAGCAGCACACAGGAAGATCAACAGCTTTAATTCTAGCTTGTGAGCGTAAATAAATAGCTGACGCCACTGCTGCATTATCATAGCTCTGTCTACTATAATTTCCAACGCCAATTCCTGGCTTTCAAGAAAGTGGAAAACTGCACCTGCCAGGTCCTGGCCACTATGTCCTGGAATTGTTGCAAACAGAACGAAGCACTCTTCATCCAATATCTCTTGGTTAACATAGCACAGAACACAGATGAGTGATCGCAGTGTGCAATATTAGAACTTCAGTCATAAAAGTATTTACTTTCTATGCAGTTATTCCTACTAGTGATGAAACTTACAAATCCAGATTGCATGGGATTGAAGGTGAATTTTGACTCCGGCTCCTTCCTTGGTGTTGCGATGCAAGTGAGGGGAGGGACCATAGCTTCTTTCATTTCCTGAAACAAATTTTGCATGCTTTCTGTAAATGCACCACTTATATGCACAATGCACAATTATACAAGAACATTACTGATAGTTCTTTGTTTTAATTCAAAAGAAAATTTCCAACATTTGTTAGCCTTTCTATTATTTAAACAAAGCAAAATCCCATTAAATTTTTTTGATGGAATCCAAAAATTTCTACATTACAAAAGGTAAAACTTATTACAGGGTAATGGCCTACTGAATAACAAATTGGGTACCACATTTTAGCCACTTTTTAAATAGTAAAATGTTACATGCAGAAATGTTTGTATTCTACTGTCTTTTGAAAAGCATTATTAACATACAGTAAACTTATGAAACTTCTCCACAGAAACCCTGATGTACTCAAGATCTAATCACATAAAATACAATTAACTCAATACTCTACTATGTAAATGCCTCGGTTCACAAAATTTCACCAGTTATCATTCTACATGATTTTCTCCAGATTTAGCATCACAATGTGCATATACTAATTTACAGAAGCAAAGTAACATGTATACTTTTATTTGATACAATATTCAAACTGTCTGGCTGCAGTTCCCATAAAAAACAAAGGATAATAAAATTTCACCAGGCTGGAATAGTTCCTTTAACAAATTTGATGAACTAAGTCATACCCAACAACCACTTCAACTACAATGGTTTACAGTTTAAATAAAACATTGTTATTGTTACATGCTCCTACTCTTCATCGCTTCTCTTGCCCTATCCTGCTCGCTAGGACAAAGGAATGTGTGGAGGTCATGTGAGCAGTAATCCAAGAAGCACATGGAGATTTACCAAGGGATCCGCCACGTATGACTACTGCAACTCGTGTGCTCGTGAATTTGGGCGGATTGAATTTCTTAGGTTATCTTTAAAGAATGTTTAGGTCAAAGCCCTAGCCTCTCTCAGCATGACTCGAGGTGCAGTGAACCTTCTATATCAGGCAAAAGAGACTATTTAAGTTGCGACGGGCCTCCGAGCCGAGAGTTTTGAAAGCTCAGAGTTTGGAGGATTGCGCGACATTAAGAGATAGGTGTGCGAAGACAACAAAGTGGCGAGTCAGCAGAGCTTCAACCAGCGGCAAAAGTGACCAGTGGGGAAGAAGTCTTTGGACTGCGAGCATCGGTACAGTGAAGGGTGAGACTGGCGGGCAAGACTACTGAACTGGATGCGTGAGTGAACACACACTTGGAACAATGACAATAGACCTGAACTGGTGTAAATAATGTGTGAATGAAGTGATTATAACCAATATAAGACACATTGAGCAGGACTTTAATTAGAATTGAGAAAAAAATTAAATATTGTGCTCACCAAGAATAACAAGGCTCATAGTGGAGATAGATAATTTTAAGTTGTTAATAATAGCAGTGATGAATAAATTAAAAATCCAATTTTGTTCCTTTATTTTAATTAAAACATCCATCCCTCACAAACTATGATACGCCCTTCTGGCGTTTTGCAGCAATATCACACCTAACACACACAATTATGTAGTGCAGAAAACAGCTTCTGTCTGCACAGAAGTGGGTGGCACTGTAAAGAATAATACATTTTATTTATTTTAGTGAACTGAGGCTAATCATGCTAATACAATAGGTATTGCATTGGAAAGTTTCATGGTAAGGAATGTCTGCCAGCATTTTCAATGAATGTGGATGGGGAAATTGAACTATGAACACATGACCTCGAATACAGGTCAGAATTTCTACCGTGTTGACTCCACACACTTGATGGAAATATATGGAGAGCTTTGGGTGGCTCTTGACATTGGGGTCTTGAGAACCTATGAGGGTGAAGCAAGGCGAATATGGAGCAGCGCCTGAATTCAAAGGTGAGGGAAACTGTAGGCCCCGAAAAAACTTGCAGACCAGTATCATCATTCTCAGTTTTAATTATTTGATTAGTACAAAATAAATTATTTTTTTGCATGTTATATTTGTGAGAAGTGTACCAAAAGTAATTTTAATTTAAGATTTCCCACCAAAATGAAACATACATAAAAATAATATGAAAAATTAAATATATTTTAAATGAATATGGCCATTAATTTAGAAAATAAGAAAATAATATTTTTAAAATGTAAATAATATAAAATACATGAAACCCTTCCTCTCTCCTCCCTTTGCAATTCTTCTATCACATTAAAGCCAGGGGGCTTATTATAAGTTATTCGTTAATTTTTCTTATTCATTAAGTTTTGAAAGCTCTCGAAACGAATAAAATCTTAGAGAAAGGCAATTTCGTATTCCAAGTCACATTTCGCTAGAGCCCTCCGAGCCGTCGGCAAATATAGTTGAAAATGATACAAAGACATTTGTATATGCATAAGAGTATAAAAAAGTGCAGTTTTTTGCATAAAAATCTGTTTAGACAAAGTTATTTTAGTATTAAAACTGTAACTTTTGCGGCAGCTGTCACGTGTATGCGGGACACTCTCTCATTGGTTTGACGTNGTATGCGGGACACTCTCTCATTGGTTTGACGTCACTAGTCATATGCCGGCGGCCGGCCCTGGCATGTTGCAATCACGCAGCACTAAAATGGAAGGCAATTTTGTGAAAGCGCAGTCCGACAATCTGCCACGAATAGATACAGATAAGCTACTCAATTAATTCCCATGGTTTTGTGGAACCTGAAATAAAAGGNTCGTATTCCAAGTCACATTTCGCTAGAGCCCTCCGAGCCGTCGGCAAATATAGTTGAAAATGATACAAAGACATTTGTATATGCATAAGAGTATAAAAAAGTGCAGTTTGTTGCATAAAAATCTGTTTAGACAAAGTTATTTTAGTATTAAAACTGTAACTTTTGCGGCAGCTGTCACGTGAATGCGGGACACTCTCTCATTGGTTTGACGTCACTAGTCATATGCCGGCGGCCGGCCCTGGCATGTTGCAATCACGCAGCACTAAAATGGAAGGCAATTTTGTGAAAGCGCAGTCAGACAATCTGCCACGAATAGATACAGATAAGCTACTCAATTAATTCCCATGGTTTTGTGGAACCTGAAATAAAAGGNAGACAATCTGCCACGAATAGATACAGATAAGCTACTCAATTAATTCCCATGGTTTTGTGGAACCTGAAATAAAAGGTGTAAAATTACAAAGGTAAGAACATGTCTCATATCACACAGCCGTGATTTTCAAAGCGATAGTTGGCCTACATCACATATTAAAACTTATTTGTTTCCAAGCTTTATTGAGGTAGTACGTATTATTATCGTCTGTGTTTATGTTTACGATTGCTAAGATTCAGAGTTGGAAGTTTAAATATGGAATAGGTATTATTACATTCACAAGAATAACAGAATTGTATTGAAGGCGACTGCAGTGAACGAACTGTGTTGTCGTGTGCCATGCTTGACGTCGGTGAAAAATTAACTTCATTATTTAGAAATAAAACTACATCATGTGTTGAGAAAGGTTACAAACATTTTCGGATTCTAAACCACGTTTCAATATTCATAAAACACTTTTTTTGCTTTATAAATGTCGGATAATGAGCAGTATGGTCACAGAAGGCCTAAAGCTAGCACGTTAGTCACTACCCGACACTGCACGACTTCTCGAGCAGCTGCGGACTGGTGGCGGGCAGAACGCTGCGCTGCCGACCGGCAAACCTGTATTTATACGTTCCACCTTGTTTATAAAAACTATTTTGAAACCTCAAATATAGTGTTTATAAATGAATAAATGAATTTGCTTATCTTATTGTTTCTTATGTCTTGTGTATCTAACATACCTTTTATTATTCTGACGTCACGATAGCAGTGTTTACACTTTCTTTTTAAACTTTAAGAACTGTACACATAAGATGAAAAAATAGATACAGTAGTTTGGGAAACACTTAATACCTGGGATGAGATTTTTATGTCGTTTCTTTTAGACATTATTTTCGAATTCTTAAACAAAATATCTCAAAAGCTGTTTATGTAAGGGAAAGGGTTATAAAAGCAACACGGCTTATTTGCGTAAAACGTGTAGGCTATTTAGTGTCAATTTTGTGGACCTAGTCTCGTAATTTTTTGTAATGTCCATCTTAGTAACTTAGAAAAAAGGAGAAGAGCAAATATAAAAGTCAGATTTGATAAACATTTCTAAAAACATGCATTTTAGTTCTTTAAAAGTAAAAATTAAGTTGCTATTTAACTTAAACTGTTAAGTTTATGAAAGCTAACTAGAAAAAATCAAAACAACTAAAATTGATTAGAAATTGCTATGTTTGAAAAATAATGTATAATATAAACCAAAATTTTTGCAAGAGGAACTCTGAGACCCACCTAAATATTATAGCTGTGCTCTTGAAACCAATGTTAGAAGTTATATTATAATAAAAAAAATATATATACCNTAAATACAGCAAAGAAAATCTGTAATAAAAGCTTAAGAATTTGTTTTATTCTCAAAAGCTGTTTATGTAAGGGAAACGGTTATAAAAGCAACACGGCTTATTTGCGTAAAACGTGTAGGCTATTTAGTGTAAATTTTGTGGACCTAGTCTCGTAATTTTTTGTAATGTCCATCTTAGTAACTTAGAAAAAAGGAGAAGAGCAAATATAAAAGTCAGATTTGATAAACATTTCTAAAAACATGCATTTTAGTTTTTTAAAAGTAAAAATTAAGTTGCTATTTAACTTAAACTGTTAGGTTTATGAAAGCTAACTAGAAAAAATCAAAACAACTAAAATTTATTAGAAATTGCTATGTTTGAAAAATAATGTATAATATAAACCAAAATTTTTGCAAGAGGAACTCTGAGACCCACCTAAATATTATAGCTGTGCTCTTGAAACCAATGTTAGAAGTTATATTATAATAAAAAAAATATATATACCAAATTTCATCTGTCAGGCCTAACTTGAAATGAATCACCTTAGAAAAAGTAAAATTTACATTGTGTAGCTAAATTTTTTGTAAGCATATTTATATGCCTTTACTATGAAATACGTTAACATATTTTTTTTATGCTCACGTCTACATCACATACAAATTGCTAAAAGCGTTGTGGTGCATATTAAACAATACCATAGTACCATAATGAAGGTTAGGTAAGATGTAAATAGTAGATATTAAGAAGTCCAGTGTTAAAACCAATTACATAGGAGAACATAAACACCTTAAATATAATTGTGTATTTCAAAATAGTCTGATTTTGGCGAAACATCTTAAATGTCTCGCCTAACTGCATTAAATCACGTCTTCCTGTTTGCTTCATTTTTTATAACTAACAAATATTTCATCAGGTGTTTTGCGAGATGTACTAGTACACTGCGGTACAATGAACCATTTTGGTGATTTTGGTATCCTTGACTGTTTATTTTCTCTTTTCATTACTTCAAACAATTTCTATTTAACCAAATGCGCATTACCACTGAAGTAAACAAGCGCGGTGGCCGAGGTTGTATCTGACTTGTGACGTCAAAAAGTGAGCATGCACGACAGACGTGTTTTGGTGGACGTTTCAAACATAAAACTTTCATTCAATAACTTTTTAAAAAATAATTTTTAAGTCGCGATGCTTTTTAAATACATTTATAACACATNCTAAAACTTTCATTCAATAACTTTTTAAAAAATAATTTTTAAGTCGCGATGCTTTTTAAATACATTTATAACACATAAATGAACGAAAACCAAGTGCCAGCAAAAAATGTGCATGTTGCCTATGTTCGAGTTTTCGTTAGCGAATGCAAGATAGGAACACTACGCACATGAACTTTAACAGAATTATGAGAGTTTGTTTATAAATTATATATACTTAAGCTTGAAAATATTAATAAACCAAAGCTGTTAAGTCCATGAAATATTCTGTTTCTGTTTGGTGGGTTTGAATGCTAGCATTAAATGAATAATGTATTTTAGGGAAAGGTATATTTGGTTCATCAAGTGTGTCAAATTTGCTGTCTACGTCGTACTATTTTCTAACTCGGCTGGACGTATGATGTGTTGCACATAAATATGCTGCAATTTCCTATGCACTGTGTTGAAAAGGACTCGCATGTATACCGAAATGAGAGAGCGCAGACAGAACTTTGGTTGTGACATGCACAAAGATTTTTCTCCATGATCGTTTTGCTGTTTAGTTGTAAGCTATTTGCGAACACACTGTTTCGTTTGTTATTTTTAATACCAAGATTGTAAAATAAGCGATGGACAACAAACTTGACGCTATCGTGTTTCTAGTGGATTGTATTAATTCCAGTATGGCATGAATTTTCACTCAATTATTTTCAAGAGAAAGTAATTTTGTTGTATTCTCCCAAGAATCATTTACACTTTAGCACAATCTATTGGTTAATTTACAAACTACACTGTTCAAGGAAATTTTGAATAAACAGTGTTTAAGATCTAGTATTTCATTAAAAACAACTATAATTAAAAAATTAATACCCTCACAATAGCCAGCCTACACTGCTGCTTACATGGTTCACAAATTAAAACAGAAAGGTTAATTAATGCTTTTAAAATATTTTTTTCTGAAATATGTGTGTTTCTGTAATGCATGAAGTCACACTTACTTCAAGATTCTCTTCTACAACGATTACAAATAACAACCTGTACCAGACGCCCGCCAAGTTTTCATAATAAAACTCCGTAACGAAAACCAGAAGGGCTTCGTTACCATTTTAAGTTTCATATTGAACATAGTGATGTCAAATGAACACTAGAATGCACTTAGAATAGCTCCTTTTGTTAGGAAACAAAAATTCAGAGTAATAACAAATACTTTTGTTGACAGGAAACAATACGAATAACTTAGAATAAGTCCCCAGGAGGGATACTGAATTAAATTGTATTTTACCACTGTTAATAGAGGCTATATTTCCAGCCCTGGATTAGATACTTGTTCAATATGGTGAAACATACAAAAATATTAAGAGTGAACATTTAGTATCAGTGATGCACTGAACAATACATGACCGTTAATGGGAAAATATTTCTTTGGAGGATTTTCCTGTTAACATTCCCCAGCTTCCACTCCATGGTGCAAGGGCACTGCATTGGTACTGACCTTTAAAATGTTCTCCAACTCTGGTTGGACTTCGCTGGCTGGGTTACCTCTCCGACATGGCAACACCTGGCCCTGCAACAACGAACACACATATGCATCATTTTCGGTACTCACTACTCACAATAAAAGGCATGTATACACATACACATGTCACTACCAATGTCTTCAAGAATTAATAACCTGATTCACAGTGAAATACTTACTGCCTAACTGTATCAATTTCATGAAGTAACTAATCAACGAAGCTCTAGCCATGAATAGGAAGACAAACTTGAAACTACAACAAATATGAAAAGAAAAAATAGCCAAACAATGAGTTTTGTCATTGGGAATTAAAACAACAATTTAAACTTTAGTTACCTTTCATGGGTGCAGAAATATGTGAGAATAAAAGGGTGGTTCAGGGAGCTATTAGGCCTGAAACATGTAGTCATAGGTCATATTGTTAATAAAAATAATGGGCACAGTTTAAAAAATGGTTATTAAAATATGTTTTAAATTAAGAATATAAGGATGGAGCTCGACTCTCTCTACCTTTTCAAACACTCTCCCCCCATCTCTTCTGCGGTGATAGAGGCACAATTTATCAATACACAATGCGATAAAAGTATTTAAAAAGAAATGTATAATTTATATTTCAAATTTTTCTATCCCAAATTTTATTATGTCTGTCAAAATCCAAAGTAATGTTTTAATGCTCTTTGGACATTTTTTAAAACAAGATGACAATTATTATAAGCTAAACTACATAGCGTTCCCAAGGAATGTGTTTCATAAAAGCTAATAAACTGTATGGTTAAACTCAACATTCAGTGACAATAAATTCCAATACTTTCTGTGGTTATACAAAACTGTGGCTAAAACAAATACTATACACGCGCTGCATCTGAGGTTAACAAACAACCTGATACTGCAGATTTGTGTGTTAGTTGTTTATAATTGTGGTGGTTATATATGTTTTACAAGTTGGGGATGAAACAGAAATTTATTGCAAATATTATGGAAGTACAAAAAAAAAAAGCTTTAGTGTTGAAGAATGAGCAACTTAATTGGTTGAACCAATAAATAACATTCCTCTTTTCTTTATCAGATTATTTCATATAAATAACTGGAGTTTCCTAACTTTTTTAATATAGAACTTTGTTAGAGAAAATGGCAATTAGTTTTAAAACAGACAACTTCTCTCAAAATAAAATTACAAACATAAGTTGCATTGCATCATTTCCTTAGAACCTATTGATTAATGGATTCATACATAAATTTATTTAAATAAGTAATGCCCTTTCAGTGGGCAAAACACAAACTTGAGGTTTCTTGTGGGCATGAATGTAATATACATCTGAAATGCATTGCTCAATCACACATATAGTGTAAGAATCAAATATTGCTAACCTGTGGGCATTCTTAAATCATTAATAACTGAATTGTGGATTCCTTGAAGACTGTGTGGTGTAAGAGCAACAACACAACTGATAATTTTATTAGCTTTGAAATGCTTATTCATAATCACCTGTTAAAAGATGCATCATGCTAATGTCACAAAATTTAATGCAAAATAAAGATAACAAACCACATTTTTTCAGTGGAATAATTTTACGCAAGTGGCAGGTTTTATAGTGATTACAGCTCTGTATCCAATCAAGATACTTTGTTCCATATATACAAACAGAAAGACATTACCTACATTAAATAATCATGTGGTGGTGTTAGTTAAACTTTATATTTACAGTACCATTTTTTCTATACATTTTCTATATCATGGGATTCTAATGATTTTTTCCAGCCGTGGTAAAACTAGGGTACTGCATACAAGAATATATATTTCTAAGATAATACAGTATTACGTGCTTTGTTGGGCTACCAATACGTTCCCAATTTTGAAGAGTAATTATAATTTCTCATAAGAGTAATATTAAATCTAGTGGTCAGATTTCAAGATGTTCCACAATAACAGTAAATTATGCTACACAGAAAAATACTGAAGAGTGTACATTGTTGTTGCAAATAAAGAGATTATAAAAGCTATTGATTGAAATTAAATATTTCCCTTTTAAATACATCTGGACACAAAATTTTGGATTATCTTGTATACTTCTATTCGGTCCAAAACCATCGAAGGCAAATTCTTTGAAAACCAGAAAAACAACCATAGAGCAAGAAGTTGGCTACAACATGATATTAATAACCATGTTATACACTGCCAGACAAAGAAGACAATGCTCAAACTGGGNAACCAGAAAAACAACCACAGAGCAAGAAGTTGGCTACAACATGATATTAATAACCATGTTATACACTGCCAGACAAATAAAACAATGCTCAAACTGGGAGACCTGTTACCCACAATAAGGACATGTGCCAATTATGACACCTGTACTGTGTCACTGAAACTCGTGAGATAGAACATGTTACTTGTCGCCAGTGTATATAGGAGGAATATGAACATACTACGAAGGCACAGTTACCAACAGTATCAAGTGCATCCAACCTTTTAGTATGCTGGGATGTTGAGAACAATTAGTGTAGTTGGAGGCATTAGAACAAGGTTGTATAATCTGACTGCACGAGACCTTTTGGGTGATTCAACGAACGTGGGCCGTGCCGCGATCACTATATAATGTTGTATTGGGGTGTGGACCTACGAAAGCCGTACATCGCGTAGGCAAGGTTCTGGCTCTATACGTGGGGCTACATAACGTGCGGACACGCTATTCGAATAAGTGCTACAACCGACCCTATCGCAACATCAGCGCAGATTTTGGAATCTTTAGCGTCTACACTACAATATGTTGCAATGTACCAGATGGACTATTTGCCGGTGATCGGACAAGGATGGTCTGCAGTCACGACGTCCTTTCCACCGACTGTCTACGACTCGACACCATTGTGCTGCAGTTTTGCAGTGGTATACCAAATGTCGCGAGTAAGTGCAGAAATAGCATAGCCTTGTCTTTTCCAACGAATCGCACTTCACTCTGGGCGTTGACTATGGTCATATCCGTACCTGGAGCTGCAAAGGAGCGTGTTGATCAACAGGTGCATATTCATGTATGCAGCTGGAGTTGACTTGGGTCACCATCAATTACGACTATAAAACAAGTTATGTTTGTGCAGGGCGTACTTTCCGGCCACCAATACGTTACCGAGGTCAAACTTTTATATTTACACTATCTGCTAATGGCGTTCTGCAGCTCGGTAATGAGCGTCTGCATTATTCCGCGGTCATCGTACAACACACTCTACACGAAGCAGACAACGTACCATGGCCTGCAAGATCACCAGACGTGTCGTCAATTGAGTATGAATGGTATCCCACACGGGACACCATCTCCCCCTGCAGCTGCTACCTGCCCAAATCTAAAGATAGCTCCCTTGGCACTGGGAACAGGAATGGTGGAATATACCATAGGATACTATTCAAGCTTTGTGCGACGCCATGCCACGTCAGTGATAGTCTGCATTGTATCCAAAGGATGGCACACTCCAAGTTAAGTATTTTGTTACATGCAACTGTGCTGTAGCTCTATCCTCATTTGCTACTGGAACTTGCTCCGATATCCATCATTGTCTAATAAGGATGTATTTAGTCCCGTGTAATTGCTTCCATAATGTTTTAATTCGAGGTGTTTTGATTTCATTGCCTAGCTGTACCAGGTACGACACAATGTCAGAAGAACGTAATAGAAGCATCGTTGAAACGGCATAAATATTCTTACTTTACGCCATTCAAGCACCAGCCGATTAGGGCATTATTTATGGAGACTGCTCCGCAAAGGACACGGAGATTGAGAAACGCACAATCATCACTGGGAAATTTACACTAATACGACAGTTGGCCACAACCGAAACCTTAAGTGTGACTCCTGTGCGTACGTTGTCATGGCAGCGACGTAGTCCGTGATTAGTAAGAACGTCCCTAGTAGGAATTAGCTTTAGATTGACGGCACCAAGCTTTAAACACGGAACCGAAGTTTGCACATAGCATCACATACCTCTGGCTAAGAGTTAACCACGGAGTAGTTCCCCGGGTTTCTCTGAAACTGGCCTGTCCCACCAAAACCCCGCATTTCCCACGCCCAGGTCATGTATTGTACTAACTAACCTGGGTCATCTGCAGGCGCGGCAGGTTGCGGCTGGTCTGGTGTATGCGATTGGGGGGCGGGGCCTTGCACCCGGCCAGGACGCCGTTGACGCGGTGCTCGGCCTGCTTGCTGGGGTGCTGGCCGGGGTAGGTGGCGACGCGGGACCCACCGCCATAGCTCGGCTTGGAGGGCCGGCTGGGTGGCGCGCGGCTGCTGTTGAGCTGCGCCGCNGGGCGGGTGCAGCCCGTCGATGCCGATGAGGCTGAGCTTGGGCCCGTCCTCCAGCAGATGGTCCTTGATGACCTCATAGTTGCCGAGCCGCCTCTGGATCTGCTGCGTCGTCACGTCACCAGAGGAAGGCGTCACCTGAGGAAAGACAGCATCGTGCCGCATCAGCTCACCACCATGTACATTTTACCGCCACATATCAATCGCACAATAAAATGCAACCAGGGAAAAATACCAACGTATCTAACGGCCTTCCTTTACAACCCAAGACTATGCAACACACCATATTCTCTTGCAGATATAACTCAACTATAAGGATACAAAAGATAACGCTCGGCCAATACTAGATAACATACTTAATTTGTAAATAAATTTTGCGCGTTATTGAGCGCATTATGTTGGTGGATATGTTAGTGAATAATTCAATATTTACACATTCTATACACACCACTGGCGTAGCGCAATGTTTGACCTGGGTACACCCAGTGGCGCAGATCCTTGCCAGAACTAGTAAAACGGGAATCCCGAAATCTTCCCAGCTCCAGAAAATATTTTGAAATTTTAAGGTGGAAAAAAGCTTACTGGCATTTTTGCCTATGTACATATTCGTGTGAGGAGGCATGCGTGTGTTGGTACGCGATATTACAGAGAATTTATTCCGACATTACGTTATCAGGAAGAGATTTGAAACATCACAGACGGTGGATGTAGACAATGGTTTCGCCACAAGCTTTTCTCTCTTTGAGACATAACGAAATGTTATATGTCAGTCATTATCTCTTTGTGCATTGGCGTAGTGCGCATTTAAACAGCGCAAAGACACGCTGACCTGCGCAGGCTATCCCCCACTCCTAGCAACATACCATGGACCAAACGCACGCGCGAACTGGCGTCTGCGATCGGGAGAAACTCCAAGAAAAGAGAAGAAAACATCTCTGCTGCTGAATTTCTGCGCCGCATATATACATGGTAAAAGTCAACTCGCGGCTTGCACCTTAGCAATTTAGATTTAAAAGTTTAGATATGAGTGTGTATTTTTGGAACGCCAGGCGGTTCGGCGTCTTATGACGCTACGCAACTGATACACACACACACATTTATAAAGTAATTATATGCTGTTCGCGGTTAATTGTGCACTTTTGAAATCAACATTTGAAATTTGAAAAATGTCACTGCAAGTTGGTGACGACGGAAAGAAAGTAGTTCGGTGTATTTAAAGTTTAATTATACGTGTTAGGTAAACATTTGTGAATACTTAAGTTATTTATTTTGTCTTTCTAATGCATATAAAATTTTAAGGTATATCAATTTTGTAAAATATTTAATTTTCAAATAATTTCACAGTAGTATTAGGAAATAGACAGAACTGAGACAACTGGATGTTGGATGCGGTGCCACGGTGCCGAAACCTCTGCCAATCCTCGTCAGCAGCGGTCATCTTGAATTTCCGTATTTTCCCGGTGGAATTTCCCCTTTTCTCTATAAAAAAAAGTCTAAAATTCCCCTTTTTTCTCTCTAAAAAAAAATTATTTCATTCCCTTAAAAGCGGAAAAAATTTCTCGTAAAAATGCACTTTGCACAATTCAGCTGGCAGTTGCACAATCCGGCAGAAGTTGTGTAAATGCCCGACGGACTGTGCAATAGTTTACAAGTACGCTCTGTCGTTCCATGCCAGCACCGTCCAACTTGTCTGAAGAACGTTCGAGTTCATTGCCCTGTCATGCAACTTCTCTCCCTCCTTTCAGTCTCTCGTCTGCTCTATCCCTTGGGGATTTCTCATATTCCTTCTCGTCTACTTTATTTTCTCTCTTACTTTTTACGTCCTCCATCTTTAATTCCCGCACCCGCTGCCACCAGTCGTCTGCTGTAGGCGGACATCTTTAATTCTCACGCCCGCCACCAGTGTGTGCCAAGTTCTATCGTTCGCAGCTAGGAGCACTGGTATCAGGCGCAGCCATTTTGTGTGTTAGTTTACTAATCATCTGCACGGGTGCGCTAGCATTGGGGAGTGTAGTTCAAACGGTAGCCGCCAGGAGCGCTAAGAATTATTTTTTAGTTCGTAGTAGTTTCGGAAATAAAAAAAAATTACAGACACGTACGGAATCATTCCGGCAGCCCTAGGGTCGGCAGTCTAGCATCTTGCCCACAGGACCACTGCAACATCTAGGAAAGTATGATGTTTAACGACGAATACATATATAATTATTACCATACCGGGCATTCGGACAGACCTCCGTCGTTATTACGCACACACACGCGCGCGCGCGCACACACACATCACCTTTGCGTGGTTAGAAGAAATAAAGTAAATACCCGCATCAGCCTATGCACTCACCATACAAACTTGTCATCGCGAAAAAAAAGAGAGGATGTTTGTTTTAAGATATAGTAGTAAAATTCATAACGTAGGCATCATCTCTGATGTCGAATAGGACAGTAGAGACAATTACGCCCTGAGACCTTTTATAAGCATAGTTGGCCGCCATTTCCAAACCTTTTAAGATATAGTCTTCAAATTCATTAGCATCGTCCTTGATGCTGAATAGAATGGTAGGGAAAATTAGGAGTAAAGCCCTCGTATAAGCATAGTCGGCCACCATTTCCCATCTGCCGAAGCTAAAGTCGCCGAATTAATATATATCTCACACATCGTTCCCTACATCTAAAGGGTGGCACGGTCCATTAGACCATAACCTCTCTCATAAGCATACGCCGCAAGCATGTCGTAGTAGTTAGAAGTTACTAATGCATGTAGGAGTGCAGGGGGGGGGGGCTGAAATAGCACACGTACGCGCTGGTCCACGCGCACTCGTCAATCACCCACCACCACAACCACGCTCGTAGTCTGCTACCCGCAGGTGTTATGTATACACAAATAAACGTCAGCACGGGTAACATGCAACAGCCGTCCGTACACGAAAAAGTTAAGGCATATACAATCACGCTGCAAGCATGATGCAAATAGTCGCAGGTAACAGTAAAATACATATATAGTAATATAAACAAACACCATCAGCCCAACACAAGGGCCAGCAGCCCGAGGCCCAGTTAGCATGGGCAATCCTTAACAACAACCACCCATACATTGGAAAAATAAGTATACAATTGTACCAAAGCAAGGTGTAGGTAGTCACCGGTTACATTAAAACATTTACGAGTTAATACAAATAGTCAAGAGGGTCGCCCGGAACCGCATGTAAAAGATATGAAACCATCCCGTACACGAAAAACCGGCCACGTTACTATAAAAAAATACCAGTTGGTTCCGCAGACCGTTGTAGAGATATCAACGTTACCAGTACACCAAGAACTTTGGTAAAGAGCTGGAATGCTCGAGGACATGAAAAGAGCTTATGTTCACAAGTACCAACCCTGACGATGCCGGAGACAGAGCACAGTCCTTGAAAATATGGTATCGCAGGTTCAATCCCCCAGAGAGTCCAATCATTTCACAGGTAAAAATACAACATGTTACGCAATTAAAAAACTTATGTGTGTTATATCTACATATTTAAGTATCGAGCACATCGTGCAACAATTGCAATAAACTATATCTCCAACAAAATATTTTTGTACATGAACGTACTCAAATGTATATTAATCTCAAATATTTGCAGCCTGCAGACATCTATAAGTACAGTGGCTCACATTAATATTAGGCCACCAATGATTATTGCAGTTTCATGGCCTTACGTTACATAAGAAATGAAGATAAACATAAATCATATTGCACAATCATTCCTATGTGCTTTAAATGAAATGTAGCCGTAGACAATAACAGAAATTAGCAATGCAACTTAACTGAAACGTGAAAAATTTCGTATCCGATTAATTTCTCACACTCTAAACTGATTAAGCACACCACTTACATTGAAGTGGCTCAGACCCGGCCAAATTTCATTTATAGGCTAGTGAAAGAAGTTGAATAATCTGCTCAAAGAAGTAATTGTGACTTTTAAAGAACAAAACTTATTTTACATTACCAAGGCCGTGCTCACACGAGTGATCTAAACGTGTTTATTGTAAATTCGTTCGGCAGCCGTATTTGAACACGTTTGCAAACGGAACTAATTTCAGTGGTTACAACCTCAATAACTGCATGTAAATAAAAGGAAATTCTAACCTCAAAAATACGCTCCCATAATTACTTATAATCGCTTACACCACTTATTTAGAGTGAGAATTTAATTTATTTTAACAAAACATACGTGATTTTTATTTAAACAGTATGGCGAATACTGTTTTTATACCTAGCTTAGAATATTTTTTTTTTCAACGAATGCAGAAATTCCGGCCAAATTCAGTAATTTACTTCTTAGCAACCAATGAGAGTGCGACAAGGAAGAAAAATGAAAAGTGTCGTTCCGATGTACCTACACAGTCTGTTTATTTTGAACAAGATGTGACTGCGGTCGGAACAAGTTCTTAGACGGTGTAACCGCGTGCAATGCTGAACATGTTTGAAGTGAAGCAGTGCTGTGTCCAATCTGACCGCGGCCTAAATATCACAGTGAGTATAATCCATTCACAGTTACTTTCAACTTTTCTGAAGCTCTGCTTGGATTCTAATTTCAAGATATTTCTCCGCCGCGTATAAACAAAGCTCTGAAAATTACACCAGAGAGCTAACGCACCGCATTTGTGCGCACTCAGTGTAATACTATTTTGCATAAGAGCTATTTATTACTAGGCATTACCAACACACCTATTTTCTCTGTATTAATTCATATAAACTATAATTGGAATATATAATTTAATTATAATAATTAAATATAATTTAAATAATAAATATAAATTAAATATAAGTTATAGGTAAAATATAATTAAAATTAAATTTAACCATAATATGGTACTTTTATGTTAACAAGCACAAAACACTTGTGAACCACGACATACAGTGATGGACAAAAGTATTCGCCCAGAGAGAATGGTAATAGAACTATCAATATTCTATCTACAATGGAAATAATTAACTCTGCAGAGGTGTCAGGAATAGATAAATGAAACCTTCTGATTGTAGAGAAGGAATGTATTTTATACAGATAACGGAAATAATACATGAAGTCTCCTTGAGGGACATTTCTTGCGTGGTCATAAATATTCCTTTATTCCCTGACTATTACAAAACAAAACCATTAATATTGATCTCAATGCTTAGTTTGCATACCCTTCCTGTTTATTATTGCTGCAAGACATTTTGCCGTGGAATGCACAAGGTTTCGTGTAATATTAGAGCCAATATTATGATATGGTGTTTTCCCAGCCTTTTCTCCAACTCACTCCAGAGATGTTCTATCGGATTAACTTCTGGTGACTGAGGAGCGTTTCGCCGTATGCTTGGGGTCATTGTCGTATTGGCAGTGAAAATCATTTGCAATGCCTAGTTTTTCTGCGTTCTTCCTTAGATTGTCTTCCGAGTATTTGAAGATACACGAATCTGTTCATATTCCCTTCGATGAACACCCGTTCCCCCACTCCTGAGTCCGACATGCACCCCCACCAACCCTATGTTTAACTGCGGTCTGCAAGTTCTTTTGTTCAAAATCAGTGTTTGGCTTGGGGCACACCAACATTCTAACATAATTGCTATAAATATTGAAATTACTTTCATCTGATAGTAAAACTTTCTCCCAGAATTCAGTATCTTCTACAAATGCTCTTTCGCAAACTGCAGCCGTTTAGTCCTGTTCGTCTTATTAATGTAGGGCTTACTTAGCATGGTACCCAGTACGATTGAGAAACCTTCGTACGGTCCGGGACGTAACCAGTTCTTGTAAATATTTGTTCACTTGAGCTGTTATGTCGGATGAACTCGTTTTTGGATTCTTTTTAATAGAATTCACCACATACCTCTGCTCCGTGTGTGATAGCTTCTACGGACTTGCTGGTGAGCACTGTTTGATCTTGAAATCTTTATACAGCACTTTTGACGGTCGAACAACTTCTTCCCACAATTTTTGCGACATCAGAAAACTGTTTTCCTTCTGATCTATGTCTTGTTATAGTTCCCATTTCTTCAACGGACGTTTCCTTCAATTTACGCCCCCATCTCTCACGACACTGTTCCACTGCAGCAGGTCGAACATTCACTATCTGACCACGGAACTGAACTGAAGAAGCAGAACTGATACGTGTTAGCGGAAAGATCCCATGCACACTTGTAAACGTCAAGCGGATGGATACTTTTGTCCAGGCATCCCCAGAGACACAACATCATAATTTGAGACTTTAGCGTACTTGCTTGCTGATTCTGGCACTGTTGCACGTAGCCACGTAGGATAAAGTTCATTCTTTCGTATGTTGTAATATACACTGGAGAGCAAAAAAAAAAACTGGTATAGGCGTGCGTATGCAAATAACAGCGGTATGGTACCAATCAGAGTAACGCGGTGCGGTCGGCAGCTAGATCGGTTACTGCTGCTACAATGGCAGGTTATCAAGATTTAAGTGCGTTTGAACAGGTGTTATAGTCAGCGCACGAGAGATGGGACATAGCATCTCCGAGGTAGCGATAACATGCGACACCCCACACGTCGAAAGTTGCTACCGAGTGGCTCCAGGAACACTCTTCTGACGCTAGACACTTCCACTGTCCATCTAAATCACCAGACATGAACATTATTGAGCATATCTGGGATGCCTTGCAACGTGCTGTTCAGAACAGATCTCCACCGCCTCGCACTCCTATGGATGTGTGGACTGCACTGCAGGATTCATGGTGTGAATTGCCTCCTGCATACCTTCAGACATTAGTCGAGTCCATGCCACGTCGTCTTGCGGCACTTCTGCACGCTCGCGGGGCTGTACACGATATTAGGCAGGTGTACCAGTTTTTTTGGCTCCTCAGTGTAATTGTCTATGAGCGGAACATCATATTATTGTAAATGCAAGAGGGTGAATACTTTTGTCCACGGCTGTATGTAGCAAACAGCCGAACGCGTCTACAGCGAAGAGGCTCAATAACGCAATGCTTACTTCATCAAAGCGGATTATGAGCAGAGGAGCCTGCACAATATTTGAGGCCACCGCAACCATTTCCTGTCTGTTCACGCTTGGGTGCTACCCCGCCCGCTCACTGTCCCGCATATCAGCCGACCTTCAGACAACTTTCTCTCCGCTAATTTTCTGCAATAACGCCACGTTACAAGGCTCGCACGTTCAGAACGGCGAAGAGCAGCGACAGTCTGCTAGCTAACACGCCTGAAGCGCGCTGGTCACCAAGAATTTATTATGATACATTTGTACAAAACTGCTGTTCAACTTTTACACATTACTTACGGCTACTATTTTCTAGCAATAAAAAAATTTTGTTCGCATATATTTGTTTCTGCATAGAGTTTTGGGGACGTACAAATAATAAAAACTAACGTACCGAAATTAGATAAAACACATTTAAATAAGGTGCCGTGAGTTACTTCAAGAAATCTCTGAAATCGCACTACACATTTTTAAAAATTTCTCAAAAATTATTATGTTTACATATATTTGATCTGCAAAATAAATGTTGCTAATCATACCTTAAAATCAATTAAAACATGACCTTTAAGTCACCCTTGTTAAATTTTCTGTAAATATTTTCGTTTATTTTATTTGTAAGTCCCAATAACACTGGAATTTTGCTTTTGACATGCCACGGTGCAAAAACGACGTGATCTAACTTTTTTCATGCGCAGAACAAGTAGGCCTACTTATGATATTCGTGCAAATATAAAGAGATGAATTATTTAGCCTAAACGCCCTTTCTCAAGGTGACTTCTACAGGAGAAAAGAGGGCCCCTGAGGAGCCACTACACACTGTGAAAATCGGGTATTCTGCGGAAAACCCAAACGGTTTCCCCAACCATCAGTCTCCAGGTCAAAACCTAACAAACAAGTCAGCAAATACGATAAAAAAAAAAAGAGAGAACATCTACTGGACAGCTCGCCGATTCTCTAGACACATGCGATGGTGCTGCGCTCTCTCGGTCTGGTGTGATGGATACCTCCGTGGGAGCCCGCGCAAACCAAATAAACAAAGGTCACTGCGCGTCGTTAGACAGACTAAATAAAAAAACGCAAAAATTAAAAAAAAACCAGAATTTTATTTAAAGGTAAACATGGAAGCGAAATATGCCAGATACATAACCGTTTTAACTACACTGTTAAAAACTTTGTCATATTTTAGATTTCCAAAAGCACCTAGGCAAGTAAGTAAATGCTTCATTCAATCAATGGATGTTGCTACAAAACAATATTTAATTCAAAAAATATCAAAATGTTTGCCTTTATACAGCGTTGCCGCCTTTTTCCATTGGAAATTCCTTGACTTCAAGACAAAAACAATCTTTCTTCCCTAACCTTTTGCTAACATTTTTTACACCAAAATATTTCTCTGATCTTGCAAAAACAATGCCCATGCATTTTGTCCACAATCATCAAAACAATTTTATACGATTCTGGTAGCGGTGCAAGATTGATGATAGAACTGCCAAATATAGCCACATAATTCCCTGAAATTTAGTTGACTTGCTCGAAATTCCGTGACATTTCCCTGTTATCCAGATGAGTGGCAACCATTATAGCTGCAAACAATGGGTCCAGGAATCGCATTTGAAGTCAGTTTATGCACGGATGATACACCGGTAAAACACCGACACATGTATGTTCACTGCGGCGATAATCATTTTCAAACTTCGCGAGTCACCGAGCACGATTTATGATTCGTAATCTACTGGCACGACTGCCAACTTTCAACAATAAAATAAGAAATGAAACTTTCAACAACAAAGATACAAACAATTCCAAAAACATCTTACCGTTGCTGTTTGCGTCTTTACTACTCGTACATGAAAACGACGACCACGTAGCTGCAAAACAACTCTTAACACCAGACCCGCCTCGAAACTGCAGCGACGTCCCGAGACACGTGGTACCACTGTATGTTACGCCCTGTTGCGACGTGTGCCAACTTATCACACAGAGGAACACTACACTAATCGATTCACTTACTTAGAGGTACTTTTCTGTGGTACCAACACGCGTATGTTTTTAAAACTTAAGCTAGTTAAAAGAAAAGCAATACGGTATAAGGGATCTTGCTCAAAATATTGCCGCTCATGTGCCGAAATACGGAAATTGCAGGGAGACATGGGATAGTTGGCAACAATAGCAACGAGTGAGTGCAAAGTAGTCCCGGGCTCACTGAAGAATACTTTCTTTTCTAGGCATAATCATAAGACACCAAACCGAAAGTTTAACTTCTCCGCCCAACTTTTACTCTTCATCAGAACAACATTAAGATATTTTGAAATTGTAAAGATTTTCAAAATGTTAATTTTTTTTTTTCCTGTTGAGCGGTGGCATTTATACCAGTTTCTTACGAATCGTGAATCGTGCTTAGGGACTCCGCGAAGTTTTAAAACGATTATGAAATGAACACTGCATTCCAAACACTGCTTCACAATGCTGTTGAATAGGCGTGAGCTGTCGCCAGACGAGCCGCATGCAAACGTCGCACCGACATTTTTTTAAGTCTCAAAATTGCTCACTCTCGCTTATCCGCATTCGGAGCAAATGCGAATATGCACGTTCCCTCTTTCTCAGGCAGGATTAAAAACATGGAAGTAGTGGCACTATAATCTATTAGCAGTTTCTTCACACTTTTTGAATCAAACCTTTGAAAAATTACTCCATGTATAACGTGTTTAGTTGTATCCTAAATATATTATGAATCACAAGCGTTTTATACTTCTGTTAACAAACATACCATATATTTGATTAAATATAACTTTTTCTTACATTTTACCTATAAATTATATTACTACATTTATAGTAAATATGAATAAAACAGGGAGAAAATAAGTGTGTTGGTAATGCCTAGTAGGGAACAGTTCTAATGTAAAATATTATTACACTGAATGAGCACAATGCGATGCGCTGTCCCTCTGATGTAATTTTATAGACTCGGTTAAGTTTTGCTTACTTGAGGCGGAGTAATATTCTGGAAGGAGAACTTAAGCAAGGCTTCAGAAAAGTTGGAAGTAGCCGTGAATGGAATATAACCGGAGCCGGCTGCCCTATTCAAGGACATGTTGTCCCGTCGAGCCAGAATAATAGATGATGTGTCAGAAGAGATGGGGTGAAGCAGCGACGGAACGAAGACGAGACAGGGAAATTCAGTACCCCGAGAAAACCCCAACAATACTGCAGTGCACGCCACGCTCACCACATGAGAATCGCCGCCCGAAAATTTCTCACCCATCGTGAGGTCGCGGTGGTGTAGTGTTTAGACTACTCGCCTCCATCTAGGCAAACCAGGTTCGATTCTCGGCTCCCCCCCTCCCCCCGGATTTTCGCATGTGGGAATCGTGCTGGACGATGCCGCTGGTCGGCGCGTTTTCTCAAGGATCCCCCGTTTCTCCCGCCCTAGCATTCCGGTGCTACTCCATATTCGCCTCATCTTATCATCGTCGGCTCTGAAGACCTCGTTGTTCAGAGCCACTCAAATCTATCCACTCCACTCTCACTCATCGGAGACTAGGATAGAACCGGGTACCTCAGCTTTGGGAAACAAGTGCCCAATTGAGTCAGCATTGGATCCATTTTCAATCGTTAATGCGTATTATTACTTGAAGTGTTGGTACTAATGTAAAGTATTCACTGTTACTTCAAACTTTTCTTAAGCCCTGCTGAAGTTACACTTTCGGGCCACTCTCTACGTATCCTTCCGCCACATGTAAACTAAACTTAAACAAGTATGGAGGAAAACTTCACGGAGAAACTGAACGCAACGTATTTGTGCGCATAACAATAAAAATTATTATTATATTAATATGTTTTATAATATACGAAACATATATTAATATAATATTTTATAATTTTATTATATTACTATACATAGCAATGGAACATATTTCCTACAATGCATTCCTGAAAATCTAAACATGACATAAAAAAAAGTTTGTTAAAAAAAAAGTCAAAATATTATTATTTTACAAAATAATTATTACTATCTTTTACCAACACACCACTTTTCTGTTTTTAATTTGTAACATTAAATAAATATAATTTACAGCGAAAATATAAGTAACATTAAATTAATGTAACATATATTTGCATTAAATTAAATTACAAAAGGGTGATACGCTGAGAGAAAGTGAGAAATAAAATACTGCTTGTGAATTATTTTACGAAAAAACCTAGAGTGGGGTATTTCGCTAACGTTTTATTCAGTAAGTGTGCAGATGCCGTTAATATACCACACTAGACGTTTTTACAGGAACTTCTACTGTGTAAAGAACTGGTATTGCAAAACGGCTTCCTGACTGGCTGTTCCAAGGTTATCGCTCGTGAGGCAGCGACAATCGCCCGTCGCCGCACACATCTACCGACAGGCAAGGCGGCTGCTGGCGGTGTCGCGTTGTGGAACGTCGCGAGGGCGCCAATTGTTATCTGCCGTTCAATCCGTTGGCTCCCTTCCAGGGTAATTATACTACACTGTCGCGCAGTGCAGATGCGGATTGCGAGGAATTATACTGATCACCACACACAGCAGTGCATGCCGCTTCCCGAGCGGCCACACGCTCTACATTTACAACACATTACTACGAAGCCCCGTCAACATAGGTTTACCCCGTTATGTTACGTTATTTGGAGAACAGCGCTGGGGTAAGCTATATCGACGTCTTTTTTTTTTGAGGAGGGGGGTGGGGGGTATCTGACAGTCAATCTTATATCCATCTAAATGTAATGCCAGTAGGTTATAAAAAGGTATTGATTGTAACATACTTTTAACTGATATTATATAGCCTTCCGGATTTAACATGCAAAATAGTATCGCTGGAAAAATTTTAATTTAATGTGCCAATTTAAAACTGGCGGAGGGGCAAAGAAAAAAAAAAGGGACGTGCGGGATTATTCCGTGGTTTTAGGCATAAAAAATATATAAGTATGACATTTTTACTGATACTTTAAAATTGGTAACAGGAATTTTTATTTCCCTAAAAAAGATTGCCGTAACACCATTTTAGTT